>CM050446.2:7815000-8160000 GCA_027563935.2 Costus lasius | reverse complement strand
TTAATCGCGGTTTCGTATCCTTCTTCGTCATGAGATATCGTATTGCCGCATGATCTGTATAGACAACGACACACGAGTTAACTAAGTATGATCGAAACTTTTTGAATGCAAAGACTATGGCTAAGAATTATTTTTCTGTCGTGGCGTAGTTGCTTTGTGCTCCATCAAGCGTTTGGCTGGCGTAATAAATGGCATGTGTTCGGTTGTCTTTTTGCTGTCCCAATACAGCTCCTACCGCATAGTCGCTAGCATCACACATAATTTCAAAGGGCAGTGACCAATCCAGAGGTTGCATTATCGGCGCAGAAATCAATGCATTCTTCAGTTGCTGAAAAGAGTCCATGCAATTCTGGTCAAAATCAAATGGTATATCCTTAGCAAGCAGAGATGTCAAAGGCCTAGCAATTTTAGAAAATTTTTTAATGAAATGCCTATAAAAGCCTGCATGTCCCAGGAAGCTTCTTATTCCTTTGACGGAGTTTGGAGGAGGCATCCTTTCGATTGCATTGATTTTCGCTTTGTCAACTTCGATACCATGCTCCGATATCAGATGGCCAAGAACGATTCCTTCTTTCACCATAAAATGACATTTCTCCCAATTAAGCACCAAGTTCGTCTCTTCGCAGCGTTGCAAAACACGGGTTAGATTAGATAAGTAAGAATCGAAACTAGACCCGTATACCGAAAAGTCGTCCATAAAGACATTTATAATGTCTTCAATCAGATCGGAGAAGATTGCCATCATTCAACGTTGGAATGTAGCTGGCGCGTTACATAGACTAAACGACATTCGCTGATAAGCGAATGTGCCGAAGGGACAAGTAAACGTGATTTTCTCTTGATCATCTGGATGTATCGGTATTTGGAAAAATCCTGAGTACCCATCCAAGAAGCAAAAATGGGAGTTAGCGGCCAATCTTTCAAGCATTTGATCAATAAAGGGAAGAGGAAAATGATCCTTGCGGGTAGCCTTGTTCAGTTTTTGATAGTTGATACACATGCGCCACCCAGTAACGGTTCTTTGCAGGATTAATTCATTGTCTTCGTTCTTCACTACCGTTACTCCTCCTTTCTTTGGTACCACATGCACCGGACTTACCCATTGGCTGTCCGAAATAGGGTAGATGACCCCTGCATCTAATAATTTCAGAATTTCCTTCTTAATTACCTCCTTTAAGTTCAGGTTCAAACGTCTCTACTATTCTATAGACGGTTTGCTATCTTCTTCGAGATGTATCCTGTGCATGCATAAAGAAGGGTTAATACCTTTTATGTTTTCTAAAGTGTAGCCAATTACCTTTTTATATTGTCGAAGCTTATCGAGGAGAAGACTTGTTTGATCCGAATCAAGATGGGTAGCTATAATGACAGGTTAAGTAGAATTCTCACCTAAAAATTTATACCTGAGGTCGCTCGGCAAAGATTTGAGCGCTAAGTTAAGTTGTTTACAGACCTCATATTTCGGTGTAGATGATTCTTCAAGCTCTTCCACGTCTGGCTCAACTGCGGTGCTCGAGTCGAGAATATTAGCATAAGCACGGACTTCTTCTTCCTGCTTTTCATCATAGTCACCCATCAGGCAAACTTCGAGAGGATCGACGTTCGTCCGAGGGATATAAACCGAATCAAGTTCATCGTCGACGACTCCGATATTACAGCATGAGTATGCAAAGATAGTCTTTTTTAGGCTATTTGTGATATCAAATTCGACCGTATCCTCACCTACTTGTAGTGTTAACTTTCCATTTTTAATGTCAATTATAGCACCGGCAGTCGCCAAAAATGGTCTGCCCAGTATTATAGGAAGTTTGGAGTCTTCCTTCATCTCAAGTACAACGAAATCAGCTGGAATGAAAAATTTACCTACTTTTATTGGCACGTCCTCAAGAATTCCTACCGGATGTCATACAGAATGGTCGGCCAATTGCAGAGAGATGTTCATTGGTTTCAGATCTCCAATATCCAGTTTCTTACAAAGGGAGAGTGGCATCAGACTCATGCTAGCTCCAAATCGCACAAAGCTCGGTCGAAAGGAGTGTCTCCGATCAGGCATTGAATGGTAAAGCTGCCTGGATCTTTCAATTTTGGCGGTAGCTTATTTTGGATGATTGCGCTGCATTCTTCGGTTAACGCCACGGTGTCACGTTCTTCCATTTTTCTTTTATTTGACAAGATCTCCTTCAAAAACTTAGCGTAGGATGGCATTTGTGACAAGGCATCAGTAAATGGTATGTTAATATACAATTTATTTAAGATCTCTAAAAATTTTCTGAACTGATGATCGAGTTTTGCTTTTGCCAACCTCTGAGGAAATGGAATTGGTGGTTTGTAAGGTGGTCGGGAAACATAAACAGATTCTGTTTCTTTCGTTTGTGGTTCACTTCCAACAGGTTCATTTGGTTCCCCAGACTCATGGATATAGGTTTCATCCTCACAGTGGTCATCTTTGGGCATTTCTGGTTCCTCGAGTTGCTTGCCGCTACGTGTAGTAATGGCATTGCAATGTTCTTTGGGATTCGTCTCGGGCTGTCCAGGCAATCTGCTCGGTGGTCTAGTGCATGTACTAGCTTGTTGGGCAATTTGGTTTTCTATTATCTTCTGGTTTGTGGTCAAGTTTTTGATTGTTTCTAGCATGCAGTCCATTGCTTTTGTCTGCGTCGACACGAAATTGTCAAAGCGCGATTCTAAGGTTTGCTCTTGTGGCATTGTGTTGTTGCTCGGTTGTGATGGTTGGTCAAATTGTTTAGGCTGATACCCAGGGTTGGACGCGTGAAACCCAGGTGGTTGCCTAAAGTTTGATGGTTGAGTTGCATTGTTGTTCCTATAGGAAAAGTTGAGATGATTTTTCCACCCAGGGTTGTAGGTGTTAGAGTAAAGGTTGTTTTGGATTCTTAGATTAAAGTTACCTACAGCATTTACCAAGGCAGGTGGGGTGTCTTGTGATACCATATTTCCTAATTGACAAGTGTCAGAAAAATGACCTTCAACTCCACAAATTTCACACATAGCAAAATTAGAAACATTATGACGCATGTTCATAAAATCAAGTTTATGAGACAGTGAATCTACTTTTGCAGCAAGAGAACTAAGAGCGTCAAGTTCATATTTACCGGCTTGTCAAGATGAAGTACCTCTTTCACCCGACCATTGATAGTGGTTGAGCGCCATTTCTTCGATCAAATTGTAGGCTTCATCGACTGCCTTGTTCATCAAAGCTCCTTCAGCGGCTGCATCAACAGTAAGACGAGTATTATAAAGCAGTCCGTTATAAAATATATGTACCAGTACCCATTTCTCGAGGCCGTGGTGAGGCCACATTCGCTGCAATTCCTTGAAGCGGTCCCACGCCTCATATAGTGATTCGCCTTCTTTTTGAGAGAAATTGGTAATCTGGTTCCTTAATTGCACGGTTTTGCTCGGAGGAAAGAATTTCGCAAGGAAAGCATGTGAGAGTTGTTCCCATGTGGTAATGGATCCAGATGGTAATGAATGTAACCAAGCTCACGCCCTGTCTCTAAGTGAAAAAGAAAAAAGTCGTAGCCGCAGAATGTAAGTGGTCACACTATTCATTTTAAGAGTGTCACAATATTCAAGAAAAATAGATAAATGCATGTTCGGATCCTCGGTTGGTGATCCACCGAATTGGTTTTGCTGTAACATTGATAGAAGTGATGGTTTTATCTCAAAATTATTCGCTTCTATTTGTGGACGTGCAATGCTCGAATGCAGTCCTTGAACATTTGATACGGCAAAGTCTCGGAGTGACTTGTTACCGTCCATGATTAATGTTTGTGAATTCTTTTTCGGTTGATACTTCTGAAGATTCTTGTGACGCTGGAACGTTCTTTCTATCTCCGAATCAAATGGTATTGAAGGTCCTGGTAGCGAAGTTTTACGCATAAACTAAAATTCTAACAAGTAGATGTTTTGTTAAATCAAGAAAAGTGTAAAATGACATAAAAGAAAGTATATTAACAAACTAAAAATGTCTAGTCTAATAACTTCTTAATCTAGTCAATATTGCCAAAATTAGTCCCCGGCAATGACGCCAAAAACGTGATAGCGCCCACAGATATAGTAGGCGTTTCCCGCAAGTGCACGGGACTATTGAAGTAATAAAATATCGATCCCACAGGGACTAATGGGCAAATACCGACCGATCTTGAAGTTGCTAGCTAGATTACGTCGAAATTGATAACAAAATAATTAAAAGTGCAGGAATGTAGGCAGAGGAGATCACACGAGAGAATTATAATAAGGAGATGCATCAGGATATGTGTTCACCACATTGACTTCTTGCAGCTGTGTAGCCTAAGCTCTATTGTCGTTATCCTATTTTAGTTTAAGGGATTCAGCTTCCTTGTCATGTAGGTTGCTCCCTCCGATACCCATGTCTGTTCACACAAACACTGGTATCGGTCAAACACGTCAGGTTCCAATGGTCAGTCGGACTCTCGTCTTCCCGACACACCTAGGCTCCTATTACCTTCTAGATGGGTGCATGTTTAAACAAAATGGGTCCCCCTCAAGAATTCCTGGCTTACTAACTTTCCCAGCGTCACCTCTGGCTCAAACGCACCCCTTCGGGTCACTCAGGCAAAGCGTCCTTTAATGATCCAACATCCTGACATGCTCTCGCGTCGCCAGAGGGTCTAAGACCTAGAAGAACAAACAAGGAGAGCACAGTTCACGTCAAGCGGATTCTCCCTAGCCCCTGATTTAGTAACCCCACCCGAGAAGCTAATAGTCTCAAACATACCCTTTCGGGTTACGTAGGCAAAGCGTACAAACTGGTTTGATAAACCCCTCAACCTAATGCTTCCGACGTGCGGTCGGACTTGTGGTCTCTCCGACACGTCTAGGATCCTAAACAACGCCTTGGGTGAGTACGGGCAATCAGCGAGTTCCCTCGTGATTCCCCGATTTACAAACCTCAGTCCAAGGCGAAGAGGCTCAAATGCATTCTCACGAATGACATAGGCATAACACTCGCATAAGGTCAAGATGGATTTTAGCAAATAGAGTAAAACCACTACAACTAACAAGTCATCAAGGGGCTACTCTCACATCCTGATTTAGGAGTTTAGCCTAACATATTCATGATGATAGCGCAAATAGTGTTCATTAACGGCATGCAGATATGCAGATTTGTGCAGGAATTACAAGACAAGGATAAGATCATACAATACTTTGCTAAGATTTATACAAGATGATACTGCAAATTGAATGTAAATGTAGGATCTGCCTTACAGATTTTACTCTTAGGGAGCTTACGCAGCAAATGTCTTCAATAGGTATTGGTGCGCCGCTCCTCTTCTCCTTCTTGCAAACTTCTCTCCGCGTCAATCTCTCCTTCCTTTTGCGTCCCCCTTTTCGATTCTATCCCCCCCCCCTTTTATTCCTGCCTTCCCTGCACTTTCTCCTTCTTCTCATACCCTGCCAAAAGCTGCTGCAGCCGCCGCTGCCATCTTCCAGCAAAAGAAGTCTTCGCTGCCAGCCTCCATTTCCTATAAAGCTTCAGCCGCCCATCCCTCACGAAATCATGATTTCGTGTCCAAAATCTTTCCCAAAAGCTGCTCCATGCCCCCTTTGTCAACGGGGGAGAAAAGTCCTAGGTGGCCTTGAGCTTTCCCCAGGATTAAATTGAAGAAAACAGAGTAAAAATTACGGTTTCAAAACAGGCAGGTCCGCGATCACGGGCGAGAATTTGGTCGTGACCCGGTTGTAATTTATCAATTTCAGCTTCAGGCATAATGATGATCACGGGCATGATTCTGATCGGGACCCGGTCGTGATTTCCAACAAAGGACCTGATGACTCCGAAATCTTCCAATTTGGATCATCTTGGGTTAGGACGAGCTCCTCTGCTACCAAAGTTTCAGAATATACCCTCTATGTGGTCAATTTGATCTGAAAACGTGAAAAATACCAAAACAGGTGTAGATTCCATAGATGTATCTAAATAAAGGCAATTGTAAGGCTTAAAGTCATGAAATAGGCATGATTTCATAAGTAAATTGACATGTAAAACTCTATATAAATCTGTGTCAACAGTTATTAAGTAGAAAAACTTACCAACTCCTTCAGGTCATGATTTTCCTGAAGCAGCTCATACACGTGGGCCTTCAGGGTATTAGTCTCCTGAATAAGCTGCTCTATACGTGTTGAAGGATTATTTACCTATCAAAATATATATCATTCAATATATCAACATATAAGACAATCAGGTAACCCTAAAATATAACATGATAGAATTGTGGACGAACATTTACATGCGAATGCAACTCTTCTTTTAGTGATGCATTCTTTTTAAGAAACTCATCAGTTCTGGCTTCCATCTTATTTATCTAACAAATAAATACATTAACCACTTTTAGTTGCATACTGATGTGTACTTTACCGTACTACTAATTGCAAATGTGACGGCTTTGTCATAGTAATACTTAAGATGTCGATCCCACAGGGACAGTGATCAAGTACCGAGTGATTGCAAATCAATAGCTAGACAATCAGGTAAGTGTTTTTGGGTTTTCCGAAAATAAATGAAAATACAACTAAATACAAATGCTAGCCGAATCAAGGTTTAGAGACATCGGAACTTCGAGCGCATCTCGTTGATGGATCTTAAACTCAAACAAGACAATCAACATAACAACGCAATTTTAAAAGTGTTCAAGGAAATATCAAATGGTACAGATTACCCTCTTTCGACGGCGTAATCCGGTATCAATCTAGATCAGCGTCCTACTTTCGTGGCTCATCGTACCTAGATTGATCCATTGGGTTCAGAGATATTATAAGTTTCCTCACACAAATTCTGCCCAATTTCTTTACAAGTCAGAGCATGATCGATAAGGCAGATCTAGCGTATCAATTCACCTTTCGGTCCTTCTTGAGGCACCCAAGAAAAGTAATTACGTGATCAAGGCAATACTAGCAATAAAACAGCATAGATCGAATAAACACAAAGTAAAATTACATTAGCTACGAGAAAACAAGTTCGAAAATAAGATCCATACAACTCAAATACACCCTTGTTCCGATAAAGAAGATTATGCTATCATAGTATCGATTCAATACAAATCTCAAGGAACAGAAGAAACTAAAGAGAAGATAGAAAAAAGAGAAAGCAAACTCACTGCAGAAGCATTGCAACATTCCTTCAAGTCTTCTAGAATGATGTACCATTCCTTCCTCCACCCTTGTAATCACCAAGAACTTCCCTTTGCAAAACTCACTAGCCCCCCTTAAGCCCCAACTGGGCGCTGCATTCTTCACTGAATTTGGACCCTTTTATCATTTCGGAAGTGCCCTTTGATATGCCAGCATTATAGCCCTTTTAATTAGCTACGTTTTGAAACCTTAAACGTTCAAAACGGAGCTATAATGAGAGAGTTATGGCTCTTTTAAGTTTAGGCTGCGTAAGTGAGATTATCGGTGTAATGAAGATTACGGGCATGACTATAATGTTGACATCGATTCTCTTCAGCTCCTGAAACGTTCACACACTTATGGGCCATTAAAAACTCGTCGTAATGACACCAAAAACGCCCAAATTGGAGTTGTAACGGAAACGTTATGACCCATTTATTGTAGCCCTCTGATGTACTTAATGCTCTTAACATCATTACGGGTATAATGAGATTGTGGGCATGCCAGTAATTTCAGTGGAGAAATCCGTTTCGTCTGAAATTTTGCGTGTGAATTGACCTTTGACTTGACTTGAATTCCAGCCATAGTATGATGTCAAAGGTCGCCGATGTGAAGATTACGGGCAGGTGAAATTACGGCTATACTCGTAATGTCTTCTGTCGAACTTTTTATCTTCTGAAAGGCATCTATTGAGAAAATTAAGGGCACGCCTTTGGAATATAATTATGCTTGAATGAAAACGGGCTTCTTGAGAATTCAAATTGGAAATTACGGCCATAATTCTGGAAATTAGCTCCGTTTGAAGCGAAACTTCTCGTCAGGGTTCTTGATTCACTCGAGGATATAAATATACTTCCAAATAGCTCCAAAAATGAGTGAATTATCCTGTATTTATCAAACATGACAAGAAGTGAAGCTTTTGAAGAAAATTAATGAAATAAGCTAGAAAGAGATATAAAAATACGAAAATAGGTCTCGATTCACTAGTAAATATTAGTCTAAAAGACTATAAAAATATGAGACATCGCATACATTACAATAAGAGCCTAAAATAACAAATTAACATGTCAATAACTTACTGTGTCTCTATACAATGGCGCGGTTGCTTCCAGATCTTCAGCATGCTGTTCGGCCAAAGTCTCATGCTGTTCTACCTCCTCACCATGCTATTTGGGCAATTCTTCATGCTGTTCTTCCTCTACAACATGAGATGGTGCTAAATGACAAATAACCATCTCATGTGCATCGGGAACTAGGTCAAAAATGATCTGCGCATATTAACATCATAATTAGCCAATGAAGTAATAAACAATTAACTCATAAAAGTAGTAAACATACTGTGTCAACTTTCATTTGCTGAGTAAGTTTATGATACGTCAGCCTTCGGCTCATTTTTATTTTGGACTATCGGAATAGGCGAGGGTATATACTCTCAAACCCATTTACCCTAAACTCATTGTACAATTTATAGTGCTCATACAACCAAACCTGCAAGAGGGGACAATATGTTAAACATATATTACAAATTTCAAAATACATTAAATTCTACATATTACTTCAAATGAAAAGAACTTACACAGAGCACAATGGTGCACCTAGAGAATCCACTAGGCTTTTCCTTTGTTGAACACCTTGTCACCTCTTCGGTCATATAACGGTAGATTGCGTCAGCCCAATCATATTGTGCAACTTTGGATAGGTCTTCAATATAGTCTACTAAATATCCCTCTAAGATATAACTTATTCTACTAAATAGAAAAGTACAGCATATATACAACAGGCCCAAAACAGTTGCTCTCTCTTCAAGATAACTTTTATTGAGTTCATCCTCTTCCTCAAAGGCCCTCTTCAGCTTACTTTCCAATAGGATACATGTTATTCTGTTCCTGGAAAATTCCTCCATGTAGAAGGGGGACTCACTAAATCCCTCAAAGTTCATCAATGTCCCTCTTCTTGGCAGTCCTAGGATGACTGCAACATCCGACACTGTGAATTCAACAAAATTACCATTCACGTTAAATCTCTTCCTGTCCTTGTCCCAGTTGGATACCAAGTACTCAACTCCAACAGAATCTAGTTGAATGACTGGCCCTTGCACCAAATGGTTAAAGGGAGTTCTAGATAGTAAGTCCTTAATCCTACTCCCTTGTGGTAATCTGGCAAAAACTTTTTGCATTCGGTGCATCGAGCATCTACTCAGGCGGCGTCGAGGTACTTCTTTCTTCTTTGGGGACTTAACAACAGAGCGGGGAGGCTTTCTAACACATGTCTTGTATTTAACAGTGTATCTACTTGTTTCAGCATGCGTGTTAGAGCTTGAGCTAGCACTGCCATCACTTGAACTTCTATTAGAACTCGTACTTGGGGAGCTCATATTGTGAAAATATCTAACAAATATGAAAAATATACTGCATTAGGTTATGTATTAAGTAGAAACAAGGCTAAATTGCTTGTATCCACGATGAGGGACACCTTGTCCACGATGTGGATACTAAGCCTGAACCCCCATTTCATAAGAAACAGGGCTAAATTGCTTGTATCCACGATGATGTACACCTTGTTCATGATGTGGATACTAAGCCTGAACCCCCATTTCATAAGAAACAGTGCTAAATTGCTTGTATCCATGATGATGGACACCTTGTCCATGATGTGGATACTAAGCCTGCACCCCCATTTCATGAGAAATAGGGATAAATTGCTTGTATCTACGATGATGGACACCTTGTCCACGATGTGGATACTAAGCCTAAACCCCATTTCATAAGAAACAATGCTAAATTGCTTGTATCCACGATGATAGACATCTTGTCTACAATGTAGATACTAAGCCTGTACCTCCATTTCATAAGAAACAGTGCAAAATTGCTTGTATCCACGATGATAGACACCTTGTCCACGATGTGGATACTAAGCCTGCACACCCATTTCATAAGAAACAGAGCTAAATTGCTTGTATCCACGATGATGGACACCTTGTCCACGATGGGGATACTAAGCCTGAACCCCTATTTCATAAGAAACAGTGCAAAATTGCTTGTATCCACGATGATAGACACCTTGTCCACGATGTGGATACTAAGCCTGCACCCCCATTTCATAAGAAACAGGACTAAATTGCTTGTATCCACGATGATGGACACCTTGTCCATGATGTGGATACTAAGCCTGAACCCCCTATTTCATAAGAAACAGGGCTAAATTGCTTGTATCCACGATAATGGACACCTTATCCACGATGTGGATACTAATCCTGAACCCCCATTTCATAAGAAATAGGGCTAAATTGTTTGTATCCACGATGATAGACACCTTGTCCATGATGTAGATACTAAGCCTGAACCCCCCCCCCCCCCCCATTTCATAAGAAACAGGGTTATCCATTGTAATCTAGAATACTAGGCTCGAGAAGCTACAACAAGTTGAGAGACTTCGTCAAATTCTCGGCTTTAGCGCATTCGTGCATCCTACAACGGAACATGAGAGACTTCCTCGAGCGGAACTCCATACCTCGCGTATGGGTTGAGTCTTTGTGCCAAGATGAGAGTCTTCGTTGATACGGGGTTCGGAACATGAAAGAGGAGGATAAAATCTCGAATTTTGAGGTGGATAAAGAGTACCAGAAACTGAGTCGAAACCTTCTTCTGGTAAATCCAAGGCCGAACAAGTCGATACACAGGAGACGCCGATCGATCCATGACAAAGATGCAATCTTTTCACGAAAAGCCGTGAGCCGCGTGTGGCGACAAGCAGGAAGCTGCAAATCATAGAGGTTCTGGAGACAAGAAGATGGAAATTTGATGGAACATTGTTTCCTACCTTATCGGTTCCTCCCGCTTTAAGGCCATTAGGTTGATAGCCATAGATTGGTGGTAACTACACAGGGAACAAAATCTGAAGAAGAAACTAGCTGAATCATCTCAGCTCGTGGAAGGAAGGACACAGTCTTAGGGAACGTCTGCAATGGGTGTCCGGTAGCGAGGCAAGAGAATGAAAGGGAAGTAGTGAGACGAAGGAAGCGGCGGCGGCACCTAAGGCGCGGACAAAGAAGAGAGAAGGATGGAAAATTGGAAAGGGGGCGTGTTTTCTAAGCGGACCATCCGCTTAGAAACATCCGAACGGTTGATATGTAAGCGCCTGACACGTGGTTAAAAAGGAATCCAATGGTTGAAGAAAAGCGCCTCGTCCTTTTCTTTTCCGCTCGCCCTGTCGCTCCGACGCCAAAGACGGCCCTCGCCCAACGCCTTGTCCCTTTCCTTTTCCGCTCGCCCTGTCACTCGGACGCCAGCGACAGCCCTTACCTTCGTAGTTTCTTCTTATTCTTTAGGCTGTCGAGATCTAGATCTTCTTCCCCGGCACTCACCCATTCCACCGCCATGCCCTCCTTCTGACGCCTTCGCTCCAGTAGCCTCAACTCCGTCCGTCTTCGACATCTTCGATAGCGACGGCAAGATCGTCGTTGCCGAGCTCCGCCTTGCACTCGATCGCCTCGGCCTGGGCATCGACCCCGCCGATCTCGACGAACTCTCCTCCATGGTCGCGTAATATTCTGACGAGCTCACCCACGCTCGTGTTCACCGTTCTCATCAACGCCCAACGCCAGCCCTCGCCCAACGGCTGATCTTCGTCGGCAAGCTGGAGAAGCTCTAGGGCGTCGTCAAGATGGTATGCTCAGCGGCCAACATGAAGGACAAAAATAGGGTGTCGGCGGTGGCTGGCGAGGCGAGGGCTGGGCGTCGGCGAGGCTAGCGCGGTGGAGGCTGGGTGAGGACGTGGCTGGGCATCGGCGATGGCTGGCGTCGGCGTTGCCCTGATCCGAGGACGATGGCAAGGTGAGAACGGAACGAGGGCGAGGCGTGGATGAGCCGAATTAAATTCCTGTGAGTCAAAATAGGGCGCAGCTGTTGGATTTCAAGATTTCCATGTGTCGAGCGCTTATATATCAATCGTTCAGATGTTTCTAAGCCAATGGTCCGCTTAGAAAATGCGCCCTTGTAAAGGCACCAAAATATAAAATATTAATTCAATTAATTAAAAATGAAATCTTATTATTGTTGTGGTGGTGGCGCAGTTGGCTAGCGCGTAGGTCTCATAGCATTAAAGAGTGATCCTGAGGTCGAGAGTTCGAGCATCTCTCACCCCATAATTTTTTTAATTTATTTTTTATTATTAAAAAAATAAATTAAATAATTCTCATATAAATATATATACATATTTTTTTTATTATTTATAAAAATATTTTTTTATTTACTTGATATTCGATTCAGGAATAGCAAAAAATGAGTTTTTTTATTTGTTTATCCATTCCTTTCTCCAATATAGAAAAAAACCTGGAAATAATTTTCAAATTAGTTTCCATTTTCTATTTTTTTTAGACTGAAAAAAAAAACACCGCTCTCTCGTTTGCATCGTCTTATTGTCCTCGTATATTCTTTTAATTGTAGTTAATCGTACGCGATAATCGTAACGTTTTTGTCGCCTCCATCGTGACATATTTCCTTATTCCTTCGGTGAGTGAGTCATTTTTAAAACTTGCAGCGCTGGGTTCGACCTCGGGGAAAAAAATTTTGCAGCAGGGTGTACCCTACTGCATCACGCAGTAGGGTGGGGTGGTGTGAGAGAAAAAAAAGTCCATTACATGAATATAATGTTGACTTTTTTTTCGTGTAATGAATTATCGTATAATGTAGGGCTGTACATTCGGATCGGTAAATTCGGTATTTACCGATTTACCGATCGGTTCGGTAATTTCGGTTCAGTTAAATTGGTATCGGTATAGGTATCGGTAATAATTTTTTTATAAATCGGTTATCAGTATTGGTATCGGTTAATTTTTTTCGGTTCGGTAAATAACCGATTTTACCGATTAAGCTTTATATACTCGATTTTACCCATTTACTCGTTTACACATTACTCATTTACTCGGTTAATCGGTAAATTCGGTATATTCGGTTCGGTAAAATAATTCGGTTTGGTAGTTTAATTGGTAAAAATAAAAATATTGTTATATTTATAGGAATTAAATAATTTAAATTGGTAAATCGGTAATTTACCAAATTTACCGAACATTATTCGGTAAATTCGGTTCTGTAGATAATCGGTAAATTTCTTATTCGGTTCGGTATCGGTATTAAAATTTTCGGTAAATTTTAAATCGGTAAAATCGGTTCGGTATAATACCGAATGTACACCCCTAGTATAATGTTGACTTTTTTTTCGTGTAATGAACTTTTTTTCCTCTCACAACATCCCCACCCTGCCGCGTGATGCAGCAGGGTACACCCTTCTACAAAAAAATTTTTCTGGGCGAGCTCACCTCGAGAACTTCGCCCCGACCGACTCTCGAGTAGGCCAGACAGAAGTAAAACCCACTCCTTTACCCCGACTGCCCAATCTTCGCATTAGCGGGTCCGGACCATGGACCAATCATTTCTGTAGGCAACTGCAAGCGCGAGGAGTAGTCGGGTAAGCACGGAGGCGCCAGCAACGAACCTCGCTACCCCTGCCTTTAAAAGCTTCCCCACCCGGAAAATTTTTCTTAGGCGGAGCCTCCGCCTAGGAATCTTCAGCGGAAAAAAATTAGCCTTTGATAATGCTTTAAAAAGTGTGTAACATTAAGTGCATCTAGTGTTGTGCAGGTATGCACAACTTTTAAAGCAAGATCAATGCATCACATACTCTCCGCTGAAGATTACTAGGCGGAGTCCTAAAATTTTCTCCCCCGCCCGCCCCTTCCGTCTCCCCCTCCACCATGCCTTCCCCGCTCGTTCCTCTTCGTCCCCCCACCACCGCTGTCGCCGCCGCCGCCGCCGCCGCCGCCACTATCACGATGAAAGGCTTCCTCTCCTTGCGCCGTTCCGTCTCCGAACTCGTCATCTCTTCCACTGACGACGCCCTCCGAACCACGGCCCTCGATTTCTCCACTACCGTCTCATCCGGCCTCGCTAAGGACCGTCTCACCCGCCGCAGGACAAAAGGCCTCCGCGGACTTGCACGTCCCCGCGTCTACCTCTGGAGCTTCGGCTTGAGCCCCGGACGCCGACGAGCTCTCCAACACGCCGCCGCGGTCTCTGCCTCCTCCCAGCCGTCCTCCACGATTTCCCTAGGAATTCGCAATCCCGTGCCCACCTTGTACTCCCACGAGAGCTTCGGTTTCGCTCCGGTGTCTCTTCTTGTTCCGGCCGGGGTTCTCGACTTGTCGAAGCGCGGGGGGATATCGGTGGGTTGAAGGTTAAGACTAACAGTCCATCTCCAGGGAGGACCTAGATGAAGAGCAATCCAGTTCCTAGCAGCCTTACACAGGCTGTTGCTACGGCGCCGGCAGCTGCACCTGCGATCGCCACCGTGGAAAATGAGAAGGGCATCACCAACCCCACGGCTGTGCTGAAAACGGACGCCACTGAGGAAAAGGAGTACGTTTGGGCAAACAATTACCGGCCCAGTGTTCTGAAAAAGTTCATCTGTAACAAGGAGCGGGCAAATGAGTTACTTGCGATGGTAAGTTTTAGTATTAGATCCTAGTTGTCAGGCCCGGTTTGATCTGGTCCAAGCCTGAACCCAATGGGCCGGGCGGAGGCCCAGGCCCACTCGGCGTGCAAAAGAAAATAAACGAAGCATTCAGAGCAGCTTCGGCGAGAGAAGCGGACGCGGGTGAAGACTTGGACGGCGTTGTGCGTCGCGGACGACGCGAGAGATGCGGATGCGGCGCAGCAGGCTTTCCGGAGAGGCGGACGGGGTCCTAGGCGGCAACGACATCTCCACCAGCGGAAGATCCAGGCGTTGGTGAGAGACTCAGAGGCGTTGAGGCGGCGGTGTGCTTCTTTAAAAGCCGTCAACAGGAGCAATGAGGGGATCTTCTTCGAGTGCGAGGAGTTCCGAGCTGAGGGCGGCGATCCAGCGAGCGACGAGTGGGTTCTGTGAGCGTGCGATTGAGAGAGAGATTGTAGCCGGAAGAGTCCGGCGAGGGAGGGAACGAGGGCGGCGACAGGGGTCGCCGGTAAGAGGAGGCTGTATCTTTGATTAGTGAAATAAAACTCTCCTATTTCCCCTACTTCCTCCCCTGTTTCTCGAGCACGGCGGCGGCCATCCTCGTCGTCTCCGGTGACGATAGCTCCGAACGGCGGTGCAGCTGAGGGAGGAGGACCAAGCGCAAGCGGCGCGTCCCCCTTTCCGGCCGACTTCAGGGCGCGGCGGCGCTCTGCGGTAATCGAGAACACAGGCGGCGTTCTGTGCGGAAGACGAAGGCGGAGTTCCGATTTTGACCGGGTCAAAATCGGAACCAAAGTTTCGAACGGCGAAAAAAATCGAATCGGATTTCGATTTCTCAACGCTGACGTCGGGGCGACGTCAGCACAGGCGATTTCGGCGTAATCGACGAGCGGTGCATTTGATTAGCGTTGGCTCAGGTTTGACTTTGATTTAGGGTTTTGATTTTCTAATTAGGAATTCCTGTGCAAACTTGTAATTTGGGGATAAAAATTGTTCGGGGAGTTAGGGTTTTCAATTTTGGGTTGGAAACCCTAGATAGTTGCGTTCCGGTGTTCCGCCGGACTGCCCTGAGACAGCGGTTAAGCGGTGATTTTAGGCTGATCCGACCAGAGCGTGACACTAGGTGCACTAGCTGATTCTTGGAAAAACTTACTCCGTAGGGACCCTACGTAGGAATTCGTAGGACTTCGTTTTTATAACAAAAATATTTTTTTTAAAAAAAAATATGTTCTTAATTTATGTACTCTAGGCTATTCAACGGTACTAATATTATCATATAAAAAATTATGTACAATAAGAAATTATATAAAATATTATTATAGAAAAAATTATGCATAATTTTTGTGATTTTTCTATGATAATATTTTGTATAATTTCTCATTGTGCATTATTTTTTTTATGATAATATTAGTACCATTGGATAACTTAGAGTATGTAGATTAAGAATATATAAATTTTTTTAAAAAAAATATTTTGCTATAAAAATGAAACCTCTTACCTATACCTAGGAATTCCTAGGTATAACCCTTACGTAGAAAACTTGCTCCTGATTCTTAGCCTCCTTACTAGTAATTTGGATAACACAGCAAACTCATATCGACAATGTCATGTGAACCACAACCTTAGCCAACATTAAGACTATGTTTCGCTGGATGGAATTCACAACTATATGTTGTCAACCAAAATGTTATATCATACTAAACCAACACATACGGTGCAACTATGTAATTTTAGCTCCACGAGCACTATATAAAAGACTACCTCCACATACTCTTGGGTTTTGAATCTGGTAAATTCATTGGCACCCTTGCCTCTTGCACCTCAACTTGGGCAAACTGAGCTAGCCAGCCTTATGGTAGAACTCACATATGAAGTTATTGTGCTCTTAATATCGCATATGACTTCTCTCCCAATGGACTTCAAGCATGCACAATGAAATGGAGAAATTAGTATATAGCAAATGACATTTCAATGGTTGAAGAAAAGTTAAGCCCAACTATATATCAATGGGTCATCTTAGAACAAGATATTAACCAAAATTGATTGTTCATCTTAACAAAGAAAGAAAATTAATTAGAAAACAAAGTGAGGAAGGCCACATGCTGGTTTATCTTCAACAAGGATAAAGAAATTGGTCTAAATTCTCGGTTTATACCAGTCCGAGCCTGATCCGATTTTGGAACATGCAAAAATTGGGCAAAATAGGTGAGCTTTGTAGCGGAGGAAAGGAGAAGAGGAAGAGCAAACTTGCTCCGTGCATCCGCAACATCCATCGGAATGCAACGAGTGGATAAGAAGAGGAATGGAGGGAAAGAGAAGGAGAGAAGAGGAGAGGCGCAGAACTTGCAAGTAGAACCTCCATCACCTTCCACTACTCTGTCGCAGTTATTCCTTTTTCTCTTGTTCTTCTTTTTCCACCCTCTTTCACTCCTCTCCTCTCCTCCCCCTTTTCTTCCTTTGCTTCTTCTGCCACACGTTGAATCGGTTCATTCCATCCATTACGGACCGGTATTATACCAGTTCGAGCTTAAGGTACCAGAGTGAATTTTTTATCCTTGATCTTCAATGGTCAAAATTGAAGGTAAACCACCTTTAGACCTTGACTTGAGTTGCACTTTATCAACTGTTTAGCCAAATTCCTTTATCTCGGCCTCGATGTCATTGGCTAAGATCCTTTTGTACCTTCACTTCAGTTTTGACATCTGGGCCCTCAAATCCAAGATGAGAGGAAGTAGTCATACGAGAGACATTCATCTGAGTTTCTGGTTAATTTGAGGCCGAGCCCAATGTTGTTCATAGTTTCTTCTTTGTTCTTGTATTGCATAGTGATTTGTTTTTTTTCTTGTGTCACTTTATAGGTCAACTCACATCAATGCGGTCATTTAATTTTTGAAGGCCCTCCAGGTGTTGGGAAGAAAACTATGGTTTTAGCAACATTGAGAGATGTCTTTAAACATGAGAATATAGAGGTAATGACCATATTCCTATAGTAAGCAGGTCTAAGTTCACTTCAGTTTTTAATGTTTTAACAATTCCTTTCAGTTAACCAAAATTGATTGTTCATCTACTACCAAACCTTTTGTTGTATCTTATCATGTTGTACAATAAAATCAATGGGTCATCTTAGAACAAGATATTAACCAAAATTGATTGTTCATCTTAACAAAGAAAGAAAATTAATTAGAAAACAAAGTGAAGCAGCCCACATGCTGGTTTATCTTCAACAAGGATAAAGAAACCAGTCTAAACCAATCTAAATTCTTGGTTCATACCAATCCAAGCATGGTTTGGTTCTGGAACATGCAAAATTGGGCAGAGTAAGTGGAGAAGAAGAAAGGAGGAGGAGAGGAGACGTGGAAGAGCGAACTCGCTTCATGCCTCCGCAACATCCATTGCGATGCAACGAGTGGAGAAGAGGAGTGGAGGAGAAGGAGGAAAGGAGTAGAAGCTCATAGCATAACGTCGCCTTCCACTGCTATGCTGGAGTCAATTTTTCCTCTCTCTTTTTCTTCTTCTTCCTCCCTCTTTCACTCCTCTCTTCTCCTCCTTCTCTTCCTCTTCCTCTATGTCTTCCGCCACACGCTGTGTTTTATCCTTGATCTTCAATGGTCAAAATTGAAGGTAACCACCTTTTGTCTTTGACTTGAGTTGCACTTTGTCAACTATTTAACCAAAAGCCTTTATCTCGGCCTTGATGACATTGGCTAACATCCTTCAGGTTTTGTACCTTCACCTCAGCTTTCACAGCTGGACCCTCAAATCCAAGATGAGAGGAAGTAGTCAGAGGAGAGACATTCATCTCCATCTCCTCCTTCAGTTTATTTTTCGTTGGGGCATTGGCATAATGGCTTGCCCTCTAGAATCATGGAGGGCTCTAAGGCAAGGTCTCGGGTCCAATATACATAGTACCCAAACTATAACAAAACTTTGCAAAACACTACAGCCCTGTTTTGAAGCTGAGGCTTTGCTTGAAGGTTTGAACCACTTTGCAAGTAAAGTCAGCATACTTCCATTCCAACACTATGCCTGATCCTTTAGAGCTCTGAGATCCATTGGAGGCCCTAGCATCATGTGTGTCTTCTTCTGCAACAGTAGTCTTGCTCATTGTAGTTATGGCTTCAAGACAAGCACCTTGGCCACTAGTGCCTTGATCTTGGAGCAGAATGTTTCCTCTTTATTGTGTAGGCAACATTTTGTGAATGAAAGGTAGTTAAACGAAGGCATTCTTAAGATGCGAGGGAATTCAATGATATTAGATTCTAAAAGGAGCTAATGTTCTAATTTTATTAAAATCCAAGTACATTATAAGGTTCAGTAGTTGGTGCAAGCTACTTTATAATTTGCGCTTTGCTAAGGTTCCAGAATTTAGATTTATGCTAAACCAAATTATAATGTAAACCAATCTGCAAGTTCTACTTCTGAGTTTCTGGTTAATTTGAAGCCGAGCTGATTGTTCACTTATTTTTAGCATTTCTAAGATTACATGGTAATTTCTTCTTTGTTCTTGTATTGCATAGTGATTTGTTTTTTTTTTTTCTTGTGTCACTTTATAGGTCAACTCACATCAATGCAGTCATTTAATTTTTGAAGGCCCTCCAGGTGTTGGGAAGAAAACTATGGTTTTAGCAACATTGAGAGATGTCTTTAAACATGAGAATATAGAGGTAATGACCATATTCCTATAGTAAGCAGGTCTAAGTTCACTTCGGTTTTTAATGTTTTAACAATTCCTTTCAGTTAAGAACTGAAGTAATGAAGTTTGAGCTAAAGGTACTTCTCTTTTCCACGTCCTTCAGCTTTCAGCTCATTCACCAGATATTATATGCTCCATGAAAAGATTCTTGTTTCAAACAAACTATATTTTTTCAAATACTGGAGTTTGAATTTAAACTTAAATATGGTTCCATCTCCAGGGAGAATTTGTTACAAGTATTGACGTCACTGTGAGGAAATCTTCCAGGCATGTTGAGGTTAATTTATGCGATTTGCATGGATACAAGAAGCATGTATTAGTTGCTTTGATGAATGAACCTCATGCACCAATAGAGAAACATGGAGAGTGTGATCATACTACATGCAGAGGTTCATTTGATTTCTGTATCCTTGAACTTCTAATAAACTATTTAGACTTTAATTGACATCAGTATACAATATTCACAATGCAAAATGACATAATTCACTTAAGGATTGTAATACATGCATTGTTGATTCCATGTGAACTTATGGATTGGATTACACACATTACTGTGTTCCTTGCATTCTTTTTGTCTAAGATTCTCGTGTTTGCAGTTGTGGTCGTACATGATGCTGACTTGACCTACATTGTTAGATGCATCTCTATGAACCAAACTTTATATTGGAGATATAGCTTTTGATTGTCAAAGGCAGTATGTGAAGAAAATTGGACGTGATTGTGAAAATGTCGATTGTGTGCTGCTGCATATTAATTAGTGGGACTCAGTAATCAAAAACCAAACCAGAAAGTATCTAATTTTTAACTTGCAGTTCTGCGTGAATTTATTAGATGCTACCTGTTTATTTGCAAGTAGTGATTTATCTTATGCCCCGCTGAATGACTCTTCGTATACAGTGCATAACTCTTCTATTCAATATCTACGACTCTTCGACTTTTGAGAGGAATAAATATTTATGTATCTACTATAAATAGGGATTGCAAACTCCATTTGAAATAGTGAAGAAATAAGAATCCTCTCTGCGTATTCTTTTTTTAATTTCATCTTTGTCTTTTAATATGTACCAATTATTCTGATTTATGTTGGTTGCATTAAAATTAGTAAATTTAATAAATCTATTTTATTAGATTTAATTAAATTTATTTAAATTTTAAAATCTAGAATTTTTTTTTCTTCTCTCTAATTTTCTCTCTCACACTCTCATGTTTAAAATATTCTATTACCCACAAGATTTACCAATTTTTTTATATTTTATTGTTTTGTTAGACACATTTAATTTAATGACTCTTGTTTACATAATTTTCTTTAATTATCTTTAATTCAGGTTTCAATTAGTAGGTTGCATTTAATTTGATTCTGATTTAAAGGATATTTCATTTCACCTAATTTTCTCCTTTTATTTAATTCGAAATGTTTAAATAAATTATTTTTTTTAGAATATTCTTCTCTCGCACAAATCAGTTATTGCTGCAATCAGTGCGAAGGACAGTATCGTGACGTCAGCTGAGCTCTTTGAGCCGGACATGCGAAGGACAGTATCGCACACATCTGTTATCGCTCTTATTTCTTTTTCCTTAATGCAGCGGCTCTTCAGCACCGGAGGGGTCCGTGTGAGTCGAGGCTTTCCCGTTTGATTTGTGGAGTCTTCTTGGCGATATTTTTTCGCACTACCGTCGCACGTCAGTGACTTGATGTGCTTACGCGACAGTGAGATACAGAGAGACAGAGAGAGCGAGTGTGCAGAGGCGTTGCAGTTAGGCCATTTCTTCTAGTTTCATGGTCCCGAGCGATTCTACTTGCCTCGTCCATATCGCCCACGGGGTGCGCGCTTCACCCAATCGCCGGGACAAACCCTCGCCCTGATTAAATAACCGTCTTCTCGGCCGCGCGATCCGGAGCTCGACGGCTTTTCCAGCGATCTCGCTTGCTCGCCTTTCTTATCTCCCTGCGCTTTTCTTGCAACTAGTTCATCCTTAATGGCGATGGTGACGGAGATCGGGGCTGCGGCCGTGCGAATCTCGCCGGAGCCCTCCGCCCTGGCCTCGGTGCGGCATGTTGGCCGGGATTTTCTCCGGAGGGGGAGGGTTTTTCGGCAGGTTCGGCAGGGCGGGATCGTTGTCAACTCCATCAGGACCACATATATTGGTGAGGGGGGCCTTGAGTCGGTCGTCTCCAATGGCCATGTCAACCCGGTGAGTTGGTCTGGTTATGTTCCTTCAACGCGTTGGTCATAGGCATAGTTCGTACGATTCTTGAGGTTACTTCTATGGGTCGGAAGCAGTCCTGGGATTTTGGCTGCTTTAGTTCGGTGAACAGTGAACTACGATAATGGCCTTTCGTATGGATCCCATCTGCGTGGAGGTGAATTACCCTCAGATGCACCGTTTGGACTTTGAACACTAGTTTTTTCTAAAGAATAAAAAAATCTAATGGCCTTGGGTATGCATTACGATGTGAAAATTAAATTTGACATATGGGAATGCTTCTCTTGAGCATATTTGTTCAAAAAATCAGCCTGTTTGTATTTTTGCTCATCTTAATATAAATACTGAATTGGGCCCTTGCCTTAAGCCTCTTTTTTGTCTCTATAACCGGTAATTCTTTTTTATCTGTGGTTTAAATTTTTTTTCTTTATATTTGGTATTGCCAATTGTATGGAAACAGAGTTCCGAACTTTAACTTGAACATTTATGAGCTTCAGTCTGGTACACTGAACGCGTTGGAAACGGTGGTGGCACCAACTAGTCGAAGGAAAACAAAGATAGTTTGCACAATTGGACCATCATGTAACACGCGTGAGATGATATGGAAACTGGCAGAAGCAGGAATGAATGTTGCCAGGCTTAATATGTCTCATGGGGATCATGAATCACATCAGAAGGTCATTGATTTGGTAAAGGAATATAATGCTCAATCAAAGGATAATGTCATTTCCATAATGCTTGACACCAAGGTACAAATTACCTACACCTTTAACATAGTTTTGCGTCTGTGTTCATTAAAATGATTATGACTTTGATTTACCTTTAGTGTAGATATCTGCAAGATATAAAATATTTGTCCTCTATCTTTTTCCTTTTACAATGAACACAAATTATTCTTCAAAACCTCAACAATCTATCATCTAAGGTGATTGTGCAATTAATTAATCTCAGTTACAATGCTCCGAGCATCTTCCTGGTTTCTCTTCTTTTTTACTGAGAGAAAAAAAACGTAAAGTTGCAATTAAATATCGGAACTTGAACTTTGGGTTTAAATTGGTCTATATTCCGTATTTTGTCCTACAGCAGTTTATGACCATCCACTTTATGATCTTCAGGTGTATTCCTGGATGTTTGGTCATATTTCGAGTTCATTTTCTTGATCTTATAGTCATCTTTTTTTAGCTCAATATAATGTCTTATGTGATTGGTTCCATACTTGCCACAATGTACCAGAAAAATATGAGGCTGTAGATTCTATGATTCATGACATTTCTGTAGTTTCAATTATTTATTGAATCTCATGTCTTCATCCAATCTCTTGTGTTAGCATGTGTGCATAAGAAACTAAACTATCCTATTAGACAAGTTAAAACTTGCTACACGTTCTCCATCAATGTGGTATATGCCTTTTGAAAATTTAATTTTAGCTTTTTCTTCAAACTGATTATTACAAGTTCAATTTACATGCCATTTACAACTTTATTACTATAGGGTCCTGAGGTCAGAAGTGGCGATGTCGCCCAGCCTATCTTGCTCAAGGAAGGTCAGGAGTTCAACTTTACTACCAAAAGAGGAGTCAGTTCAGAAGACACTGTCAGTGTAAATTATGATGGCTTTGTGAATGATGTGGAAGTTGGTGATATTATTTTAGTTGATGGTTAGTTCACAAAATATTCATATTCGTTTTCATACTTACTCAATGAAATGTTATTGTGTATTATGCGTGGTAGCAAATTATGATCTACCACTTTCCATTTCAAGCTTCAGAAATTTGCCTGATGCTACTTTAGGAGGAATGATGTCATTGGCTGTCAAGTCAAAAACTGTTGATACTGTCAAGTGCGAAGTAATTGATGGTGGAGAATTGAAGTCAAGGCGTCACTTGAATGTGAGGGGCAAAAGTGCTACACTTCCATCAATTACAGGTTCTTTTCCTTCTCTTGTCCAAGCATTAACCCTTTTCCATGAAAAAGAGAAAATTTCATTCATATTAGTTTATCCTTGTCCTTATTTTTATTTCTGGTCTTTCTGTAGACAAGGATTGGGAGGATATCAAGTTTGGGATGGACAACCAAGTTGATTTTTATGCAGTTTCATTTGTTAAAGACTCAAAAGTGATACATGAACTAAAAGACTACCTTAAAAGTAAAATATGATTCTGTCTGAGACAATGTCATTTCTTTGATTTGATTTCCTACGTAGCAATTCATTCTCCTCCATTTTTGTTCTTCGCTAGGATACAATGCTGATATACATATCATCCCCAAACTAGAAAGCGCTGATTCAATTCCAAATCTTCAGTCAATTATTTCTGCTTCAGATGGGGTACGCCATTATTGTTGCTCAATTGGCTTACTAACATATAAATGGACTATAAATACACACACACACACATAACATATATTTATACATATGTATACACACATTTATGCATATATGTCTGCATACATTCTAAACCACTGCTCAAATAAGTCAAATTTGCTTGTTATCTTGTATTCTCTGCTTCATGGTACTTTTTTTGTCTTGTTGGGAATTATCTTATTAAAACAGGAAAGGTCAATTATTGACAAAAACTAGACATAGTGATCATATTCTTTCTGAAAGATATCGTTAAGCACTTTCTAAATCAAATTTGTTACTCAATCCTTTTCTTTGGAACTTTAAATTTCAACTTTGTTCTAATGATTTTAGCTGTAGTCCATTAAGGAACTTTCAATGTGTAAGACCAGAAGTGCTAGAGCTGAGCAAAAAGAACGCCTTCTTGATGCTTTCCAGAGTATATTTGGCTGCAAGACGGATTCTTTTTTTCAGGCTATCTGGATGTTTTTAGGATCTAATCCTTTTAACTTAGTTATGTCTGGTTTATCAACCACTTAACGATTATCTTCTCAATCTTTCAGTGGATAATAAGCTAGGATTCTTTTACTAGGTAAATGAGTCTGCTTAGTTGTTTGATCTAATGAGTGAGCAACATCATAAGCTTGAGTAAAACAAATTGTTATTAGACGTGATTTACAACGTTTTGCTAGCCTGCTCCATTCTGATATCTAGTGTAGTGTATGTGCCTAGTAGTGCAAATCAAAAGTAGAAGAGACAAGTGTGATGCGAATGCACAGATTTTCTGGCAGAATGACTTGGTACTTCACCAACGAAACTTCCAGATGGACAAAACTTGTTATCACATAATTAGCAACCACATATTTGGTATTCCATAAGTTTACTAGCTGCAAGCTTGCAACCTTATTTTATTTGATCTGAGCTATTATTCCTTGTTATATATGCTTCTTTTGTGCAGTATTTCCATCCAAATAGTAGAAAGATTTTTATTGTACTCGTATATCAGTCTCAGTGTCAAAACATTGTTTCTGACAAAACATTTGTAGGCAATGGTGGCTCGTGGAGACCTTGGTGCTGAACTTCCTATTGAGGATGTTCCTCTATTACAGGTTTAGCAACAAAACATTAATTTGCTTTTAATGGTCCTTTTTTCTGTTAATGAGGTTGATTCTTCAAACTTAACCTTAAAACTTGTGAGCAATAATATGTCTTGGAAGATCAGAGTTTGCATTGCCTCTTTCCACCATGAAGTGGCAATCTTGGTTAGTGGGTTCACTTAGAGTTTTATTCTGTAATAAACTTAAATATCAGCTTTCACTGATCTTATTTTCAGAGACTGCATAGTGAATCCTCAGTATGCTTTTGAGAGATGAAATAGTTCCTAGTATGAAAATGAAGATTATTCTAACTATTTCTAACAAAATAAGGCAATCTTCTTTTATAATTGCTTTTTGTTTTGAAGATACATGTCTTTCCTGGTATCAAAGTCAAGTATAATGATTATATCCAATTTATTTGGTGACATTAGAAAGTCAACTCCGTAATAAATCCACTTACCGGTTACTAACATAAGCTTCCTCTCTAATTGACGGGATATCCAATTTAGTCACGGAAGAACTCATGTATTGGTATTCTGGTTAAATTTTATCAATATTTTATGTAATTTTCAGTATTTAAAATTTTTCTTATTTAATCAACTGGACCTCATTCACAATCATTTATCAGTATCATAAGATGAGCTTCTAATGGACTGACCAAATTTTAGCTTTTGGATCTTTTACTGTTTAAAAGGATCCATATTCATCACGTTATCTGTGACAAATTTATTATGCCTAATTCATATTTCCAGGAGGAGATAATTAGAAGGTGTAGAAGTATGCAAAAACCGGTGATTGTGGCCACAAATATGTTAGAAAGCATGATAAATCATCCAACACCAACAAGAGCAGAAGTTTCTGACATAGCAATTGCAGTTCGAGAAGGTGCTGATGCTATTATGCTATCCGGTGAAACTGCTCATGGGAGGCAAGTTAGTTGTGACGTACATCTGTAATTTAATTTGTTTTTGATACTTGAAGCAAATTTACGGATGGGCTTATAAATTGCCTTAACATGTTGTAGTTTTTTTTAGCAATAGGGCTTTCTTGTATGTACTGTCTGAATATGATATCCTAAAAAATTACCATCACTATATAGCTAATTTAATATAGGAAATAATAAAAAATGCCATCAGATGCTAAGTTGCTGTCTAATTCTGTATCCGTCCTATATATTTGATTGCTGTGTCTTGTTGTTTATAGGTACCCATTGAAAGCAGTTAAAGTAATGCATACCGTGGCACTAAAGACTGAATTAACAATATCATACACTGTCGGGAAAGCGATCCCTGCTTCTAGGTTTCAGGTATGAAATGCTTAAGGGAAGAGTAAATTACACAAATAGCACAAAAAGCTTTACACAGGATTCAATTTCATACATGCTTTTATTAGTTCTATTTGGTATATAAACTTCCAACTCATTGTATCCGTTAATTTGCTTTAACGGATTGCTTACATGAACACGAGAAGCATAGAAGATGACTCTGATGTCATGTCATCTGTCGCATGTGATTTTGTATGTGATATGACATAACAATCATTACCACTGTCCGACTGGGCTGGCAAATCAGTAGTTCGTTAAAGTTTATGAACGTCTGACTTTCATAGTGAATTGAAATTTTATGTATCCAAATATAACAAAATATATTTGTGGAAATTGAAACATAGTGAAGTCTGTATATGATTTGCACAATTGTTGTCTTCACAATCAAAGGTACTTGGTAATTCTTGGTGTATCCTTGTTGGTAATTCTATTTTTCTTTTGCAGGCAGTTACTGGAGCAGAGCTCTCTCAAAGCTACTTGAGTGCGATGTTTGCTTCACATGCCACAATAATCGCCAATACTCTGGGAACACCTATTATTGTATTCACACAAACTGGTTCCATGGCTGTACTTTTGAGCCACTACCGGCCTTCATCTACGATATTTGCATTCACGAACGAGTAAGCAATCTCAGTTTGCAGCCTGGCCATCTTCGTTTTGTTGTTTCAATCATGTCACAGTCTTTAAGAGATTTATTATCTTTAAATCATAAAATTAACTTTCCTAGGCCTTTGGACAGTGTTAGTCATTGCATTGACATGAAGTATATATATTTTTTTTTTCAGGGAGAAAATAAAAAGAAGGCTGCCACTTTACCATGGAGTGCTGCCTATATACATGCAGTTCTCGGCTGATGCAGAAGAGACCTTCTTCAGAGCAATTAAGTTCTTGCTGGTATAGCCGATAGTTCTTCAACCATTTTTTCTACCACCAATCTTCTGCGACTTCATTTTGCATAACTATTTTTTAAATTGGTGCTATTTTTTATTTACTGTGATGGAACAGAGTAATGGGCATCTAAAGGAAGGAGAATTTGTCACTCTGGTTCAGAGCGGAATACGTTCTATCTGGAGACAGGAGTCCACTCATCACATTCAAGTCCGCAAAGTTGAATGCTGAGGCGATTATATTCCCAAGTGAGCAATTGTATGATATAGCATGCCTGTTATAGTTTACTAATTAGGAACTACTTGCTATAGACGATGGCAATATATCAATTTACCTCTATTTAACATAGTTAAGACGACTAATTTCTGTTAATTCAAGCCATAAAACTGGAAAGCTGAAAATAAACTTCATTTTCTGAGAAACTCGAGATTATTATACAAGTTTTAGGAAACTAGAAATGCGATTGAGGTTTTTTTATTTGCATTCTAGGACCCCTGGTTGAGGATTTCTAATATGTATGCATTAAAGCGGCAGGTTCTTTTTATGGTACGCAAGGTGTCAGGGCCCGGTCTACCCGGTCCGGCCCAAGCCCAACGGAGGTATGAAATGGGCAGTGGCCCATGGAGAGCACTGCTCTCCCAAACGCGTACGCATGGAGCTCGCGTGCGACGCGGACGACGAGGCTTTGTCAACTGCGAGGACGACGAACGTTGCGGAAGACTCGGACTTGAGGACGCTGGCAGCGCGACGTCTCCGCGAGACTCGGATGGCTGGCGGAAGATGCGGCTGAAGGTAGACGCGGCTCACGGAGGAGAGGCGGCGGCTCTCTCCCTTAAGAAGGGCGACAGAGGACAGAAAGGGGGGCGATCACAGGAATTGATCAGCGAGCGAGAGAACTGTAACCATCGACGAGGGTCGACGGTGAGGGAGGGAACGAGGGCACCGATCAGGGGATCGGCGGCGAGGTTGTAGCTTTGTTAGAGAAATAAACGAGGCTTTTCTTCCACCTTCCCTCTCCTTTGTTCTCCACGAGGTCGGCGACGTGCTCCTCTATAATCGGCGGCGACCTCTCGGCTGTTCCGGACGTGCGGCGGCGCTCGTATCCGGCGGCGGACGAACTCGCGTGAGCTCGTGAAAACGAACGAAGAAGACGAAGTTTCGAACGCGTCGGGCGTTCGAAACGAGGCGGTCAACGGTCAGCATCGGAGCGGAAAATCGAAATCGAAATCTCGATTTCGGCTGACGTAGGCGAACGTCAGCGGGACGAAATTCGACTTCGACGAGCGAAATCGGGCGGCCGACGTCATCCTGACGTCAGCGACGGTGGAGGGCTGACGTCACGCTGACGCCAGCAAGGCTATAATTTTGACTTTGGTCAAAATCAGAGGAGGTATTTAATTTGGGGTTGCGTTTCTTTTCGGATTTTTAAATTAGGGTTAGGATTTTATCCGTGCGAATTGTATTTTGGGGACAAAAATTATCCGGGGAGATTAGGGTTTCTAATTTTGGGGCCGGAAACCCTAGCGAGCGTTACGTTCTGGTATTCCACCGGACGGCTCTAGGAAGCGGATAAGCGCTAATTCTAGACCGATCCGACCGGGGCGTGACACAAGGGGAAGACGTGAACTCCGAAGGTAAATTTTATCGACTCATGGCAAATGTGAAGTTACGTCGGGAAATGAACAAGGTGAACACTTCATGTGCACGATGCAGAAAAACAGAAAGGGTGTGTGGGCATAGATACAATTATTCGTAGCCTTATGCATTGGCTTACCCAACTATTTGATAGCCTATTACTAAAAAAATTGCGATCAATTAGTTTTGACAACTATTCGATTTGAAACTTTGGAAATACTATTGTTTTGTTGAATTATAAATGACGACAACATTTTAGTAATAAAATTTATCATTAATAAAGTTTTTAATTTTTTCTGAAGTTATATTTTTATTTTGATTGTGTAATATCAGTAATTTGGTTTAACATTTTAATTGAAATGTGGCAATTTATATATATTTTTTCTTATAAACACATGCTGGAGATCAAGAGATTGTGATGATGGCATAAGTTTCTTTTAATAGTTGTGAGGTGCTTTTCTTAAAATATCTCTTAATTTGCTATCAATACTCTAAGCTATTTTAATTGTAAAGTATACTGCACTATTTTTTTTTTTTACCATATAATAGTTTTGAGTCTGCTTTTGAATTGACAGTTGCCCAACTTTCTCGAACAGGCCTTAACTCATGTCAACCAAAGGTGGACATATCCCAAGGCCAATCCTACAGAGACTTTACACAGTCTTATGAAAAGTTTGGTTAATATTGAATCGCTTAAATTTATGGTAAACAGATTTAAGGTCATATGTTAACACAATAGTTAGGGTTAGTTTACATAATATTATCTCAACATACTCAAAATTGGTATGACAATTCATCATCAAATGAAGGTCTAAACAAAGTTTGACTAGGTGATCAACACTATTGACCAAATCGAATTCCATCAAAATTAATTGAAAATTAGTTGTTTAATCAATCACAAATTAACTCACATTAGATCAATCGATGCGAAGTTTAGTTCAGGTTTGTCCACTCCATTTGACTAATTTAAGACAATCCCTTTGAAGGTCACTTGCATAATAGTAAACAAATTATACAGTTGATTGTTGTGGTTGCTCTTGAATTTTATGATACTTATTGTCTCGCCCGCAATTAACTACTAAAAATTTTTAAGAACAAATGGCCAGATGCCAGAAAAAGAGTCGCATAGGACTCAAACAACTTAGCCCAGGTAGAGCTGAAAGTAACCAGGTAGCGGAAGCAGCACGGTGGCTCTGGTCGGAGGGTGTGACCGGCGGGTGGAGGATGCACCACCTCAGCCTTCAACAAACGCAGTGACCGAACAAGGTTCCGCACAAACAGAGAAGAAGCGGAGAGAGACGGAGGTACTGTACGCAGACAGCAACAACAAAACAAGCATGCTCGCAAGCAGGGAAGAAGAAGCAAAAAGGATGCGCCCACACGCAGGTGGACGAAGATACAACCACACTGAGAAAAGAAAGAACAACCACACACACGGTCGGAAAAAGGAAACGACGTGAAGGAACAACACGACGACACAAACCTCACGAACAACAAGAGGACTCCGGAGGGTTGACGACGACGGAGGCAATGGAAGAGAACAACGGGGATGAGCGGAGAAGCCAGAAACTCGAGTCATCCACGCGACAAAGGAGAACCACAAACGAACGACGGAAAGACACGAATAAGTCAAATTAACCGGAAAAGGAAGAGAATACCTCACCGGAGCCAAGTCGTTGGCTCCGTCGCAGCCGCACTAGACCAAAGAGGAAGAAGCTGGAACTGGAGAACCTTTGACGTTGCATCACCACGCAACCACCCACTGGACGCCGGAAGGTTGGCCGGAGTTCGCCGTCGAACGCGGGACCGAGAGGGATGAGAGAAGAAGACAGGAGCTTGAGGATCGCTGGAAATCATCGAGAACGGTAGCCGAGAGGGAACGTACGCAGCAGAAGCAAAGAAGTGATGGGATCGATGCTCGATCCCTAGTTTTACTCCCGTCGCGACGCCTCGTCTTCCCGTTGCCAGCTCGACTGCCAGGTTGTCACAGACGCACTTCTTTTAGTGATTGGTGTCCTTGCGGTACACTACTCTCCCAGCTATGAAGTAGTACTCAACCGATCCGAGGCAACAATCCAAGGCAACAAGTAATAGAAGGCACAAGAGGCACAAGCAAATTCCACAAGACGGCGAATAAAATGCACGGTAAAATGACTCAACCGAACACCCCGCCGTTATATTATTGATAGAGACAACAGTACAAGACACAAACACAAAATAGACACTAAGTGGACACTAGACCTAAGGACTTGGTGGAGAGGGTAGGTGTGTGGAACCTTGCAATTTTATACTTGCATGGGACCACAAGATTGCATTTAACCAAGGGATTACCACCCCTCTCAATACTATCCCATGTATACAAACTAAGGGGTGTGAGTAGAAGGCTTCACAAGGGTTGGGTAGGCTAATTTTACACATTTGAGCCTCCCATCCTGGAGTACTTGTGAAAACATAGTCCCCCACTCACATGTTGGTGTCCCGGGATAGTCCCCCGAGTGCATCACAACCCCGATGATCAAAACACATAGCACACATGTGCCAAATCCTATTTTTACATGGATCTACCTATCCCCAGAGTTTCAGGGCAAAATGACATCGTCAGGGTCGGGTAACATAGTTTTTTACATCGAACATCCTCCGAACCTTGACATTCTCCCCCACTCAAGATGTCGATGCCCTCATCGACATTTTAAATTCTTCAATCTTGTCTTGGGCGTGTCGTAGTGTCTCCTCCGCCTCCCAATTGCATTCAGACATTGGACATCCCTTCCACATCACAAAGTATTCTGTTAACTCTTCGCCAGGGTTGAGCATCTTCTTGCGGTCCACCAATATACTTTGTACTTGCTTCTCCACACTGGAGGTTGTTGGGAGTGTACACCTGGTAATGGTTCGGCTTGGATCTCTTTCATCAACATTGTATGGCTTCAAACAATTTGCATGAAAAACTGGATGGATTTTTAGCCATGGTGGAAGTTGTACTTAGTAGGATACATTGCCTACACGCTCTATGATTGGAAAGGGTCCCTCATACCTGCGTACTAAGCCTTTATGGATTTTTCTTCGAAAGAGCCTGAGTGGATCTGTTTGGAGTTTCACAAGAACTAAGTCCCCTTTCTTGAATTCTTGTGGCTGTCTCCCAAGATCGGCCCACTTCTTCATCTTCTTTGCAGCTTTCTCGAGATATGCCCTTGCAATTTCAGAATTGCGGTGCCACTCCTTGGCTATGTGATATGTTGAAGGACTATTGCCAGTATATCCAATGGCCAGTGATTCCAGAGTAGAAGGTTGCTGTCCCAAGAGGATCTCGAAGGGGCTTCTTCCTGTCGCCGAGCTCTTTTGCAGATTGTAGGAGAATTGAGCAACATCAAGGAGATGCACCCAATCTCGTTGATTTGCGCCAACAAAATGCCTCATGTATTGCTCGAGAAGAGCGTTCACCCTCTCTATCTGCCCATCAGTTTGGGGATGTAAACTCGTGGAGAAGTGTAGTTTTGACCCAAGTAATTTGAACAATTCTGTCCAGAGTTTTCCTAGAAATCTGGAGTCTCGATCACTTATGATGTTATGAGGAACTCCCCAATACTTGACTATATGTTTCATAAAGAGTTTCGCTACTTGCTCTGTCGTACAATGAAGTGGTGCTGGGATGAATGTCGAATACTTAGAGAATCGATCGACAACGACTAAAATTGAGCCAAACTCTCCCACTTTTGGTAGGGCAGAAATGAAGTCCATGGATATGCTTTCCCATAGCCGCTCTGGCACGGGCAATGGCTCTAGGAGTCCCAAGGGCTTCTGCCTCTTCACCTTGTTTTGTTGGCATATATGGCAAGTTCACACATAGTCATTCACATCAGTCCCCATGTCTGGCCAGTAGAAAGCTCTTTCTACCAGAGCTAACGTTCGATGAGTACCAGGGTGCCCAGCCCATAGGGTATCATGACACTCTTTCAAAATTTCCCTTCGTAAGTTATTTGAATGTGGCACGTACACTCGATTGCCTTTTGTGAGAATAAGGCCACCATCCTCCCAGAACCGACATGTCTTCCCTTCTTTGATTAGCTTCCCAAGGGTTTTTGCTTGAGGGTCTTTGGACATTCCAGCTCGAATTTTCTCTTGTAAACTTGGTTGGGCTTGAAAGGTGTGGGTCTCTGAAACCTGAAAACTTGCTAACTCTGTCTTTCAGCTCAGTGCATCGGCAACAACATTAGTTCTTCCTGGCTTATACTCCCACTCTATGTCAAATTTTGCAAGAAAATCTTGCCACCTAGCTTCCTTTGGGCTTAGTTTCTTTTGGGTTTGGAAGTAACTCAATGCAATGTTGTCTGTCCTTAGAATGAACTTAGCCCCTAGTAAGTAATGCCGCCATGTCCTTAGGCAGTGCACTACTACTGTCATCTCTTTCTCATGCGTGGGATACCTCCGCTCTACGTCATTGAGCTTCCAACTCTCATAAGCCACTGGGTGTCCTTCCTGCATGAGTACACCTCCAATCGCATAATTTGATGCATCTGTATGAACTGTGAAGGGTTTTTCATAGCTTGGAAGCCCCAACACTGGTTCGCTGGTTACTGCGGCTTGTAAATCTTGAAAGACATCTTGACATTTTTGAGACCAACTCCATCGTTGGCACTTTTTGAGCAAGTCTGTTAACGGGGCTGCTCTCCGTGAGTAGCCCTCAATGAATCGCCAATAATAGTTCACAAAATCTAAGAAAGATCTTAGTTCAGTGACTTTGATGGAATGGTCCAATTCACCACAGCTTCAACCTTAGCTTTGTCCATCTGAATTTTTCCCTTGCCGATTTGGTGTCCAAGGAACATGATCTCCTCTTGGGCAAAGTAGCACTTTTCTTCTTTCACATACAGTTCATTCTTCCGAAGAATATCAAAGACTATACGGAGATGTCTTGTATGCTCTTCAAGAGATTGACTGTACACAACGATGTCGTCCAGGTACACCACCACAAATTTGTCCAAGTGCTCTTGGAAAAGCTGATTCATCATGGTGCAAAAGGTAGCTGGAGCATTTGTTAGACCGAACGGCATCACCATGAACTTGAAAGACCCATATCGAGTCACCATGAACTCGAAAGACCCATATCATGTCTTCATCGGCAATTCACACTTGCCAATATCCTGAGCGAAGATCAAGTTTTGATAAGAACTTAGCCTTACCAAGTTGATCAAATAGATCTGCTGGTAGAGGAATAGGGTATCTATTCCTCACTGTCACCTTGTTTAGTGCTCGATAATCCACACATAGTCGAAGGCTACCGTCTTGCTTCTTTTGAAATAGGATAGGTGCTCCGAAGGGTGACTTTGAGTAACGGATGAGGCCACCCTCCAGTAACTCATTCAATTGTTTTCGCAACTCTATAAGCTCTGGGCGTGTTAGTCGATAAGGTGATCGGGCTGGTGGTTTAGCTCCCAGTTCTAGTTCAATTAGGTGGTCCACATCTCTACGTGGTGGGAGTTTGTTAGGTAGTTCCGGTGGCATCACATCCTTATATTCCTTGAGAACTTCTTTGATAGCTATTGGATATGACCCATCGGTTGACATCGAGTCTTCCAACTTCATAGCAGCAACTAGTGTAAGCTCCCCGCGACAAACACATTTATTGAGTTACATTGCCGACAACAACTTCCCTTTACCCTTGGGCTCATTGTGTATGGCTGGCACAACGCAAAGATTATCTTCGGCCATCACACACAATGTGTTCATAAGGGGCATAGGTATGGCCCGCGCTGAGCGAAGGAATTCCATCCCTAAGATGATCTGAAAGTCATCCAAGGGAACAACCATGAATGTGGCTTGCCCACGCCAATCTCCAACTTTAATGGAGACATTCTTTGCCACGCCTTTGATTCGTTGGGATTCCGAATTTACAACCTTCACTTGGCTATAACTCTTCTCATACCTGAGACCAAGTCTGTCTGCCTCTTCTTTGGAAATAAAATTGTGGCTCGCACCTGAGTCAATTATAGCTTTAGCACGATGATCATTAACTTTGATGTCCACATACATCAGTTCGTTTAAGTTGGCGGATTGCTTCCTTGGTTTTGGCTCCCCCACTTGGGCTTTAATGGCATTAAGCAATTGTACTGCACCCATATTGGGTTTCCTAGAGGAACTCTTGCCACTCTAATAGCTATCATCAGAATCGCAACCACTCTTTGCCGACGAGAGCACCTTCTTTTTCTTTTGATCAAAAGTCAAGGACGTCTCTGCTACCAGTGCATGTAGTGCCTGCTTTTAGGGACAATCTTTAACCCAATGGTTGCCCCCGCAAAGAAAGCATCCCCCCGATCTCGGGGCTGGCTTTTGTGGCCTCCCCCTATTTGGACTTCGTTGATTTTCCCTTCTGGGTTCCTTCCCCCTGAATTGAGGGGGTCGCGAGGGTTGATGGGGCTTTATCTGCTCTCTTCTTTCAAATGAGTTATAGTCCGTGAGTCGTTATGCAGCTGTTTGAGCTGAAGCAAAATCTCGGACATTTTGTCGATCTAGTTCTTGCTGAGCCCACGGTTTTAGATCGTCCATAAAGTAAAATAACTTGTCATCTTCTGACATGTTTTTAACATCTAACAGCAAGGCTGAAAATCGCTTTACATAGTCTCGTATTGAATCAGTATGGCGGAGCTCTTGCAATTTTTATCGAGTAATATGACTCAAATTTTCAGGGAGAAATTGGACCCTCAATTCGTGCTTTAGGTCCTCCCAAGTTCTCATATTAGTGGATCCACCTTGCACCCTGATATGCCACCATAACTTAGCATCCCCTACTAGGTACCAGGTTGCAGTCTTCCGTATCTGGTCGAGTAACAAGGAAATATTGTTCCAGATCGAATAAAAAATTCTCAAGTTCCTTAGTGTCACGAGTACCCTCATAGGCTCGTGGCTCAGGAACTTTAATGGGCACACGTTGAGGTCGAGGGTCCCCTTCATTGGCATGAACCGCCCGTGTAAGCATTGACACTCTCGCCATCAAGTCTTCAACTTGGGCTTTCATATGAGTAAAGGCTTCTTGAGTGTCATCGTCCAGCCGATCCACAATGGAAGCTAGCTTCGCTTGCTTAGCTTCAATCATGGCCATACGTAACTCGTCCCACTGTAGTGTCTCTAATTTTTCCTCTATGATGTCTACCCATTTCTCCAAACTAGATGTGACGCCCGGGGTACTTTGGGGTACTACCCCGCCTTTCCCATGGACTCAAAGGGGTTATGAGGAGGGACAAAGGGGGTGAAGCTTGAGTAAAGTTGGAGAAGAGCATGAGAAGTAGTGAAGTTAGGACACTAATCTTGTGTTATGATGTTTTGCAGGTACATGGCAAGGAGCATGTTCATTACAAAAATATAAGGGTCAATATAGGAGGCTACATGGACCATGGTGCATCATCAAAGGCTTGTATAGAGGTGTACAAGCATTGCAAAAAAATATGTCATGGGTGAGATTCAAACCCAAGACCTATGGAGAGTCAAAGCCTTATGTTGCATGAGAGGGCCAACCCAAGCATAGGTGATTCGCTGAAGTAAAGAGGAGGCGCATCTTGTTAAAAGCTTCATTATGCATAAGGGCATAAATGACAAAAGACCAAATGAATTGGGGATCTAGGATTGCAATCAATCGCATTGGCAATTGAAACCGAGAGTAAAGGGACTTGGCGACTTTGGAGAGAAGGGCGACATCTTCATCCACCTTCATCTTCCTTGGCCGATTGTTGGAGGAGCTTGGCGAGAGCTTGAGGGAGCTTCATCGCCATCTTCCACTCCATTCCCACTCGGTTCAGCTTGGTGGCGAGTTGCTTGAGAGGGGAGCTCACACCATTTTCAGCCACCATTGTTGGGCGAGAGCAAGGGGCTCTCGGCCTTGCTTGCTTCTTGAGGCGAGAGGAGCTTGCTGACCTTGAGGAGAGCTTGAGGGAGCTCTCGGTTCACCATCTACCACACTTGGACGAGAGCTGCACTTGAGGGAGGAGCTCTCGGCTTTGGTCCCTTTGGAGGAGAGGGATCGGTTTGGAGTGGAGGAAGGAGACCGGCGGCCATCCATTCCTTGGTGACGCCACTACTTCTTCATCCACATTGAGGGCAGCTTCATTATTGTCCATCTTCGGCTGAGGCGCTCCTTGGAGGCTAAGGGGCACGGCTTGCATCTTAACCACCTAGGGGGCGACCCTAGGGTGGAGCCTCAAGCACTTGTGCTTGAGGAGAGCATTGGAGGAGCTCGGCATCACTTGGAGGGGCTGACCTTCTTCCACACATAGCTTAGCATTTGGAGTGGTATAACTCTAATCTACTTTGAGTTATTGCTTTGTATTAGCATTGTATGAACCCTATATGAACATGGTGCATTGAGTAGTGATTATAGTTTATTGTTTGGTATCTCTACCCACATTGGGAGAGGCCTACTGCTCATACCCGAGGTTGTGTCCTTGGAGGGGTTTGTTATACTTGTCCGGTGTGTTTAGCTTGTAACTTGTGCAAGCACTGTGCTTGTACAAGAAGCTCGCTCGCTGTGTAGTAGTCGATATCTGTATTAGGGTTTTGGGACATATGTCTAGTGCCCTTCTATTGTGACTGCTAGCGATTGTGTGTGTGGCTATTAACAGGGCGCTTAAGTCTAAGGCCGTCTTTAAGTGTGCATATGGGGTTGAGAAGCAACATGTGCTTGCCACCCGCCACTTATTGACCTAGGTCTAGGATTAGGAGAAGGCTAGGATTATTGCCATCACAGATCAGCTTTGGAGCTCAGTACCATCAGAGCTCAGCCTAGAGAGCGCAGTGGATTCAGAGAAGCTTTTGTCAGTGCTAGAGATCTTGGGTATTTCTGCATAGAGAGTGTAGGCTGGCAATTTATACAGCGGTGTGAATTGCGCCATCATGCTCAGGATTTACATAAAAATTTAAGGTAAAAATTAGGGCGTGATAAAGTGGTATCAGAGCGATAGCTCAGCACGAGTCTGGACCACCAGGATATAGACGTTAGTTGGATTACTGTTTGGGTGTTGCGTACGTCGGTGCTTAGCGCCGGGGCGTAAGACCTCAGTAACTCCTTCTAATCAATCAGTTCTGGCCAGGCGAGTACAGGAGCGTTCCATTCATTCAGTGGATCCGCAGGGCATCACAGAGCAGCACACCATTGCACCGAGGACCAGGAGTATGGCACAGTTTGAGGAGTGGTTCTCTAGACTGGAGGACGCTATTGGCCTAGAGGCAGATTCTGAGTGGCAGAGTGAGCCTCTTTCTAAGCGCCTAGAGGCATTGATGGAGATGTTCCATCAGTACAGAGATTACACTGATGGGAGGATTAGCACTATGGCGCACGACTTAGCGACAGCTACTACAGAGGTCACTGCACTGAGATTGTTGGTGGCGCAGGTGGCTTCCCACCCACCTACCCCACATGCGCCACCCCTTGTTCAGCCTGCTAGACGCCATATCCCTGACCCAGTCACTTTTGCAGAAGCTAGAGTGGCAAAAGAGTTGGACAACTTCATCTTTGACATGGAGCACTATTTTAGAGCAGCATGAGTCATTGATGAGGATAGGATAGAGGTTTGTGCATCCTACCTGCGTGGGGATGCCAAATTATGGTGGAGAACCTCTATCGCTCCCAGGACAGAGGGAGATAACCCAGAGATTGCTACTTGGGATGATCTGAAAACTGATATGAGGCTCAGTTTAGACCAGTAAATACCTTACATGATGCTAGGATGACTTTGAGGTATTTGAGGCAGACTGGCTCAGTTAGAGACTATGTTAAGCAGTTTGCTACTTTATTGCTTGAAATACCTAACAAGAACGAAGAGGAGAAGTTCCACGACTTCCTAGGAGGATTACAGCCGTGGGCTCTCGCTGAGGTTAGACGCCAGTCAGTGACTACCTATAGGGAGGCAGTCGCAGCGGTTGATGGGTTAGTAGACATGAGGGTACCACGCCCTACTACCACTATTCAGGGGACCCGTCCAGTTCCCCAGAACCGGCCATCAGTCCAGAATAAGCAGCCACAGAAAAAGAATGCGCAAAATTGGAAAGGAAAAGGAAAAGCAGTAGTGTACCAGTAGAAGAGCCCACAGAAGAAGCACTATCAGCCTCAGCAGAAGAGGGCTGCTGAGCCTAGCACAAAGAGGAAGATAGAGTGCTTTATTTGCTATGGACCACATATGATGAGAGACTGTCCTACCAGAAAGATGATAAGTACTTTGGTGACAGTAGATGGGGAGAAGGGACAGAAAGACTAGGGAAGCGCATCAGTTTCTGTTAATCCACTAGTGATTGCAAATGTCAGTGCGGTCTTCACCCCTGATGTATGTGGATGTGGAGCTAAATGGTACATCTATAGCAGCTATGGTAGACACTGGAGCTACACATGTGTTTGTCTCAGACAAAGTGAAGGACCAGTTGAGACTGAAAACTAGCCAGTGTGATACCAGTGTGAAGACAGTTAATGCAGATCCAAGGAAGACATTTGGAGTTTCATATGACGTGCCTGTGAAGTTGGGGCCATGGACAGGGAGAGTACATACTATGGTGACAGCCCTGGATGATTTTGATGTCATCATAGGGATGGATTTGCTTAGGAGGGCCAAAGCAATCCCCATGCCTCACTTAAATGGGTTGCAGATACTGGATGAGAAGGCACCTTGCTTTCTTCCTTGTCATTCCATGGTAAAGGTAGGGAAGAGCAACAAGGGCAAGGAGGTGATTGCAGCCTCAGTCCTTGCAAAGGGGATTCGGCGTGGCGAGACTACCTACTTGGCACATGTCAGAGTGGTGGAATCCATTCCTGTTATTGATTCTAGACCGATACAGTCAAGGGGACATATGTGAGACCTGATCAACCTTCCTAGTTCTAGTAGCCGTGGAGGTCATGGAGTTGAGATAGGAGCGACGAGCCTCACTTTGGGTGAACGGATTCATGAGCTACCTACACCTATTGGGGGCCTGTTACATGATTTTAGAGATGTGATTCCCCCTGAGATGCCCAAGGTGTTACCACCAAGGCAGGACATCGACCATGCTATTGAGTTAGTGCCAGGGGCAGTCCCACCAGCACAGTCACCATATAGAATGCCACCATCTGAACTAGCTAAGTTGAGGAAGCAGCTAGATGAATTACTTGAGTCTGGGTACATTCAACCTTCAAAAGCACCGTATGGAGCACCTGTTTTGTTTCAAAGAAAGAAGGATGGAAGTCTAAGGATCTGTGTTGATTATAGAGCTTTGAACAAAGTTACAGTGAGGAATGCATATCTTATTCCATTGATCCAGAACTTGATAGATCGCCTTGTGCATGCAAAGGTGTTTACAAAATTGGACCTTCGATCTGGTTATTGGCATGTGAGAATAGTTGAAGGGGATGAGCCTAAGACTACCTGCGTAACGAGATATGGATCGTATGAGTTTCTGGTCATGCCTTTCGGGCTGACCAATGCACCAGCTACTTTCTGCAATTTGATGAATAACATTCTGCCTCCGTTCCTGGACAAGTTTGTTGTTGTTTATTTAGATGATATAGTCATTTATTCTGCCAACATGGAAGATCATAGAGAGCACTTAAGAGAGGTCTTAACAGTGCTAAGGCAGAATCAATTATATCTGAAGCTGGAGAAATGCGAATTTGCGCAGAGTGAGATTGAATTTCTGGGGCATGTTGTTGGTGGAGGTTAGGTTCACATGGACTCAGACAAGATTAGAGCCATTGAGGAGTGGCATGCACCTGTTTCAGTTAGCACATTGAGGTCATTTTTGGGACTAGCTAACTTCTATAGGCGATTTATCAAGGATTATTCCAAGATAGCAGCACCGTTGACTGACCTTTTGAGGAAGGACGTCACTTGGGCTTGGGAGGCCAAGCACCAAACTACATTTGATAGACTGAAGTTACAGGTGACTTCAGAACCAGTCCTGAGGTTACCAGACTTTTCCCTAGCTTTTGAGGTACACACAGATGCGTCTGATAGAGCTTTAAGGGGAGTGTTGGTACAGGATGGTAGACCAGTAGCTTTTGAGAGCAGAAAGTTGAAAAGTGCCGAAATGAATTCAGCTCACGAGAAAGAAATGCTAGCAGTGGCATATTGTTTAAAGCTATGGAGGGTGTACTTGTTAGGGAACAAGTTCACAGTGAAAACTGATAATGTGGCCAATACTTTTTTCCAAACTCAGAATAAATTATCTGCCAGACAGGCCAGATGGCAAGAGCAATTAGCTGAGTTTGACTTTGATTGGGAACACAAGCCAAGGCGCATTCATCAGGTTCCAGATGCATTGAGCAGAGTTACCTCCATTTCTCATTGTTCTGCTATGTCTTATGCCGTGAGTAAAGTGATTCAGTTAATTAGAGACACTATGGGTTCAGATCGGTCCTACATGAAGCTAGTAGCGAAGATAAGAGAGGGAGTTACCCATCGCTTCTACTTGAGTGAGGATGGATTGATCATGGCACGAGGTGACAGACCGTATGTTCATTCATCTGGGAATGTCAGATTCGGTCTCATGCGTGAGTATCACGATACAATCTGGGCTGGTCACCCAGGAGGGAAGCGCATGTTTGCGTTGCTGAGTAGAGCTTGGTATTGGCCGAGAATGAAAGAGGATGTAGAACACTATGTGAGGACTTGTCTTGTCTGCCAGCAAGACAAAATTGAGAGGAGAAAGGAGACAGGACTTTTGCAGCCCTTGCCTATTCCATAGAAACCATTTGTTTCTGTTTCTATGGATTTCATTACCCATTTTCCCCGTGTGGAAGGAATGACATCTGTCTTTGTAATGGTGGATAGATGTTCAAAATATGCTGTGTTTGCACCTGCACCGGAGCTGTGCACTGCTGAGGTGACGGCCAATCTGTTTATGACACATGTGGTTAAGCATTTTGGTTTACCCAGGGAGATCATTAGTGACAGAGACCCGAGGTTCACTGGGAAGTTCTGGTCTTCACTGTTTAAGAAGTTGGGTACCGATTTGAAAATGTCCGCAGCATATCATCCACAGACTGATGGACAGACAGAGAGGATCAATGCTTTGCTTGAGGGGTATCTCAGACACTTTGTTTCTTCGACTTAGAAGAATTGGATCAGATTGCTAGATACAACCCAGTTCGCATATAATATTCAAGTTTCTTCTGCCACAGGAAAAAGTCCATTTGAGTTAGTGTTAGGGTGGCAGCCTATGACACCGGTGGATACACTAAATAGGACATTGGAAGGGAAATGTCAGGCAGCTACTAAATTTGTTGAGGATAGAACCGAGCTATGGCAGGAAGCTCGTGATAGTTTGCAGGAAGCTAGAAACAGGATGGTACAATATGCTAATAGAGACAGGAGACATCTCGAGTTTGATGTGGGGGATCTTGTGTTACTTAAACTCACCCCACAGATGTGGAGAAAGACTGAAGCCCGCATTTATCATAGAGGTCTTGTGAGAAGGTATGAAGGGCATTTCAAGATCATTAAGAGGGTTGGAGCTGTTGCTTACAGACTTCAGTTACCACCATGGCTGTAGTTTTATCCCACATTCCATGTTAGTCTATTGAAGAAGTACCATCCAGATGAAAGGCATCCAGACCGTGGAGTTGAGAGAAGGCAACCAGCCCAAGGGAAAGTTGAGTATGGCAGGAGACCATTGAAGATTCTAGACTATAGGGTCTATGCATCTAGTGGGCCCAGTGGGTGAAAGACTGAATTTTTAGTCCAGTGGTTCGATGAGTCAGTTGAAGATGCAACTTGGGAAAAAGCCACAGATCTGGAGCAGTATGAATGGTTGTTGAAACAGTACGAAGAGTACCTAGCATCGAGGGCGAATGCTAATTCAGGTGGGGGAGAATTGTGACGCCCGGGGTACTTTGGGGTACTATCCCGCCTTTCCCATGGACTCATAGAGGTTATGAGGAGGGACAAAGGGGGTAAAGCTTGAGTAAAGTTGGAGAAGAGCATGAGAAGTAGTGAAGTTAGGACACTAATCTTGTGTTATGATGTTTTGCAGGTACATGGCAAGGAGCATGTTCATTGCAAAAATATAAGGGTCAATGTAGGAGGCTACATGGACCATGGTGCATCATCAAAGGCTTGTATAGAGGTGTACAAGCATTGCAAAAAAATATGTCATGGGTGAGATTCGAACCCAAGACCTATGGAGAGTCAAAGCCTTATGTTGCATGAGAGGGCCAACCCGAGCTTGGGTGATTCACTAAAGTAAAGAGGAGGCGCATCTTGTTAAAGGCTTCATTATGCATAAGGGCATAAATGACAAAAGACCAAATGAATTGGGGATCTAGGATTGCAATCAATCGCATTGGCAATTGAAATCGAGTAAAGGGACTTGGCGACTTTGGAGAGAAGGGCGACATCTTCATCCACCTTCATCTTCCTTGGCCGATTGTTGGAGGAGCTTGGCGAGAGCTTGAGGGAGCTTCATCGCCATCTTCCACTCCATTCCCACTCGGTTCAGCTTGGTGGCGAGTTGCTTGAGAGGGGAGCTCACACCATTTTCAGCCACCATTGTTGGGCGAGAGCAAGGGGCTCTCGGCCTTGCTTGCTTCTTGAGGCGAGAGGAGCTTGCTGACCTTGAGGAGAGCTTGAGGGAGCTCTCAGTTCACCATCTACCACACTTGGACGAGAGCTGCACTTGAGGGAGGAGCTCTCGGCTTTGGTCCCTTTGGAGGAGAGGGATCGGTTTGGAGTGGAGGAAGGAGACCGGCGGCCATCCATTCCTTGGTGACGGCACTACTTCTTCATCCATATTGAGGGCGGCTTCATTGCTGTCCATCTTCGGCTGAGGTGCTCCTTGGAGGCTAAGGGGCACGGCTTGCATCATAACCACCTAGGGGGGTGACCCTAGGGTGGAGGCTCAAGCACTTGTGCTTGAGGAGAGCATTGGAGGAGCTCAGCATCACTTGGAGGGGCTGACCTTCTTCCACACATAGCTTAGCATTTGGAGTGGTATAACTCTAATCTACTTTGAGTTATTGCTTTGTATTAGCATTGTATGAACCCTATATGAACATGGTGCATTGAGTAGTGATTATAGTTTATTGTTTGGTATCTCTACCCACATTGGGAGAGGCCTACTGCTCATACCCGAGGTTGTGTCCTTGGAGGGGTTTGTTATACTTGTCCGGTGTGTTTAGCTTGTAACTTGTGCAAGCACTGTGCTTGTACAAGAAGCTCGCTCACTGTGTAGTAGTCGATATCTGTATTAGGGTTTTGGGGCATATGTCTAGTGCCCTTCTATTGTGACTGCCAGCGATTGTGTGTGTGGCTATTAACAGGGCGCTTAAGTCTAAGACCGTCTTTAAGTGTGACGACCTGGGTGTGCGGGGTACACACCCAGACCCCTCTGCATACTCATAGAGGTTATGAGCAGGGAAAGACCCTCATCTTGGGGTGAGGCCTGATGTAGAAGGGGGCAAAAACCACTAATAAATGTGTTAAGATGTTTTGCAGGTACCATGGAGGATATGGAAACACTTAGCAAAAATTTAGCCTTGTACAAGAGTGTACAAGCACAGAAAAAAAAATGTGGCATGGGTAAGTCTCGAACCCATGACCAAGAGGAGAGCTAATGCTTATGTTGAAGGGGATGGCCAACCCGAGCTTGGGTCATTCGCTGATATGGAGCATTGGCGCATCCTCTTAAAGTCTTCATTGGCTTCACTAATCTCAAAGCACAATCGGAGGGCTGAGAGAGTAAGTGAAGAAGAGGGCGATTTGATTAGGGGGCAACCCTAATCGTGAGGAGAGAACACATCTCATCCGAGAGTTGCGGCTGGTTTTCATCTTGGCGACTTTGAGGGCGATTCTTCTCATCTCCGGCGACCTCATCTCCACCTTCTTCTCCGGCGAGCTGAAGGTCCTTTGAGCAAGCTCAAAGGGTGCGGCGAACACTTAGTTTGCTGGGTCTTGGAGAGGAAACCGAAGGAAGAAGTGCGCTGCTCATTCTCGGCCAGATTGTGGAGCAGCCGGCGGCAGCAGCCTTTCCACCTCCTTCTCCGGCGAGAGGGAGGCCTCTTGAGCTCAAGAGGTGCGGCTACCTTTGGGTGGCTGGGTCTTGGAGGTTCGGCAGCACAAGGGGAGAGGTTCCCCTTTCTCGGCAGCAAGGTTTAGGGGTTATCCCCTATTCGGCTTCAAGGGGAGAGGTGTACCCCCTACTTCCGGCAGCTAGGGGAAGGAGTCCCCTTTTCATCCGGCTTGAGTGGAGCTCACGGACAGCAGCTTGGGGCAGCTTGGGAAGGCATTTCCGGCGGCTACAAGGAGGTCTTCCGGCGAGGAGTAACTCAAGACAGCTTGTACAAACTGCTCCCAAGGGTCGGGCGATCCTTGGAGGTATATTTACATGCTTTCCTAGATAGGGCATTGTAATATTTGTAAAAGACTTGCTGTGAGTAGTTAGTGTGAGGTTTTTGATCCCTCAGCCCACATTGGGTAGTGGAGGGGTTTTCCTCACTTTTGATATCTTGTGTACTCTGCTTGGCCAGCTGAGGCCTCGGTGTGATTAGGGGCGGACGCACCTAACTGATAGGGCGTACCCTCCTTGCTGTGTAGTGGTAGCTATATGCTTAGGTTTGGGGCATATGTCTAGTGCCCGTCTATTGCACTGCCTGTGACTTGTGTGTGTGTATTACACAGGGCGCTTTACGTATTAAGGACGGTCGTGAGCGCGCATATTGGGTTGAGGAGCAACGTGTGCTGCCCACCCGCCGCTCATTGACGTAGAGTCTAGGGCTAGGAGAAGATTAGGCCCAGACCATCAGAGATCAGCCCGGGAGCACAGTGATCCACAGAGAGCACAGAGGCAGCTTATCGGGGCACGAGCATCCTATCAGAGGATCATGCATTTTGTGTTTGAGTTGGGTACGCAGCGACCTTAGACTTCCGCATAGCGCTGGTGTTGTGTGTAGGCTGACGGGTTACTCATTGTGTGATCTTGCCACTCTGGGGTTACACAGTGTGTAAGTTGTGCCATCACACCTCAATTTACACAGCGAAAAATTGGGGCGTGACATTAAGTGTGCATATGGGGTTGAGAAGCAACATGTGCTTGCCACCCGCCACTTATTGACCTAGGTCTAGGATTAGGAGAAAGCTAGGATCATTGCCATCACAGATCAGCATTGGAGCTTAGTACCATCAGAGCTCAGCTCAGAGAGCGCAGTGGATTCAGAGAAGCTTCTGTCAGTGCTAGAGATCTTGGGTATTTCCGCATAGAGAGTGTAGGCTGGCAATTTACCCAGAGGTGTGAATTGCGCCATCACGCTCAGGATTTACACAAAAATTTAAGGTGAAAATTAGGGCGTGATACTAGAGAAGCGGTCTCTTTGCCTTCTATGTTGATCCACCCCTTCTCCTGGGGTGTGAGGAGGTAGCATGCTTGATCCCACATCGCCTTTACTGTAAGAAGTCATAACGTTTGATCAGAACCGCTCTGATGCCACTTGTCATGGACGCACTTCTTTTAGTGCTTGGTGTCCGTGCAGTACACTACTCTCCCAACTATGGAGTAGTGCTCAACCGATCCGACGCAACAATCCAAGGCAACAAGTAATCGAAGGCACAAGAGGCACAAGCAAATTTCACAAGACGGCGAGTAAAATGCACGGTGAAATGACTCAACCGAACACCCCGCCGTTATATTATTGATAGAGGCAACAGTACAAGACACAAACACAAAATAGACACTAGACCTAAGGACTCGGTGGAGAGGGCAGGTGTGTGGAACCTTGCAATTTTATACTTGCATGAGATCACAAGACTGCATTTAACCAAGGGACTACCACCCCTCTCAATACTATCTCATGTATACAAACTAAGGGGTGTGAGTAGAAGGCTTTACAAGGGTTGGGTAGGCTAATTTTACACATTTGAGCCTATCATCCTGGAGTACTTGTGAAAATATAGTCCCCCACTCACATGTTGGTGTCCCGGGACAGTCCCCCGAGTGCATCACAACCCCGATGACCAAAACACATGACACACATGTGTCAAACCCTATTTTTATGTGGATCTACATATCCCCAGAGTTTCGGGGCAAAATGACATCGTCAGGGTCGGGTAACATAGTTTTTTACACCGAACATCCTCCGAACCCTGACAAGGTGGACAAACCCGTGTTCTCCACCTGGTTCCACGTGGGTAAGAGGCTCAGACGTGGAGCCAACTTGGCAGTATCGTCGAGCGTCGCCGCCCACCATCGCTAGCGGCTCCTTGCCACGCGGCCGCCATCAGCTGGAATCAACGTTGCCCTTCGCGCCGAGCTGTTCACGCGGTGTCACCACCCGACGTCGCCAATTGACGTTTGCCACACGGCCGACGGAGCTCTGAACGAGGCCCTCGCGCCTCACGCTTGTTTGCTCCCGAGGACGATGCTCCCTCGATCGAAGCCGCCGTCCACTGTGCTCGTGCCAAGCGGAGGTTCTGCCAGCCGACGAACCTCCATGCGGCGTGGTTGCGTCTACTCGAGGTCGTCGTCGACCTCGCTTCCCTTGCCCGACAGCGCGTGCCGCTGGAAAACGAATCACTCGCCGCTCGTTTCCACGTGCCTGAAGATCTCGTCGGATCTTCCCCTCTCCGCGTGCTCCACGCATCGAGCCCGCCGTCGGATCCCAGCCGCCTGTCGCCGGCCGCCGTAAAGCACGAGGACGACGGACACCACCGTCCGCTCCAAAGCTCATGTCGTCGTCGCATGCCAATATCGAAGCCGAGCCATAATTTAGTTTGGGCTTTGATTTTGCTTTGATTTTGACTCGGTCAACGGGTCCATTGATTGGTCCAAATCGAGCTTAATTTTGGGCCTAACACTTATTAAGTAGTAAATTATGATGGTCATTTGTGGAAATTCATCCATCATCTAGGTCACTTACTCTTTTAAACAAGATTATACTAAGAGGTGTTGTGCGATGAGAAAATCATTTATCTAATATTTATTAGACTGGAAATAAAAATTATGACCAATTGAAAAAACCAATATAGTAAACTAACAAATGTTTAAATTTTAGTGATAAAATAAGAATATAAGCATAAAAATTATGACCAATTGAAAAAACCAATATAGTGAACTAACAAATGTTTAAATTTTAGTGATAAAATAAGAATATAAGCATATCATAGTTTCTTTTTTATGCAATATAAACTTAATGCGCAATGACTAAATTTCTTGTAATGGTTTTAAGAGAAGCATTTGAGAAGTATAATAATAAAGACATTATCACCTCTATTATTCCCTTTTGCCTAAATACAAATCATTATAAAATTCACAACAATCATTATGTAAGTTATCTTCTTTTATCTAATATCAACTATGTTAATTGTCAACTAATCTATGAGAAGCACAAATAGTGCATGATTTAGTAACCACAACTAACACACGCCAACAAGGCAACAATCAATTAGCTACTTACTCTATTTATATTACTAAGTTCTTGGACTAATTCAAGGGTACATATCTCACCCAAAGCCTAACTTGTTAGGTTTAGTTTAAGGATAAATATTTCTTATCATATGCCCCTAAGAGATTATGTTCTTTAGCTTCAATTGATAAATTTTCAACGTATTGCTGTGACATTAAATTGTTCGACTAACTCAAGGATTATAAAACAAATGAAAAAAAAATATAATATAAAAAAGAAAAATAGGCAAATAGAGAATAATGAAAAATGAGATGAGCGATATAAGATGAAAACGACAACTTAAATTTGGCGATAAAAGTTAAATATATTGATAAAGATTGATATTGATTAAAATCCATTTGCATAGTACACCTCATTAACAATGCCACGTTAGTCAAACAAAAGGAAAAAGTCAACGAGGCAATAAGAAGGGTAGACTAACGAAAGGTTACATTGACCAAGTTACCGGTACCCATAAAAATAACCGATAAATCAATTCTATAGTGGCAAAGCTAGTCCGATTGACTCATATTTTCAAGCGCTAACCGCGTGAACCGTAGGTGTGGTCCGTTACACGTCCCCGACGACATTCTTCACCAATTAAGCTTTGCCACGTACTCAACAACTAATTGAGTAAGTAGCTGGGGCACGGATGTTGCGTGCAGCACCACGCTGCTCGCCACGAAGAGATGCGTGACGATTTTGTCATCCTAATAATTTTAAAAAAAAATAAAAATTATTATAATAATTTGTGTTTTTATTTATCTAATGGTATCGATATTACTATAAATAAAATCTTCTACGATGAAAAATAAAATCATAGAGATAATATAAATTTTGCTATAGTATTTTTTTATTATTTTATATTATCTTTTATGATTTTATTTTTCATCATAGAAAATTTTACTTATAGTAATATTGATATTTGGATAGATAAAAACACATAGATTATTATAATAATTTTTATTATTATTTTTAAATTTATTAGGATGGTAAAATCGTCATCTTTCTCTTCGTCGCGCAACATTCGTTCGCTGCAACTTATCACGCATCCGGCCCTGGGTCCCACCCAGGAATGAGCTGAGCTGGGTGAACTCGCGTGTAAACTTTACAATTTTAATGCGCTGCGGCCTGCGAGTGAATTCCTTTCTCCCGAACCTTCTCCAACGGAGATATATTCGTGGGTCCCATTCCCAGCGCCCAGGCGAGTAGGCGAGGGTAGAGAGTGGAGGGTTGAGGAACAGGAAGCAAACCCCCATACTCTAGTAATATTTCTTTATTCGGGAATTGAAAGCGAAAAAAAAGAGGATGAATCGTCAGCAATCGGTCCATCCGCTCAACTAGTTTTTTCCCTGCCCCTTCTTCCTTCAGCCTGCGCCCGCCCCTTCCCTTCCCGATCGCAAGCTGCTGCTGGGTTCATGGAGGTATCTGTTAATCCTTCGTCTGGTTCAATCTTTATATCATCATCATTTTTTATTTCTACTGTGTTTTTGCTGTTTAATCTCCTAATATCATCTTAGTTTTCCTTGGTTTGCGATCCTTTTTGGAAGTGAAAGCTTCACTGTGTTCTTGACGACACTAATCCCTTAGAGCTGGATTTCCAGCGCCTACACGGCGTGATTCTAGCATCTTCTTTTGTCAGTGTTTGTTTGGCTTGTTGGTTTATTTCGCCTTCTCCTGTTGTGTGCCCTTCATGTTCTTGTGATTTCTGTTCCGGCGAATCGATCTGACGGATTTACTAGTGAGTTCTGCAGAGGCTATAGTGACGGTGTCTTGAGGCTCAAGTCGATGAGTTGTGATTTTCTGCTTGGTTGGTAGGATCATCGGAGAGGGTTTCCGAATCTTTCACCGTATTAGATCCACACGGATTCTGCTTCTTTTTTAAGCTTTTCTTTTGTTTGCTTAAGTTGCTAAAGTCTAATACGGTTTTTGGAATATAGTGTTTAGCTAGCTTCAGTGTCAACCCTTTTAATTGAACTTCTAAGGAGGCCAAGTCTATTTTTACTCTAATTAATCGAGCTCGGATTAGTACATTGAAATAGCGCAATTCATTTCGATTCGCATTCTTTAGGTTTCCACATTGAGGACGAAGTGAGAAACTTGACTACTGCCTCTTGCTTCCAAGTGCCAACTGAACTTCAAAGGCATTCTTCTTCAAAAAAGCCGGGTCAAATTTTCCCCCAGAAAACATAAGTGTATATCAATCAGACCAGGATTATAATTGATGCTTGATTGATTTCCATAAACTAGTTGAGAAGACTTCTTTGAAGTGTATTGACTATTACTGGGGTGGAAACTTTTGGTCAATGGTTACACTGAAATCATGAACACTTGAAGAAAATTCCTCCTAGAAGAAGAGTTGTTATAGCTATTTTTAACTAGCTACTGTCCACTCTATCTATAAATGTATGGACTGTTGATGTCTTCTTTTTAGCCCTCTGTATACTAAATATATCAGGTGGCTTGTTTGCAATGCCAATTATATCAAATTTTGCAAGGAACACACAACTTTTACTGCTTGTAATATGTTTTCATACACACTTGTCTGATATGATATCCACTTTTCCCATGAAGACTAGTTTTTTCATATACTACATGATGCAAATCCCAATTATGCACTTTGGCTGCATGGGAATTTTTCCTGCCATTGAGTTTTTTCTTATTCTTATGAAATGTAACTAAGCATAAACAGTTGCATTTTGTTGGAGGATACAATTTTGTTAGGATGTCAAATGCCAATTTGACTACTCAATTAACAACAGAAATTGTTGAGCCTTTCATGCATACAATGAGTGACCTCTATGGTTTAACGAGTAAGCATCACTTAGCAAAGAATGCGTGGAGTTTAAGATATGACTAAATGTGTAGTTCAAAGTCAAAGGATGAGCTGGGTGATATATATTTCTTAAGTGGAAGCTTGGAAGTTTATGGCGTGAGGTAAGTAGAGTATATGACTTAATTAATCTGGCTAAGTAGCACACAGAAGGTTGCCGTGTCTGCTCTTCCTAGGTGATATGAGTTGAGTTTCGTATAAAGTATGATACTCATGCTCGTGTGCCAAGTAATGGAAAGGTGTCATTCATGCTCTAGTAACCAGTCAAGAGTTTAGCTTCCCAAGTGATTGAGTGATTTTTCAATAAGTAAAGCCTAAGTTGGTATTTGGAGGGAGCCTGACACAACAATGACTTAGGAAGATTGAATAGTTGGGTGGGTACACCCAATTGAATTGTTTGAGCGATTGAGTGAGGAACATTAGATACAAACACATGGAGCAAATGTGAGAATAGATGAGATAATTATAAACAGTTATAGATGAGATTTTGAGTTATTGATTGTGATTAGTATGTTTGTAAAATGGTTAACCCAAGGGATTCTTATCTAACGTCTTTAAACATTCCCTAGATGCCAACAACATCATTGTTTTTTTTTTTTTTTTTTTTTGACATAGGCAAGTAATGAGAGCAGGGTTTGACCCCAAGACTTTGTTATCAACAACGAAGGTCCTTACCAGTTAAACTAACTGACACCCTCCATCATTGTTGTTGTCTATAAGACTAGTGACAATTGTGTCAGTATTTGGGCGAGCATTTATGATCACCATAGGTGTGCGTGATTTTACAGCGAGATTACGTATATTTTTTATTCAATAACTTGGTTATTAATGTGATTGAGAGATTTTGAGCCACTCTATTGTATTCATGTTTTGTGAGTTTTCTGATGTGTTTGTATTTTTATCTAATTGGTGCAATGATTGAGATTGCATGTCTTATAGCTGTCTTCGATTGTGGCATAAACCATGGTGAATTGGAGGCCAATGGATTGATAGTTAGTCCAACCAACTACTAGGTTTTTTCATCAGCAGAAAATTTTATGTCACCTAACTACCTTTGATTAAGATATATATATATATATATATATATATATATATATATATATATATATATATATATATATATATATATATATGTATATACAAACCAACCTTAGCTCAGTTGGTGGAGTGGAAGACTGTAGTAACTGCTGATATCCTTAGTTTGCTGGTTCAAATCTGGCAGGTTGTAATTTTTCTATTGAATGCTTTTTTACTCTGCGATTGCCAATTTTTTGTATGTCCTGTTATCTCTTTAAAATGTGATTTTTTTTTAAATAAATCTTGTTTTGTGTGTCATTATAATGTTCATACTTATTATAATCAGGTGTAAAAATTACATTTCAACTACAAAATTAGCAAAAACTACATGTGGATACAATAATCTCAAATTCTTAATAACTTGTATTATACATCATTGCATTAATAGTTCATACCTCATATAGGAACGGCGGGTTGGTACCATGTTTTTACTGAAAACCGAACACGACCTGATTACAACTTAATTAGCAGAATTGTGGTGATTATTTAATCGCCTACTTGAGTTGTAACTGAGTAAACATCACTAGCTGTTAATTAATAGATGTTTCTGTTGCTTTATTCTTCAACTTGATTTTAGTTCTACACTGCTCTGGAAAAGGAATTGATCTTGTGAAATATGAGATTGTTCAGGCTGGTAATATCATGCTTTGTCCACTTTGCCACACGGCATGCATTCCTGACTGGCTAAATCAATATAGTAAGAGATAAATAAAAGGGATTACTTGTTCTGGTAACAATCATGTCAGATTGATTGCAAACAATTTTTAGATCTCATTAAAAACAAGTGATTCACAGGTGGACTAACTTGCATGTAAATACTGATGGTTAATAAATCAGAGCAATAATACATTCTCCTTTCCCTTTGTGAAAATTGATGATTGTCGCGTTTCAGATTGATTTGCTATCAACGGATTCAATGGCTCCCAAGACGAAGGTTTCACAGGAGCTTGCTCGAGAATCGCTGATAGCAATCTCTCAGGCTACTCCAGGAAAGAATCTCGCGTCACCTCGTGCGCCTGTCAACTCAAGTGATGTTACTGTAGCCAATGCGAAGGATAGGACTAACTTGCAAGTAATTACTGTTGGTTATTAAGTCAGAGCAAAAATACAATCTCTTTTCCCTTGTGCAGTGATGACTGTCTCGTTTCAGATCAATTTGCTATCTGCGGACTCTGTGGCACCGAAGACACAGGTTTCACACGAGCTTGCTCGAGAATCGCTGATAGCAATCTCTCAGGCTACCCCAGGAAAGATTCTTAGCTCACCTCGTGCGCCTGTCAACTCAAGTGAAGTTACCGTGGGCAGTGCAAAGGATAGTGGTGAGGCTGAGAAGTATCGGTCTAAGTTGATTTCTATCTCCTATACTCAGTCTCCAGATGTTCTACCACCACCATACTCACCTTAGATGAGAAGTTGCACTGACCCCTTAACGACTTGTGTTTCACTTGTTTCCATCTTTGTGCTTCACTATACTTGTCTTATTAGGATCATAATTTTGTGTACATTAATTTGATAAACCAAGTAATTAAGTACTTGTTGCAGTGGTTGCTTTTAATATGTATTTTTGAACGCTCTTTGGCTGATTACCGTGCCTGACTCGCGAAGCCAGTTTTTAGCCCTTTTTCTTGAATGTGTGTTGAAAACTGGATCAGTAAAATTGGGGAAGTTCGGATAAGACCTGACAAGTTGCCGAGAACTTCCGGTAGGGGTGTGTTTAGTGGCAGGCTGGTTTTGCCTAAAGCCCACTGGGCCAAACAAAGCCTGGATCCAAGCTCAGCCCAAGCAGCAGAGCTGGTCAAAATTGGGAGTTGGGTCAATGCCCAAATTAAACGAAGCCGAGACGAAGGCTTCGTCTCTGTCTCCTCCGCGTGCGACAGACGTGGACGACGACGAATTTAGCAGAGGCAAGCGGGCGAAGGGCACGGCGAAAGCAGTCGACAGCTGATTTCTCGAACGCGCGAGAGACCAGGGCGGCAGACGCCCTAAGAGGAGAAAAGGGAGCGGCGCCCTCCTCTTAAAAAGACCATGGATGGGAGGCGAGGGCATCGAATCGAGCTTCGCCAGCCAGCACCACCATCGGGAGATTATCTTCATCCGAGAGCTTAGAGAGGGGCTTGAGGAGAGTCGACGTCTGCGGCGAGCGTGAGAGTAGAGAGCGAGATAGAGCTTGTAACCGGCGACGCTGACGAGGGAGGGGACGGGGGCGCCGGCTAGGGGGCCGACGACGGTAAGGAGAGGCTGTAGCGATTAGTTGAGAATAAAAGCGAGCTTCTTCTATCCTCCTCTTCCTCTTCGTGTTTGCGGGTGGTTCGGCGGCTTTCCGGCGACTCGGAGTCAGCAGCAGGCGGCTGTCGTGAAGCTTCGGGTTGGCGGCGACCTACCGGGGAGGACTTCCTTCTCTGACGAAGGAAACAAGCGGCGCGGCGAATGAACGAAAGCGTTCGGCAACGCGAAGAAGACGAACACTGGTTTCAAACGCATGAGCGTTTAAAACGAAGCGGATGCAATGCGGGTCAACGGAGCAGAGGAGTCAAAATTCGGAATCCGATTTCGTTTCGAAATCGAAAGTGCGGCTGATGTTGACGTAACGTCAGCAGAGCAAATCGGCAAAATTAGATTTGAGACGCTGACGTCGGCGTGACGTTAGCGAGGGCGTAATTCGACGAGCGGTATTTTGCGGTGTTGACTGGTTGACTGGTCAAAATCATTGACTAGAGAGGTATTCTAATTTAGGGTTCCGATTCTTTCCGGCTTTCATAAATTAGGGTTAGGATTTCTCCGCGCAACTTGTAATTTAGGGATAAAAATTAATCGGGAAAATTAGGGTTTACTATTTGGGTTGAGATTTTGACTGGAAACCCTAGGGCGTTTACGCTCAGTTGTTTCGTCGGACAATCCTAAGACCAGTTTATAACTGATCCAACCGGGGCGTGACAATTAGCGCTGTTGCATACAGAAGTGCTGTTTGGAGAACTATCTGAGGTCCAATGTTCACGCATTGGATTTCCTTGCATATAAACGACATATAAAGCAAAAAACAACTTAGTGATCCTCTCGTAGGAAAGCTTTGATTCCAGCATATATCTATCCTGCAAATGCAAAATGGTACCTGCGCTCTTTTCGTACCCTCATTCATTGTTCCTCGGGATCATCGTTAATCTCATTAAAGCAATTTTGCCCATTGCCGATCATCTTCACCTGTCCAACCAGTCGAGGGGATTTGGCGTAGTCGAATATCCCACCCAAATAAACCCATTTATATTAAATTTAAATACTCAATTAATTAAATAAAACAAATTTAAATTTCACATATTAGAATTTTATAATCAAGTCAAATTTAAAAAATTAAAAAAAACAGCCTATCTCCTCCAAGCGAGCTTAATCCCCAATAAACACAGCTTAAATCCAGACTAGAAGACTCCCACAAACGACGAAAAATTTTTTGCGGAAGGATCGCAGAAGGGGATCCACGATCTGCCAAGTGCAAATCTTAAAGCACATTTATACCTTAGTTATATGATTTACACAATATTGATTTATATCATAAACCGTTACTCTTATACAATAAATGAGATATAACGGTTTTATACGATATTGTATATGTCTTATACCATATCAAAAGTCAAGCCAACATTGGCTGTACAGATATTTTAATTGTACATATTATACCATAATATAAGTGTATTATACTATATTTATCGTATAACATATATATATTATCGTATAACACTATTATCGTATAAAATTAATACATTATCGTATAAATTAACTGTACAGATTATACCATAATACAAGTGTTTTATACGATAATACATATATGTTATATGATATTTTAATTATACAGATTATACTATAATACAAGTGTGTTATACCATATTTATACAGATTATACTATAATATATACAAATTATACTATAATATATACAAATTATACTATAATATATACAGATTATATGATAAATATGGTATAACACATATTATAGTATAATATGTATAATTAAAATATCGTATAACATATATGTATTATCGTATAAAACTGTTATCGTATAATATCAATACATTATCGTATAAAATGCGATAGTATAAATCATAGCATTATAGTATAAAATGGCTTTTAGATTCGTACTTGGCAGATCGTGGATCCCCTTCTGCGATCGTCGCAGAAGGGGACCATCGCAGAAGGGGGTCCTTCCGCAAAATTTTTTACACAAACGACCTGATCCTCTCGTCGGGCCAGGCCCTTTATTTTATTTCTCTTTATTGCTAATTCAACATTTCAAAATAAATAATTTATTTCTTTATTTTTTTTATTTATAATTAATTATTAAAAATGTTTGGTTTTATTGTGTGCTACGGTGTTAAATTTTTAATTAAAAAATATTGATACTTTTATTAATATAAAAATATCTTAACATTATTTTTATCCCCACCTATTTGGGTCTTCATCTGGCCTGGCTCAACCCGGGCCGGACTGCCTTGCAATCTCGCTAAAAATCTCGTTTCGTCCGCCGTTCCAAGAATTCCGCCTTTTTGCCTCCTTCTCCCGGACAATGGACATGGTCGCCGGCGACGCGGCTGCCCAGCCGAGCCCACGCTACGCCCTCCACACGACCCTGAATGGCCACCGTCGAGCCGTATCCTCTGTCAAGTTCTCCCCAGATGGCTCCCTTCTTGCCTCCGCCTCCGCTGACAAAACCCTCCGCGTCTGGTCCACCACCGACTTTTCCCTCCGCGCCGAGCTCTGTTGCCACGAAGAAGGCGTATCCGATCTGTCCTTCTCCTCCGACAGCCGTTACCTCTGCTCCGCGTCCGACGATCGCACCGTCCGCATCTGGGACCTCGCCGCCGCCTCCGCCGTGAAGACCCTCACCGGGCACACCAACTACGTGTTCTGTTGCTCCTTCAACCCTCATTCCAACATGATCGCCTCTGGTTCTTACGACGAGACTGTTCGGGTGTGGGAGGTCAAGTCTGGCAAGTGCCTCCGCGTTCTCCCCGCTCACTCCGAGCCTGTCACAGCCGTTGATTTCAACCGCGACGGGAGCCTCATCGTGTCGAGTAGCTACGATGGCCTTTGCCGGATTTGGGACTCTGCCACCGGGCATTGCATGAAGACCCTCATTGACGACGACAGCCCGCCGGTTTCGTCCGTTAAGTTTTCTCCCAATGGGAAGTTTGTTCTTGCTGCGACCCTCGATAGCACATTGGTGAGTAGTCCTTCAGTTTCGTGTTCTATGCTGGATATGAAGATTTTCCCTTTGCTTCCTTATGTACTCTGGAATTAAATTTATGGTTTGACTGACGACATAACTTATTTGATGATTATACATGAAATAGTTATGGCCTTAGGGGCTAAGTCGTGCATGGTATAATTCATGCACTCGTTCCTAGCAGCAGTATATAATATAAAACGCATATGACATTATTTTTCCTTTGTCGAGGACATTGCACGTTGCAAGCTAGTTCATTTTGTGGGTTTCATTGAAATGAGCGTTGGAAAATAAAAAGTATATTTAATGTGTAAAATTTGCTCACCCAACTCTTTTTCTACCTTGAGCACGTCTGAGATATGTTAACCTATTGCAATAGTATCTGCGGGTGAAGGTGTTAATTTAAATAAGGTCTTAGACCTTTTCTAAGCTTAACTGAAAGTTTTTCACTTTCTGTCCTTGGTTCCATTGTGCATGTAATGTCCACTATTTTTGTGTATGTTCCTTGTAATGTGTAATTTTTGCGCATTTCACTGAGCCTTGTGACATGGGCTTTTTGTTTCACATTTGAAATTTCCCCAGCACGTCATTGGAATTCCAATATATTTTGAGTTCTTCACATAGGAGGTTGACTACTGTCCAGGAAGAGTGGAGTCATATACCACCTGAAATATTCAAGGGAAAAATCTAAATACATGACGATGAGGTCTAGTCCTATTTGATCTTTCATATTCATCTTGAATTTCTTCATTGTGGGTGTTCTGATTGTGAGAACTAGTGCAAGAAGTCTACTCATTGTAGTAGAACAAAAGGATAAGAATCTTTATGACCGCATTTGACATGAATAGTCCTCGTTCTATAGCATAGTAGAGAAGGTGAGGTATCGTAAAAATTTGATTTGTGGGTTGTGCCATGATAGAAAATCACTACTAATATAACTACAAAACAACAAAAACAAAGCTATTGATACCATTATCTAAGATTATCAAATTGGGATGAACAATTGCTTCACTTGAAAAGAGGTCGTTGGCAGGACTCAACAACTTCTTAAAGTTTTGTTGGTACTCATGCATTTCATGATTAAGTCGTAGTTGTGTTTACTCTCCATGACATATATATCTGAAGGTTATCCATGTAAAAATGAGTATTTGGTGGCCATCAAATCTCCATATCTATGCATCTCCTTCCAAATTGCAGAACAGCATCCTTAGTTTCTGGTCACAAGGGGTTAGCTGGTGCTTGCGATAGTGGTCACATTATAGAAGCTATGCAAGGTTTCAATCTCTCTATCACACCATGAGAGGTTGATATAAGCTGGCCCAATTTCTCTCGACATCCAGCTTTGAATCTGGTACATGAGCGGACAAAGATAGGCTCCTAGGATGGGCTCATCTCTGTTGAGATCAAGCATTGCACGGTTGACAGTTTCACGAGGAAGGTTCACTTGACCTAAGTTTAAGTGCTTGGGTACAGTGATATTGCAGCTTCATCAACAATTGGATGTAAGTTGTGCTCCCCATTGTAGAGAATGAGAGAGGAAGAAATCAGAGGAAAATGAAATTAGATGCAATTGCCTCTTTTTATCAAGCAACAAAACCCTTTCTAATATAAGTATAGTAGATACATCCTTCTTATCTCAACTTATTTATCCTTCCTAAATAAGAAGTACCTCAATTTACTTTAAGTAAGAAAATGCGTGAATGCGTAATTTCATTATGGTAACTTCATACTTATGTTCTTCCCTTACACACTTGATGATTCAAACTTTGCTAAGTCTTTGACAATGGTGTTGTATTTCCTTAGTAGATTATACTTGGCATTTGCAAGAAATGAGAAGATCTATTGAACACTTAACAATTTATCTAGTAGGATTTCGTTAAGAAATCCACTTAATTAGAACATGTCAAATTTATATGTTCAGTATGGGAGTTCAATTGGCCACTACAATGTGCCAACATAAATGAAAAAAAAAATTCAATAAAGTTTGGTAATATATGCCCTTGGGGTAGCTTTACTTAAATTTCTTACTCAAGGATGGAATAGAATATGTGCGTGTTGAATATCATTATGCTTGTTAAATGAGTTGGTTCTGGACTAAATGGGCACCCGTTCATTCTTTTGTATGCCCCAATTTAATTTGAGTCAAACCTGGTAGATTATAGGGTCCATAGCGGAAGTAAAATTTTGCACAAACACTCTATTCTTGAATATATTGGTGGTGATGAACAAAACAAGTTTTTCTTGTGAGCACTCCTGAAGGACATTAGGTCTTGTGGATTCACTGAAGGTTAATAAAAAAATTACAGCTTTTATATAACTTGAAGTCTTGAATGAGAGGTTTGAGTTTAAGAGTTGTAGTATCAGATTATATGGATTTTGGCGAAAGAAGATTGTCTACATTTGTCTACTAGTTAGATTGAGTTTCTGCTAAGTGAATTGAAAAACTACAAGCTAGTTGAGAGTTGAGACAAGCTAAAAATCCTAGCAAGCCTGTTCATATTGGCCATAGCGATCTGATTGTAAATGAGCTTGATATGATTGTGTGTAATCAAGGCAGTAGATTTAGCAAAAGTATGGAGATTCAAGCCGACCATATTTTGTATATAGTCTAAATTAGCACCTAAGCTAGATATCAGCTCCTTTCTGCAATTCATGTATGAGATAAAATTTTTATAAGTTATTTTAGAGTTCCCATCCTGCATGATCATCGACTAGTACCATGAAGACTCATATCTTGAACTACATAAATGTTATTGTCTAGGAGACCTTATGCCTTCACTTCACCATGCACTGATTCCTTGGGCTCCTCTCTGTTATCCTAACGTCGGAAGTCCAATGTTTCTGTCGTTTAATTGATGACCTAGATGTAAGTGGAACTTATATCTCGGAGATGTACCTTAACCATCTCATTGATGATTCTTATCTCAGATGTACGACAGCAATTGTCATACTCAATGGATAAACTTGAAAAACATGAAATCTGTACTCGCAACAAACTGAAAATTGAAGATATTAAAGGTTTTGGAATTATGTTTAGGTTTTGATTTAAGGAATATTTTTAGTGTTAGATTTGCCTAATATTTCGTTTGATAATTTAGGTAGATGTTGGGTAGATGTTGGTTTGAGTTGTTCAAAGGATTAAATTGATGGTCATATGAAGTGATTTAAGATTCGATGCATACTGATTTTTTACAACTATGCAACACGCAGACCCTTCCATTGCACAAGGTAATTGTAGTAGGCATACTGGGTGATTTGGTTGTGTATTCTGCTACAGGGGTGATCCACTGATCCTTGGCCTCGTACTAGATGTTATGGTCCCAATACTAGATTCCCTGGTTATCAGACTCTTTACAAACAACCTATGACCATTTTTTTTTGCCCTTTTATGTATTGTCTAAAGTGGTTTCAGCCTACGTAAGGCCCCTTCTGCCTTCTCTTCACTTATTCTTAGCCTATATCTACGTAAGGCCAGTTTGAAAATATTAATTTGATGAATTGGATGATACATCAAAGTGAACCAACACTTTTCACACCCTTGTAAAATGTAGAGATAAAACATCGAAGATACTTATCATTGGTGGTTAATGCATAAATATAATTTACACCTCGCACTTGGGAAAATAAAACGTACAAAACCACATCTAATATATACAAAGTTGCTTGGATTGTTCAGACTTTGTTATCCATGAAAGAGAGATTCCTTTTACCCCTTCCAACTGGGAGATAACTCGGATTGGATGATGTAATGTTCTACATATGAATTTTTGTGCATATCATCCTTGTCTAACCTAAGTTATTTGACTTGTATGTGTTAACTGGTAACCATGGGGGGAAGAAAACACCTCTGTTGAGGTTTTCAAACGTACCAAATCCTTAATCCCTGCTTGTGCTCAAGGGAAAAAGAGGTTAAAATTTGAAGATGATGTAAATTATCTGGTTATTTGGACATTGAGCCAAATGAAGGATAAGAGTGACCATCTTGGATTGTTCTATGACATGATTGGTAAGCCGCAAGAAATGACTCTCTGATTGAGGGAATGGACAGCTTGCACAACTTAGTGGAATCGCATTTTGAGTTTAAGTCGTTCCTTGCTTGCCTGATGTCAGATTTTGTCACTTCATCTACTGATTCTCCGATCTGCAAAAATGAACTGTACAATAATTAGAGGGAGTGCAACATTTGTCTACTAAAGTGAAGAAGGACCGTTTTATATTGCTTCTTGATGTATACATTTTAGTGCCTTCCTCATCATCTGATTCCTTAAGATTGTAGAACCATTGTTCAAAATATTCTGAATAATTTCTCATCTTTTTCTTTGTATTTTTAAAAATATATTTTATTGTTACGTTGCAACTTTAGACTATAATAATTACTTAATTTTTGAATTGACACTCCATGCAGCGGCTATGGAACTTCTCTGCAGGGAAATTCTTGAAGACTTATACTGGACACGTTAATTCAAAATTCTGCATCCCTGCTATATTCTCGATCACAAATGGGAATTACGTTGTCTGCGGTTCAGAAGACAACTGCGTTTACCTATGGGATCTCCAAACGAGAAAAATTATGCAGAAACTGGAAGGCCATACTGATAATGTTGTTGCAGTATCTTGCCACCCATCTAAAAACATGATTGCTTCTGGGGCACTCGGTAACGATGAGACAATCAAAATATGGGTTGAGAACAATGAAGCTTAACAGAAGACAACTGCGTTTACCTATGGGAGCTCCAAACGAGAAAAATTATGCAGAAACTGGAAGGCCATACTGATAATGTTGTTGTAGTATCTTGCCACCCATCTAAAAACATAATTGCTTCTGGGGCACTCGGTAACGATGAGACAATCAAAATATGAGTTGAGAACAATGAAGCTTAATTATAAGGTTTTTCCCCACTGCAAAGCTAAGGACTAGTGATTTGGACGAATCCTCCGTTCCTGTGATCTTTATTATGGATTAGTTGAAGCCATGAAGCCTGTACACTAATTTATGACAGTGATTTCACTTGCATGTGATGTAACAGTGATATTTGGCTGATATTTTATTGGCTTTCCATTTCTGGCATAGTGGAATTGGTTCTCGTTACAGCGTGGCCCGGAGCCTCAGGCAGCGGCATTTTAGGCATGTTTGAGCTTCGAGTAGGTATTACTACTGGCTTCCGTTGGTTGGTCGTATGCATCAACTTTACAGTCTGCATCACTTTTATTACGATTGACAGGGAATTATTTATTCAAATACATATTGTAGCACTAGCAATTAGTCTTTGCTTTGATATTGTTAAGAGCTGAAAAGGTTGGATGCGGTGCTCTTGTTTCTGGCCTTCAGCTTCTGGGCTGTTTGGCATACTTGTAGCCTTCAGCAGCCATTATTCGGGTGTATGTATTCTACTAGACTGCTTGCAAGTTTATTTTAACTCTTCAATTAATAACAATTAAATCACAACTTAGCGCATGGTTGGATGAGTTGTGGCATATGAATACAGTTGATACAAATTATGGTCCATTAGTTGCTTGCTATATGTTATTGCCTTGGCATTATTGTCCGTCCTATTTATCCAAGTGATTCTTATCTTGAGTTTGGGGAACAATGACTTGATATGTGAAAGAATAATTTCCCATCTTTAGGATGGACAATGCAGATTTAAGCAAATATATATTTTTTGTTTGCGAGGAAAATGGAATTTAATTATTACAATTGTTCTTCAATTTCTCCTATCACTTGAATGCTACTGATTCACCTTTTTGTCCATTTACTGGAGCATTATGCATTATGTAACAATTCATTCCTAGAATTGCTCCCTATGATGTTATATCTGTCTCATTCTCGGGCAAAGAAACCCTTCATCGTGAGCTAAAAGAAATTGAATCAATTTTGTGATGCGATTAAAGAATACAAAGAATACAATTTTTTTTTGATTAAAGAATACAATTAAAAAAAACAAGGCAGGGAGCAAATAGGGAAGAGAGGGTCGCCGATCCGATTTACCAATTGGACGCGAGAGAGAGAGAGATCAAACAGTTCACTTTCTTGCAGGTCGGTTCTTATATTGCACAGCAAATAGCTGCCGATGAGCACAGGCGGTGGTTTACGCGCGTACGTTACCATGATTCATGAGCCTCGGTTTCTCATCCCAAATTTGGGGTGTAAGCGGAGTTTTTTTTTAAAAAAAATCCACCGGCTAACATGAGAAATTTAATAGGGTAAAATTAAAAAATTGCTTATAGTGTTAAATCTAGGCTTGACTACTTGACCCGGTCGAATTATAGTAGGGAAAACTCAATTTTAATTAGTGTCGAATTGAATTTGGGTAAAATCTGACTAACTACTAAATTATCTCTAATTAAAATTAATCTTAAAAAATCATACCTAACTGCCTCAACATCAATTATTATATAATACGTCAAATTTAATTGAAAATTAATTATATTTTAATTAAAAGTTATAGAATATACTAAATATAATGTTTTATTTTGTAAGAATTGTTTTGATATGAGTAATTTTATATAAAAAATGTTTTTGATATTAATCGAGTGATTATAATTAATGCCTTTTTTAAGTTTTGGGAGTGAAAAAGGATATGAAGCTGCGTCAAGCATTTTTTTCGCTTACCGAATCCCATTCTTTGCAATGTCGCCGAACCCCGCTTCCTCCCCCTCCGCCGCCTTGAAGGAGGTGCTGGGCGAGCTCGATCGCGGCTCCTACATCGGCCTCCTCTCCAAGATCATCGGCGAGGCCCGTCACGTCCAGAACAACCCCCCGGACTTGATCCCCAAGGAGGACCGCGTCGCCCGGCACGTCCTCGACGCCCTCCTCCCCCTCAGCACCACCACCGGGGGCGGCCCCCTCATCGTTTCCCACGTCTCCTATGCCGAGGGCCGCGGCAACGTTATCGTCGAGTACCCTGGCTCCGACCCGGCCCGCATCCTCTCCTTCGTCGGCTGCCACATGGACGTTGTCACCGCCGATCCTAACGACTGGGTTCGCATAATTCTTTAATCCTTCGTAGATGTTCTGAACTGTAGTTCTAACTTAAGTTTCGATTTTCTTTATTTTTTTTTGTTGGCCAGGATTTTGACCCTTTCTCGCTGAGCGTCGATGGGGATAAGCTTCGGGGACGTGGAACTACTGACTGCCTTGGGCATGTCGCGCTGGTGACGGAGCTGATGCGACGTCTTGGAGAGACGAAGCCCAAACTCAAGAACACTGTGGTTGCCGTGTTCATCGCCAACGAGGAGAACTCGTCGGTGATGGGGATCGGTGTTGATGCCCTCGTCAAGGATGGGTTGCTTGATAAATTAAAGCCCGGGCCGTTGTAAGTTTTAGACGCTTTTCAAATAAATTGTTGCTTTATATTATTTGACCGGATTAATTATTCGAAACTTAAATTGGTGGTTGCTCATGTTGTTCGGTAGGTTTTGGATTGATACGGCAGATAAACAACCTTGTATTGGTACCGGGGGGATGATAGTGTGGAAACTCCGAGCTACCGGAAAACTTTTCCACAGTGGTCTCCCGCATAAGGTACTCATCACTTAGCAATATCATATTGAGACTAGATATAATTTCGTCCAACTTGGTTCAAACCCTCCACCTCTCTAAAAATGCACATTTTGTGCATCTGGTGCCTTTATATTTGGTAGCTCTTGAGACTTCATCCTAACACTTACGCTTGTGATGGGGCCACATAGTTCAATTTTTTGTTGATGTTGACAAATGTAACATCTTTGGTAGGGTGGGTGCAAGAATGTTTATTAATAAGATATAAGTATTATTCTGTCAGAAAGTTGGATATACTTATAGTGGTATTACATTACTTTGAGTTTCTAAATAAAAGTCTGTTCAAAAAGTAGAACTAGTTAACCAATTTCTTTGAAAGACATGCAGCTCTCAGTGTTTTGCTAATTTTCAATTTAAATGTCACTGTCGACTAGGATTTAAAGAGATTCTAGGAGTTGCAGAAGAAGTTCAACTGATTGTTCCTGAATTGACATCTTCCAAACCAATCTTGCAGGCTATCAACCCACTTGAGTTAGGCATGGAAGCTTTTGAAGAGATTCAATCGAGATTTTACAGAGGTTTCCCTCCACATCCCAAGGAAGCGGTTTATGGCTTTGCCACACCTTCAACTATGAAACCAACTCAATGGAGTTGTAAGTCCACAATTGATGTAAACTTCAATAAAGGATATATTTGTAGGAGTTGAAAGCGACCATGCTAGCATGGCAATGCCATCTTATATATTTCATTTCGTGCTTCTTGTGCATTTTTTTGACATTGCAGATCCTGGAGGGGGCATCAATCAGATTCCAGCTGAATGTACAATATCAGGGGATGTGAGGTTTGTTTTCTTATCCATAGTAAAAATCTGAAAGAGTTCAGTTTATACATGTCTGGATGTTGTAATTATCTTTCCTATAGTAGAAAAAACTGGCATAGAACATGTCCTGCATTCACATTCAGAGCTTACAAGCCAATTTTTGCTCTATATTTTTATTATGTTATGTCAATGTAACCTGTTCTCTCTTTTAATTACAATTTTTTATAAAAAAATCATAATAATTCTCAATTTATGAATTCAACTGGAAAATGAGAACCAGGTACAATTTGTAAATTGTTTTGCATATGGATTTCTGCCTAATTTAAGTTTCTTTCGTTTTCAATTACTGAATATATTGTCGTTGTTAATTATTTCATTTACTCTAGGAAGTTGTGAAATTAAATTTATTTGATTGTCCAGGATTGCTATTATTCATCTGATAATTTGAAACATGACTCTGACACATTGTTCCTTCTCTATTGCAGATTAACTCCTTTCTACAAGTAGGTTCATCTCGATTCTTTCCCACATTATCATCTTGAAGGTTTTTTGTATGAAAAAACATAGAATTAATAAAGTTTTTTTTTTCTTTTGTTAGTGTGGCGGACGTCGTAAAAAAATTAGAGGAATACGTAGATGATATAAATGCTAACATAGAGAAGCTAGGCACTCGAGGGCCTGTTTCAAAATATGTTCTTCCTGATGAAAATTTGAGGGGAAGGTAAATATTTGTACTTTTGCTAGCAATTCATTATCTTATTGTTTGTATGCCTGCTTATTTGGGTGCATGCTGAATTTGGTTTACATGGATGTAGTAGTAATATTGGTTGATCTCTACTAGGATTGTAATCCACAACCAATCAGTTAACTAGCGACTCCTCTAGCACTGAGCTGCTAAGTAATGAGGCAAAATGATCTACTTGATTAGAAGATCTGTTAAATCGACTGGAACCCTTCTTTATGTAGAACCTGCTCTTGTACGTTTTATACGAGTTTTTGCAGTAGTTACCATTTATCTCTTTTTGGGAGATGTCCATTGGTGCAAATTCTATCAATTAAAATGAAACGGTAGCTTTTACGTATCCTCAAGAGGCAAGGACGAGGGTTATTATTTTTCAACTTGTATGTATGCTACTATGTTCATATATTTTCATGATGATTCCTGCTTTGTTAATATGCCTATTTGGTGTGTACTAAATTTTTTAAAACACGTTTTCGTTGTATGTAGTTCTTAGTGACAGTTGCTGTATATTTTAATGTTAGCATGGGATTAGTCTGGTGGTTTATTTATCAGAAGATTGTTTTCTGAAGATCAATTATTTTGGTGCTGTCTAGACTTTCGATCACATTCGATGAGAATAGGACATCTGGAGTTGCTTGTAACCTTGATTCCCGTGGCTTTCATGTCTTGTGTAAAGCAACTGAGGATGTGGTTGGTTACGCAAAGCCTTACTCGATCACTGGAACTCTGCCATTGATTAGAGAGTTACAGGTTTGGACCTTTATTTTTATAACAAACATTTAGCAGCTTCTTTTATTTCTCATCACCGATTGCCTCGCTTCTTCTTCCAGGATGAAGGTTTTGATGTCCAAACTTCTGGATACGGTAAAGCGCAACCTGTTTAGTATTGTTTTTATTAGTGGAACCTGATCATTCCATGTTCGTATATATGGAATACCTTTATTTGTTCCAGTGAATGACTCGATCGTTTTTGTGATGCTTTCTTGTGCAATTCCTTCTGGTAAAGCTCGAGTGGAGAAACAAGTGATAGTATAGTTTAACTGATTTTTTATTTGTTGGGAAGGATATTTTCAAATCAATCTTTACTTGTTTGCTTTCTTGTATTCTTTGATAACGTGTTTTTCTCTGTGAATGGAGGCATTGTACACGTACTTCCTCCATCAAACTTCATATTATCAGCATTAATTCTCTGTCTGCTGCTTTTGGATTATATGCTGAAAATAACTCTGCATCTTTCTTCTTTCAGGCATAATGGCTACATACCATGCTAGGAACGAGTACTGCCTATTTTCTGACATGTGCCAAGGTTTTGAAGTCTTTGTGAGCATCATCTCCCAGTTGGAAGCAGATAGTACTTGAGAGATGTATTGAAGTTTGGATCAGTTGCTAATTAACCCAGGTTAATACGAATTACGAAGGTCTTCTTAATAATGAATGTTCCTTTGACAGTCCTGTTCTGATGAAGTTAATGCTCACATAGTATATGATAAATTACTGAAGATTTGCATGTTTTCTAACATCAACTTGTTTATTTATGCTCAACCTTCTAGGTAAATGGACATCGTGAATTGTGAAATTATTCTATATTGTTTCCGCTGTATTCTGTACTGAGAATCTTTTCATTTGTATTTTTCAGGACTAATATTTCCGCTGCATTTACAATTTTCTTCTAGGCTTAGGCACCACCCATCAATTCTTAATAACAGATGACATCTTTCAATATATAGCATAACTCAAACCTAGCTAGTACTGCAACACAACAGTTGAGAGGATAAGAGCGAAACTAACCTCCGTGCGTAGATTCTGCAAGCACACAATATGTAGCTTATGAGCCAACCAACATATTCTTTTCAATAACCATGGAAATTAGAGGGTATGGAAGCACGATCAGGTTAGAAGCTAAGACTGGCTACACAAAGTAGGTCTCTTTTTTCTTGATGTTACCTGTGTTCAAGGAATTATACATTGATGTATAACGTGGTCCGGTTATCAAACCTCAATCTGAATTCTTGGAATGCTTTGAAGCAATTAACCTGCTTAAGATGCCTGTAAATCCAAGTATTGCTGGCTGTCTACAAGTCAATTTGCATTTTTAGTGTGATTCGGACCCAGTCCTCAACTGTCCTTGTCCATTAGAATGGAGATCCACAATGGCAAAATGGAAGAAATAAAAGCCACTCGGGACTGCTTATAATCATATACCAAAATCTCTACATGTTCCTACATTGTACATTTCCTTCGTAACCACCATTACTATAGTATAGTTGCTGTTGTTGTAAATACGTAATCTTCCACATCCAGCTCTATTACATTGATTAACACCCCAATGAGTCCCTAGCACAAATGATCATTCCTCTCACACGTCCAAGGTTTTTATTTGCTCGCTCATGATTTTGTGTTGTCTGTTTCCACCCTCACTTGCTGGATTCTTTGACGAAGCTTACGTCTGTGGTCGTGAATTTTGAAGAGTCCATGGCCCAGTACAACAGCAGAATATATCCCATGTGTTATCATGGGTGCAAGAATGTTGTCGGTCTATGCAACGATCAAAAAAATTAGTTCATTTAGGTTAGACCGCAGCTTTTAAGGGAATATTTGCCCCAAACCTAAAAAGGGAATTCGTACTACCTGAATCCATTCAAATCCAAGGTAGAGAGCAAGCAATCCTTCTAATAGTGGAGAATATATCTTCCTCATCTGTCTTCTCTCGTACCAAGCTGTGTAAAAGAACATTAACATGATACATTTAGCAGTGCCAAAAAGAAGATACTAGTTGTTCTTTTCATGTGTCTTTCATCCTTAGATTTTACACATGGCAAAAGTAGAATCAGCTGACTCAGATCTTTCATGCCATGGTTACATGTCTTGGTTCAGAAGTAAAATATAAATGGAGCAACCTAAGTCATACCTCCACTGCAGTTAAGAATATGGTATGAAATAAGGTTGTTATAGGACAGAAGCAATTATAGATAGTATATGTTTTCAAGATTTCATTTACTTTCCCGATTCATATTCATGTGGTGTAGAGAACTATTCTACAATTAACCAGTGGTGGATCAACTAACCTGCAAAAAGCTTCTTAAGATCTTCACGACCACTGCTAGAACTTAATACTGGTGAAACTACATACGCTGGATCTGAAAATATATTACAGATACGTGAACTTGTCAGTGAGGCTAATTCGTAAATACATAAATGAGTAGAAGCAAAGGGTTAGTATACCTTTTGGAGCAGTTGCCACATAATACAGTGACCCTGTGAGAGCAGCCGTGATAACTGCGGCAAATGCTTGAGCAAAAGGGACAAATAGAGGTAGCATGCCAGTCTAGAAATGGAAAAACCATAGCTTTGTAAATTGACTATATTCCAATACAACAATTATGTGAGTGTAATTCATACCATAGATGCAATCCCGCGTGCGTCCTTCATGAGTTCAGTACTTCTTAAGAACATGTCAGCTAGTGCCCCCTGTAATGGTTGCATGCTTAGATGAAGCAACTAAGGTAAAAATGAAACAACAACTAATACCAGAGATCTTGCTTGTAGTGTATATATGTCAAGTGACGACACGAAGAAGACTCAAATGTGAGGATATAGAATTTTAGTTACTTGTGGGGATGCAAACGAGCAAAGCTACTAACTCAGAACTCAACTCTGTATGATTGCTTAACATACCTAACTTGAAGTCTAGTTTTAGATGATTTATAAATAAGTCGAGCTTGAATAAATAGTAAGCAATGTTTAGTTGTTTATGAAAAAGCTCACTCGTGTTCATCAATAAGTTTGTTAACCTGTTCAAACTCTTTTTATTAGCTCTTTGATATGATCACTTAAGTTAGCTCATTTGTCAGTTCTGAATAAGCGCACATAATTATAAAATATATGGGGAATTAATGTTGTTTGTATACATATGTTAAGATTGATTACTAGTAACATAATCAAAAAGGTTATAAATAAATAAGAAAATACTCATTTATATACTTAATCAAGATTCTAATTCTGATCTTGAGCTTGTTTAATTGGTAGAAGAGCCAAATTTGAACATGTTTAGAACAAGCAAGCTTGGTGGAGTTTAGAACAAAGAAGATTGGTAGAGGATCCAAATTTGAATCTTACAGTGGAATCATGAGATCTAACTGGATTATAAAATATGGAGAATGGGTTAGTCCAATAATTGCTTACTATATAGTAACTTCAATAAACTGTATGTAACGAATATATGTTATTACTCGTAGAGTGCATAAAATTAACTATCTCATAATTGGAACAGTAAAGTCAACCTGTAGACTTTCAAGGTTATTATTGTTCCTTGAGTTACATTCTCCAAATTTGAGGATATCTGCAACTTGAAGTTAGGCACTCTGTTAAGGGTCTTCAAGTTTTGCAGTCCATATGTAATTGAGTAATATTTACAGCCCACATAATTATCTTTTTAATCAATTCACTAAGATCATATATTTTTGTTTTTTTGTTTTTTGCACGGGGTATGCATGTTAAGATGCTGAAAAGAAACGTAATGGCTTCTTATACTGTTTGATTCTAGATAAGAGATACTAGATTCATAATCTATTGCATATCCAGACCTTAGCTCTTCTAAGAAATTACCTGAACAGCAACCCGATAGAAGAGCTCCTCCCCAATAGAACTTGCAGCGACGATAAGTATGAACTGCAGGAGCATTAAGTAGGAAGATTAGTATTCGTGATCAAGGATATTGTAGAATTTGAGCCTCACTATGAACAAAGAAAACAACAAATTGCACGAAGTTACCTGCCAAGGTGACATGCCATAGAAGAAGCTCCGGAGCTCCTCATCCTCCACATCCCTAATAGCACGAGCATGGGGTGAATACTTCACTACCTCATCCTGCCAAAGAAAGTTTTCAGCATGAACATCAAATAGTTTATTTAGAACAGATACATGACGAGGAATTTGCAACGATTGGAAGAGGAGTAAACGAGTGTGATATAGGGACTTCCACATACATCTAGAATGAAGAGCAGAGCCATGATTGGTGGAGCAGCATAGCCCAGACCATCCAGTATCGCTTCGAGTGACGGATGGAATCCTCCTGTGCAGTCGATCCCAGTGATGGAGCATATAAACTTCCCCGCGAGGGCCATGGCTCCATACACACCTGATGCGCGCAAGAAGATTAGTCTTTGTGTTAAAATCAGACATTGAAAACAGAGTTTAATCCACCCAAACAATTCTCTGCCCAATTGATTGCGGTACTCCTTAAGCAAGTTAATTCCAGTATCAAGAGCGACAAATCAATAAATACAAAATGACCAAACTTGAGAAATTAGGATGGCACAAGGAAGCAAGAGGGCATTTTCCAACCTATCCCGTAGCTGAGCCTAACGATTGCGCCAAGCTTATCCCAGACGGGGAAATCAGAATCCCCACCAGCGACGAAGCTCCGCTCGATGACGGTCGTATTGGTGGTGCTCACGGATGCCGGCGACGCAGATACCTCCATCGCGGGGCCGCCGCCAGCAGTGAACTTCCGGCGCCGGGACTCTCCGCTGTCGATCCTCTCGCGGCTGCCCTCCGCAGACGCCTTGATCCGGGCCCATCCGGCCGGTTTCCTCCAACCCCGGCCCCAATAACCACACCCTGAGGAGCAGGAGTAGGAGGGCGAGGGCAGGGAGGAAGAAGGAGACGAAGGGGAGGAAGAGGACGAGAGGAGCGCGAGGCTACCGGGCGAAGCAACGCAGCTGAGCTCCATTCCCAGTAGATCTACGAGTGGGTCGAAGAATAGTCGAAGGTTTAGAGAGGTGCTTGCTGGGTGTGGCCGTCGTGTCCACCCTCCCGGTCGCTTCTCAAACTCGTTGGCGAGGGCCCGGGTGAGTGCCTGCCTCCCCCTTTTTGTACCCAATAACAATAAACAAACTCGTGGTTTTTTTTTTTGAGGTGGGACCACTACGGAGCATGTGGAATTCAATATCCAGCGCGGGGGTAAACGGTGGGCGTCGGCGTGGAAGTGTCCGCAGGTGATAGTATATTCGAATAAATATCTTTGCTACCCTTTTCACAGATACCCGCCCGTGCACCTGCCACCTTATCCCGAGAGATTTGTTGGGCAAATGAGATAGCGCCACGAGGCGCCGACTGGATAAGATAATCGGATCGGTAAGCGCGCTCGACTTACTGCCGTTGTCATTCCTCCGCTGGGACGGACTTCGGAGGCGTCTTCTTCTTCCCCCCGCCAGTCGCCAAGTCGCGAGAGTCATTAATCAGCGAGAGAGAAAGTGGGGGAGAGATGGTCGATGCGTGTCGGATAAGGCTTTCTCGGGGCCGCAGGAGCCACTCGTTGGATTGTGCCATTGTCTGTGGGCTGGGACAGCTTGTGGACGATCGCTGCTCAACTCCAGAATTCAATTTGCACTGTCGTATCGCTTATTTTGATGGCGATTGGAAATGAGAATTCTTAGGGAAAAGCAGAATCACATTTGAGTCGTACATATCTATGAAATTATGGTCTCCTAAGCGCATATTCGGCAATACGAGAATTCACGCCTCGCAGGGTGTGGAGAAAATTTTCTATAAAATTTTGGAAGGGCAATAATTTTATATTTGATTTTATTTTGAGAATTATATTGTGTGTGAATTTTTAAGTTGAGATTGAATAACATATATTTTAAAATAAAATTAAAAATAAGATAGTCACCCTTCTCTAATTTCTTATACAAGTATACAGTCTACAAAATTTTCTCATATAGTGCTTAAATGGAGTATTAAGGTAGAAAATATGTTTATTATATTTAAAAAAAATGACCTTTTAACACTTATCTTCTTACTATATTTCATATCATGCCAAAATATATAAAATTATCTCTTTAAAATTTAACTCATCCTCTAGTAAAGTATTTAATGGATAAAATACTTAATTATATCTTGAGAAATTGAGGTCAAAATTTAAAATTACACATCTACTATTGCTTAAGTGTGTCCATCTTTTATTTTTATATAAATATTATTTGTATAATATATTTTGCATCTTTATTGAGCTTGATATTTGTTTAATGTTTCAAACTGCTTAAGGCTCCGTTTTGGCATAACAAAAACTTTTAGCTTTTGCTGGTTGAAAAAGTGATGATTGAAAAATAGCTGGTTGGAAAAGTAAAAAGGTGTTTGGCTAAACTGTTATGCTAGTTAATTTTTTTTTAAAAAAATATAAAATAATTTTAAATTTAATATTTTTTATTCAAATAATAATTTTGTTATCGTGAAAACATACGAATGTAGGTGTGGACATGAGATGCAAGAAGAAAAATAGTTAGAAAGTAGCCAAAAGCAGTTCCCTCTCAGTTTTTTCAAACTCATACTGCTTCTAGGTTTGGAACCTAGAAACAGTTTGCCAAACAATCTAACTTTTCAAAATCAGCTATTTTGCTCAGCAAAAGCAGCTAACCATGTCAAACAGGGTCTAAATAACTATTTACGCTACTAAAATCTAAATACTGGCCTCAGGAAAGTTGAATATTATCCATAAAGGAGTAGATTAGCTCATTTTAGTGAACTAGTTTAGTCCCTCTCATGTAAGGTCTAGATTAAGAGTGTTTATTCCGATCAACCTGAACCCGAACTATTAAGGGTTAACCCAAATTGAATCAAAAACAAAAAAATACATCAAAAAGTGATAATTACGTGTCAGCAGTTGTGATGTGATCAGCGGCTCAACAAATTTGTGATCGGCGGCTCAACAAATTTTTGAAATAAGATGGGATACTCTATGTTGTTCTAATCCTGTAAAATTAACTGTAAATAATTGAATTGAAAAAAATATGGAGGCGATTCTTACGAATCTATCTTTAGGCAGATTCCGTCCCTCACCCGGGTTTTGTTCAGAACTGTAGCCTCGAAGATTCAACCAGGTACTGCTCCTGCCGGCGCGTCGGTGTAGCAGTTTAACACAAGGAGCTTTCGGCGATGACAACAAAAGGAGAAAGATGCACGAGAGAGAGGAGAGCGTATCAGGAAAAATATGTGTCGTTTGTGCACATCTCTATATGTGTATATAGAGAAGTCACAACGGCTATTCTTAGTAGTGCCAAATGTGCGCTGCAGTCACATGACTTTAATTAAGACGACTAGGTCTTAATTAATTACCACTAAGAATATAAATTAAATAAATAAATGAATGGGAAAATTTAATAATGAGAAAATTTAATGCCTAAATAGAATTAATTTAATAAATGACGGGTTTGGGTTTTTTGGGTTTTCCCTAAAAGTTCCAACAATCCCCCACAAAACACAAAAAGTTCAAACTAAAGAAAAGGAGCTGTCAAATGCCTATATCACGCGGTCAGGGAAAAGCTATGCTTTTCACACTTAGTACACAGAACTCCATTGGAAGAAATATAGTGAACCAAGTCTTGAACTACATTCCTTTGACCCAATGTTGAACGGTGTACACACGATACAACAACCTTGTGTCGCGGTGTTGCGTATTTTTGGCCGTGCGCATAATCTTCTTTTCATGTAACCTCCACTTAGCTAGAGAGGTCCAGTCTCTATTTCGCGGCCGTATACGGAAAGGTTACATATAGGAGAACCCTATAAGGAAGTGTGTAGAGGCACTTCCTAGGATATACCTTCGGGTTTCTTTAAGGCCCTGTTTACTAGCAGGGATGGAAACAACGGCGGAGGGGAAAAAATGAAGGAAAGGAAACAATGGAGGATGGGAAATCTGGTCACGTGATTTCCACGTGATCGAGATACAACGCGAGGTCTCCCCGTCTGCGAGCTCGCCCTCCGCGCAAGTCGCCATCCACACGAGTAAAGGTCGGCGTCCGCGAGGTCTCCCCCTCCGTGACGAACTCCCCGTCTGTGAGGTCTCCCCGTCCAGCGTCCATCCGGCATCCGCAAGCTCGCACTCCGTGTGAGGTTGCCGTCCACGCGTGAGATTAGGCAGAGGTCGGAGTCCATGAGTCTCCCTATCCACGCGAGCAAGGTTGCCGTCCCTGCAAGGTCGCCCTCCGCGCGAGGTTGGCGTCCAGTGTCCATCCGCCGTTCTCAAGGTCTCCCCGTTCGTGAGCTCGCCCTCCGCGCGAGGTCACCGTCCCCGCAAGGTCACCCTCCGCACGAGGTCAGCGTCCAACGTCCATCCACCGTCCGCGAGGTCTCCCCATCCGCGAGCTTGCCCTCCGCGCAAGGTCGCCGTCCACGCGTGAGATTAGGCAGAGGTCGGCGTCCGCGAGGTCTCCCCATCCATGCGAGCAAGGTCGCCCTCTGCACGAGCAGTGGTCGGCATCCAGCATCCATCCGCCGTCCGCGAGCTCGACGAGCTGGTCGAGGCGATGACAAAAGGAAGAAGACGAAGACGAGATCGAGAAATAACGCGTGCGATTAGCCAGCGACGTGTTTCCGCCCGAATCGGGTGGATAAAAAAACAGCAGAAATGAGGGGTTATTTCCTTCGTTTAATCCGTCCATTCATTTCCGTCCGTTCCGGTATACAGAGGATATTTCTATTTTCCCTCCCTTTCTTTTGGGTTTCCCTCCTGGTATACAGGGCCTAAGAGTTATACTCAACCTTACATCTACACAGGAGTACAGAATCACCTTAGGAATGGGGTATTGAAGTTTTACAAAACTCCAATAAACACAATAGTGTTTTAACAAATTTTAGTTGCTACTCCTTGGCCAACTAGTCAGCTTGTTGTTACCCATTGAACCTCTTTCCAGGGTCTACCTATCACGGAGGTTGGGTTGCGACTGTAGGAGGGCCCATTATGGACAGACCCCTATTCCCCTAGATGAGGCCATCACTTTGGTTTGAGACAAATCTTTAGTGAGGCAATCAGCAAGATTGTCATCAGTTTTCACAAATGACAAAGAAATAACATTATGGATTTTTGTCTAATTTTGATATGCCTGCTCAATTTTGTATTAACCAATTTCTTTTTGCAAAAGTCAATAACAGCTTTATTATCATAATTAATGGAAACTAGAGGGTTTAGGACTAGTGCCATTGGAAGGGAAGAACATAGATTATTGAGCCACTCAGCTTCAGAAGAAGCTAAGTCAAGAGTAACTAATTCTGCTTCCATGGTACTCATAGCAATGATAGTTTGCTTTGTGGATTGCCATGTAATAGCGCCTCCACCTAAAGAGAACACAAAACCAGAAGTGGATTTGATGTCGTTAGAATTAGAGATCCAATTGACATCACAAAATCCTTCTAACACACAAGGATATCCACTATATTTCAGGACATAATTTTTGGTTCCCTTAGGTATCTAAAAACTCTATTGATGGCATTTCAATGATCATTACAAGGATTGCTAGTGTACCTACTTAACCTAGAGACAGCATATGCAATGTCAGGTCTGGTTCTATTAGCTAGAAAAAGGAGTGAACCGATAGCTTTAGAATATAATTCTTGGTTCACAACACTTCCTTGATTTTTAGTCAAATGACTAGAAGGATCAAAAGGTGTACTGAGGGAAGAGATGGAAGCAGGAAGAAATTTCTCTAAGATTTTATCAATATAGTGAGACTGAGATAGAGAAATTGAATTTTGATCTCTTAAAATTTTTATGCCAAGTATGACATCAGCTTCTCCCATGTCTTTCATATCAAATTGTTTTGAAAGGAAATGTTTAGCGCCAGTTACCATGTCTATATTATTGGACAAGATCAGAATGTCGTCTACATATAGACATAGTAACACAAAGTCAGAATTTTATATTTTATAGTAAAGAGAGTTGTCAGAGTCATTGATTTGAAAATCATATGACAAAATTGCCTTATCGAATTTCTCGTGCCACTATTTAGGGGCTTGCTTGAGGCCGTAAAGAGAACGGACCAATTTGTAAACCTTTCCCTCATAGCCACTCACGATAAATCCTTCAGGCTGAGCAATGTAGATTTCCTCCTCAAGGTCTCCAAAAGCTATTTTTTACATCCATTTGATGAACAATCAATTTATGAATAGATGCAAGAGAAAGAAGGAACCTAATGGTAGTGATCCTAGCAACAGGTGCATAAGTATCAAAGTAGTCAATGTCGGCTTTCTGACGAAAACCTTGAACTACTAGACGCGCCTTGTACTTCTCAACACTACAATCAGTTCTAAGTTTCTTTTTGAAGATCCATCTGCAACCTAAGGGCTTGTTCCCAGGAGGAAGGTCAACTAAGATCCAAGTGTTGTTACTGACAATGGATTGAAATTCATTGTTTATTGCTTCTTTCCAAAAAGGAGCATCAGGAGAACTAAGAGCTTCTTGGTAAGTTTTTGGTGTGTCTTCAATCATGTAAGTGACGAAGTCATCACCAAAATCTCTAACTGCTCTAGTTCTCTTTGTCACGTCCCAAACGAGCTAACCGAGCCAAGGTTGGCAAATTGCTTGTGAAGCACGACAAATACGAACGCACAGGACAACACCTCCTCTATAATCTGATCAAAATTGACAATATCATATAAACCTGTATATCCGCAATCATACGATAAAATGAAACCAACTGATACGATCAAAATATCCATATGTACACTACTAACATCAGCCGATCAGAAACGAAATCAAAATGCATCTGATCGAGCACCATACCAAAAGATCAATACACTCGATCAACCAAAAATACCAATCACATACCAACTCCCTATATCAACACATATCAGCATAAATAATTCTAACTATCTATCAAGTGCTGATATCAACTCCAGGGTCCTGGTTAGATCTAGCTCTCACCAGCAGCATCAGGAGCAACTTCCTTACCTGAGGCAAAGCAAAGGGAGTTAGCCCAAAAAGGCTAAGCAGGAATCAACAGATATGATACTGTATCAACGAACGGTGATAAAACAAGATACCAAATGTACATTGTAACTCAATGTGATAAGCAACAACATCAACGACAATATCGATAAAATATAATAACACATGTATCGTGCAATCAAGAGCAATGACCATATAATTCTCCATGACGAGCCCGTACTCTGATACATAGTGTTTCCACCGTTGCTCACACGATGAAACAACTGCCTCAATGACAGCTCGGAGGTGTTGCGTCCAACACCCAGGTAACCCTAGAAAATCCCGAAGGACTCCATCTAGGAAACCTACCAGCCGGCCCCATAGCCGTGAAACGACATCTGGTATAATCCCTGGTCCGCTGGCCTAAAAGGGCATAGCCCTGGCTAATATCAGCTAGAAAAAATCACAATGTGGCACGATATATCATACAACTACCCGATGGGCCAATCACAAGTATATAATACATGGATCAACAGCTCAATAGCCACTAATAACTCAACAATAAGATAATACCATCTGACCCATGTAACAACATCACACAAGCATCCATATGCATGAAGAAAGGCAACACAGAGTGCAATGGATAAATAATCAAAATCAACCAGCAGAGCTACAAGGTATCATGGTAGTTATCAACAACTCAATATCACACAAGGAATACCATGAGTTCGAAGGTAAGGATAAGATTCCTGCTTGTATCACCGTAGCTCCTAGTGCGTTTAATACTCTCTGTCCGAGGACCTCCCTGTCCAACCTCGGTCCGAGTAATACCTATAATAGCACAAAATAGAAAATACATCACATGACTATCAAACAACTGATACACATGTCTAATTCTATACAAATCTAACCTAGTTACAAGTATGTGCACGTATACCCATATATACGTACATATACGTATACACACTATATAATTACACCTATATGTAACCAAACACACACAAGGGTTAGCAAGGGTATGATCTTCACCCGAACCAGCAACAAAGAAAGGTCAGCGGCTACAAACAGCGGCGAATGGCGGCAAACAATGGTGCAACAACTTCCAAGCAGGAAGAAGGCATCACCTGGTGCCCGAACACACGCGAGCACACTACCACTTATTGCTGGAGGTGAACCCACGCGAACATACTACAAAAACACTAGTGGCCAGGAGAACCCTCACCTACAGATGAAAGAAGAGGGCCAGGAGCTGCCGGAGCTTGAACAGCGAAGGAATCCGGCAAGAGGGTGATGCAATCAATGAAATTGAAAAAGGCGATGACGAAATCGGAAGAGGCGGCATAGAATTAGATGAAATTGGTGAAAATCGGAGAGAGGCGGTGGAATTGAGAGGAGTGGCGAACGACAGTGAGAGAAAGAAGATTAGGATGGGGATTTACTATTTGATTTTTCCCTTTTACACATAAGTCCTCCAACGTTCTGATTTTACAACGTGGTCCTTGGACCACATGGACATCACATTCTCCCCACCTAAAAGAATTTGGTCCCCCAAATTCATACAACATCACTATCAGAAACAGTCTCAAACAAAAAAGGATATTGAGCTCTAACATCTTCTTCTCTTTTCCAAGTAGCTTCATTGTCTGAATGGTGCTACCATTTTATTTTCACCAATTTGATCACTTTATTCCTCAATCTGTGTTCCTTCCTATCCAGTATTTGTATTAGTGACTCTGAGTAAGAAACCTCTGGATTAACAACTATATCATCGGCTTTAAACACATGAGATGGATTTGACATATACTTTCTGAGCATAGACACATGGAACACATCATGTACATGTGCAAAGCTGGGAGGCAATGCAAGTCTATAAGCTACAGCACCAATTCTTTCCAATATCTCAAATGGTCCAACGTATCAAGGAGCTAATTTACCATGCTTCCCAAATCTTGCAACTCCTTTTACAGGTGATATTTTCAGAAACACATGATCTCCAACCTCAAACTCAAGATCTCTTCTCCTTTTATCTACATAATTATTTTGTCTACTTTGTGCTTCTAATAACCGTTGTCTGATTTGTTGGACCTTTGCTGCATCCATTTCTAACATTTCAAGACCCAATTTGACTTTTTCTCCTGCTTCTTCACATAGCACAGGTGATCTACATTTTCTACCATAGAGTGCTTCAAAAGGTGTCATTTGTATAGCTGAATGAAAACTGTTATTATAAGCAAACTCCACCATGTGCAAATAAGATTCCCAAGTCTTACCAAAATCCACAACACATGCTCTAAGCATATCTTCCAAAGTCTAAATAGTCCTTTCAGATTGTCCATCAGTCTGGGGGTGAAAGGCTGTACTAAAATGTAACTGAGTACCCAAAGCTTTTTGTAAGCTTCCCCAAAATTGTGAGGTAAATCTAGGGTCCCTATCTGAAAGAATATTGGCTGGTATACCATGTAACCGAATAATCTCCTTGCAGTAAATACTAGCCAACTTATATAAGGAATCAATTTTCTTCACAGGTAGAAAATGTACTGATTTTGTCAATCTGTCTACTATTACCCATATGATATTATATCCTTTTTGTGTTCTAGGAAGACCTGACACAAAATCCATTGTGATCCGCTCCCATTTCCACTCAGAAATATGGATATTCTGTAATACACCAGCAGGTCTCATATGTTCTGCCTTAACCAATTAGCAAGTTAAACAACTTAAGACAAATTTTGCTACATCTCTTTTCATACTGCGCCACCAATATACCTTCTTCAGGTCTTTATACATTTTTTGGCTACCAGGATGTATAGCAAATTGAGATTTATGAGCTTCATTAAGCAACTCATCTTTCACTGGGTAGGTACCCATAATCTCTTCGGAAATCTCATTACTCCTTGTGAATCACAAGTAAGTCCAGGTATCTTACTTTGTTCCATTTTACTCATTAATGCTTTCAATTGAATACTTTCACTCTGAGCTTCCTTAATTTTCTGCATAATGGCTGAACCTGCCATTAATGTAGCCATGTATCCCTTCTCAGTATAGTTTTGAATCTCTAACCCCAATTCAGATACTTGCGTAGCCAATTCAGACTGAACTATTAATAGCTGTGCTAACATACCTCTTGGTTTTCTGCTCAAAGCATCTGCTACTACATTTGTCTTGCCTAGGTGATAGTTAATAATACAATCAAAATCTTTTAAAAAGTCTATCCATCGTCGTTGTCTCATAGTCAGCTCTTTTTGACTAAACAAGTATTTTAAACTTTTATGATCAGTAAATATCTCAAATGTAGCTCCAAACAAATAATGTCTCTACATCTTTAATGCAAATATAATAGCTGCCAACTCTAAATCATGAACATGATAATTTCTTTCATGATCTTTCAACTGACGAGAGGCATATACAATTACCTTACCATACTGAATTAGCACACCACCTAAGCCCTGACTTGAAGCATTTGTATAGACAGTAAATCCTTTATCACCATCAGGTATCGCCAATACTGGAGCACTAACTAATCAGTTCTTGAGTTCATGAAAACTATACTCACATGCATCATCCCAAACAAATTGTTAAGGGCGTCGCAATCTTTGCAAAATCTTCTACAAACCGTCTGTAATATCCAGCTAGCCCAAGAAAACTTCTAATTTCTTGTACTGTCTGTGGCCTTTTGCAGTCAGTAATAGCAGAAATCTTCTGAGGATCCACGACCACTCCTGCAGCAGAAATCACATGTCCTAGAAATGACACATTTGATAACCAAAAATCACATTTACTAAGTTTACCATATAACTTTTCTTTTCTGAGGGTTTCTATAACAGTCTTCAAATGTTCTGCATGCTCTGCCTCACTACCAGAATATATCAAAATATCATCAATAAATACCACTACAAACCTGTCCAAGTATTCTATGAATATTCTATTCATCAAATCCATAAATATAGCTGGTGCATTAGTCAGACCAAAAGGCATTACAAGAAACTCATAATGTCCATAACGTGTTCAAAAAGGTGTTTTCGACACGTCTTCAGCTTTGATCCTCAGCTGATGGTACCCTGATCTCAAATCAATCTTTGAATAAACACTGGAACCCCTGAGCTGATCAAACAAATCATATAAACTTGTATATCCACAATCATACGATAAAATGAAACCAACTGATACGATCAAAATATCCATATGTACACTACTAACATCAGCCGATCAGAAACGAAATCAAAATGCATCTGATCGAGCACCATACCAAAAGATCGATATACTCGATCAACCAAAAATACCAATCACAATACCAACTCCCTGTATCAACACATATCAGCACAAATAATTCTAACTATCTATCAAGTGCTGATATCAACTCTAGGGTCCTGGTCAGATCTAGCTATCACCAGCAGCATCAGGAGCAACTTCCTTACCTGAGGCAAAGCAAAGGAAGTTAGCCCAAAAAGGCTAAGTAGGAATCAACAGATATGGTACTGTATCAACGAACGGTGATAAAACAAGATACCAAATGTACACTGAAACTCAATGTGATAAGCAACAACATCAACGACAACATCGATAAAATATAATAACAACACATGTATCGTGCAATCAAGAGCAATGACCATATAATGCTCCATGACGAGCCCACACTCTGATACAGAGTGTTTCCACCGTTGCTTACTGATAGCACCCACTGGTATAGGTAGGCGTTACCCACAAGTGCACGGGTCTATCGAAGTAATAAAATATCGATCCCATAGGGACTAACTGGCAAATACTGAATAGATCTCGAAATGACTAGTTAGACGATGTCGCAATTGGTGAAGGTTAAGATAACGAAATAATTGAAAGTGCAGTAATGTAAACAGAGGAGGTCACACGAGAGAGTTATAATGAGGAGGTGCATCAGGATATGGGTTCACCACTTTGACTCCTTATAGTTGAATAGTTAAACTATATTGCCAAAGTCCTGTCTAGTTCAAGGGGGTCAGCTTCCATGTCACGTAGGTAGCTCCCCTCCGGTAATCTCGTCCGCTTCCACGAACTAAATTACCGGTCCAATCCGTAGGGCTCTAACGTACGGTCAGACGAGTGTCTTTCCACAACGTCTAAGATTCTTATAATCCCTACAAGTACGTACAGACCCGCAAGCGAGGTTTTACCCTCCTAGAGATGCTGAACCATACTTGAGGTGATTAAAGACTCAAACGCCCCCTCTCGGGTAGCGTAGGGATAACGTACAAACGGAATGGATAAACTCTCAACCAAGTAGGTCGGACGCGTGGTCGTACTGAAGTCTCTCCGACGCGTCAAAACTCCTACAGTCACGCGAGCGAGTACGAATCCGCGAGCGAGTTTTCTCTTCCGGAGACCTGATTGACAAACCTCACTAAGGTGTTTCCCTAAGCGAGTACAGTCTAGCGGGCGAGTTTTCTCCTCTAAATCCGATTGACAAACCTCACCTTTGCAACTTAAGGCTCAAGCATACCTTTTGGAATAATGCTTTCCTTTAATCCTACGGGTAAGTACAGCTATGCAAGCGAGTAAACTCCTAGAAAAGCTGATTTACAAACCTCACTCGAGGGATTAAAAGTCGAACATATTCTTCCGGGTACACAGGCGAAGCATGCACACTAGGTCAAGCAAGGATTTTAGCAAGTAAATCTAACTATCACAACTAATAAATCGTCAAGGGATACTCCCACATCCTGATTAAGTGTTTAGCCAAGCATGTTCACGGTAACGATATGTAAAATGTATTCAGCCATGAACATCACAAGTAATAACAGGTTTTGCACAAGAGTTGTAGTTGAAAAATAGATCATGCAGCACTCTATTAAGATCATACAATAGATGCAACAACTCAAAGATGAGAACTAGGTATTACAGATACGTGTCTAAGAGGCTTACGCAACAAAGGATGTTCAAAGGGATACAAGTGCGCAGCTCTTTCTCCTCTTGCAATCACCGCTCTTTGTTCTTCACCCGTGCGAATCCTCTCTTGGACCGAACCCCCTTCTCCTCTTTTATCTCCTCAAGTTCATGGGCTGTTGTCCCTTCCCCATGCCCTACAAAAGCTGTTGCAGCCGCTGTAGTTCTCTAGCAAAAGAAGTCTTCCTGCCAGCCTCCCTTTTCCTGCAAAGCCACAGCAGCCCATCCTTTACGAAATTATGATTTCGTAACCAAAATCTCCTTTAAAAGCTGCTCCACGTCCCCTTTTTCAATGGGGGAGAAAGGTCTTGGGTGCCCTCAAGCTTTTCCTTAGGTCAAGTTGAAGAAATCTGGGCTAAAATCGCAATTTCGTAACAGGCGGGTCCGCGATCACGGGCGAGAATTTGGTCGTGACCCGGTCGTGATTTGTCAATTTGCAGCTTCAGGCATAACGACGATCACGGGCATGATTCTGATCAGGACCCGGTCGTGATTTCCAACAAAGACTTCAATGAATCCGAAAACTCCTGGTTATGATCGTCTTGAGTTAGGATGAGCTCCTCTGATATCAAAGTGTCAGAATCTACCCTCTATGTGGTCAGTTTGACCTGAAAACGTGAAAATACCGAAACAAGTGTAGATTCCATAAATGTATCCAAATATAGGCATTAGTAAGGCTTAAAGTCGTGAAATAAGCATGATTCCATAAGTAAATTGACACATGAAACTCTATATAAATCTGTGTCAACACTTACACGATGGAACAACTGCCTCAATGACAGCTCGGAGGTGTTGCGTCCAACACCCAGGTAACCCTGGAAAATCCCGAAGGACTCCATCTAGGAAACCTACCAGCCGACCCCATAGCCGTGAAACGACATCTGGTATAATCCCTGGTCCGCTGGCCTAAAAGGGCATAGCCCTGGCTAATATCAGCTAGAAAAAATCACAATGTGGCACGATATATCATACAACTACCCGATGGGCCAATCACAAGTATATAATACATGGATCAACAGCTCAATAGCCACTAATAACTCAACAATAAGATAATACCATCTGACCCATGTAACAACATCACACAAGCATCCATATGCATGAAGAAAGGCAACACAGAGTGCAATGGATAAATAATCAAAATCAACCAGCAGAGCTACAAGGTATCATGGTAGTTATCAACAACTCAATATCACACAAGGAATACCATGAGTTCAAAGGTAAGGATAAGATTCCTGCCTGTATCACCGTAGCTCCTAGTGCGTTTAATACTCTTTGTCCGAGGACCTCCTTGTCCAACCTCGGTCCGAGTAATACCTATAATAGCACAAAATAGAAAATACATCACATGACTATCAAACAACTGATACACATGTCTAACTCTATACAAATCTAACCTAGTATACAAGTATGTGCACGTATACCCATATATACGTACATATACGTGTACACACTACATTATTACACCTATATGTAACCAAACACACAGAAGGGTTAGCAAGGGTATGATCTTCACCCGAACCAGCAACAAGGAAAGGTCTGCGGCTACAAACAGCGGCGAACGACGGCAAATAACGGTGCAACAACTTCCAAGCAGGAAGAAGGCATCATCGATGCCCGAACACACGCGAGCACGCTATCACTTATTGCTGGAGGTAAACCCACGCTAACCACACGCGAACATACTACAAAAACACTAGTGGACAGGAGAACCCTCACCTACAGATGAAGGAAGAGGGCCAGGAGCTACCGGAGCTTGAACAGCGAAGGAATCCGACAAGAGGGTGATGCAATCAGTGAATTGAAAAAGGCGACGACGAAATCGGAAGAGGCGGCGTAGAATTAGATGAAATTGGTGAAAATCGGAGAGAGGCGGTGGAATTGAGAGGAGCGGCGAACGATAGTGAGAGAAAGAAGATTAGGATGAGGATTTACTATTTGATTTTTCCCTTTTACACATAAGTCCTCCAACGTTCTGATTTTACAACGTGGTCCTTGGACCACGTGGACATCACACTCTTGCTTCTCCTAGGTTCACCAATATGATCAGATTGAGGTATATAATCAGATTGATCAAGATGAATCTCAGAGGTTTGACTTGAGCTAGGAATAAGATCAAGCTGAGGAGTTGAGTATTTAAAGGGAAAGACATTCTCAAAGAAAGAAATATCTCTAGACTCAATCAGAGTATTATTAGAGATTTTAGGGATTTCAGAATTTATAACTAGACATCTATAGGTATTTGAATCTAAGGAATAGCCTATGAAGACAACATCTACAGTCTTAGGCCCAATTTTCTTTTTTTTTTGGGTTCTGGTATTTTGACCTTAGCCAAATACCCCCACAGACGAAAAAATTTTAAGTTAGGCTTATGACCTTTCCATGTTTCATAGGGAGTCACAGGGATGTTCTTGTGAGGAACCCTATTTTGAATGAAACAGGCTGTAAGGATGGCTTTCCCCCACAAGTTCGGGGGAGCTCTAGAACTTAGTAGCATGACATTTACCTTGTCCAGCAGGGTTCTGTTCTTCCTTTCAGCCACTCCATTAGACTGAGGAGAGTAGGGGGCAGGCACCTGATGAACTATCCCATGTTCTTGACAGAATTGGATAAATTCATTTGAGGTATATTCCCCACCTCTATCAAATCTAATGATTTTGATTTTCCTATTCAGCTAATTTTCTACTTCAGCTTTGAAGATCTTGAACTTAGATAAAACTTCATCTTTGGATTTCAGAAGATAGATATAACAGAATCTAGAAGAGTTATCTATAAAGGTTACAAAATATCTACTACCACCTCTAGTAGGTTCTCTACAGGAGTCACATACATCAGAGTGAATGAGCTCTAGAAGATCAGAGTCCTCATGAGGAATTGATTTAAAAGCTTTTCTAGGTTGTTTGGCTAGAGAGCAGATATGATAATTTTCATCCTTAGATGAAGATTTAGGGATAAGATCTTGATGAGCTATTCTAGACAAATATTTGGAGTTTAAATGTCCTAGTCTACTGTGTCAATCAACAGAAATTTCAACATTCAGAAATGAAGATGAAAAGGATTCATTGATATTTAAAGGAAAAAATATTAAGTTTAAACAAGCCAAGGGAAGTAAATCCCTTTCCAATGAAAAGATCTCCCTTGGAGATTACAACTTTATTGGCATCTAATACAATTTTAACACCAGACTGAACTAACAGGATCTACTAACAAGATTCCTACGGATCTCAAGAACATGTAGAACATTATTTAAAACAAGGGATTTCCCAGAAGTGAACTTCAGGGTGACATCTCCATGACCAAGAACAACAGCAGTGGATCCATTCCTCATTGTTACACTTCCTCCACTTGTGTCCTGGTAAGAAGTGAACCAAGAGCGGTTAGAACATACATGTACGTTCGCACCAGTATCTAGCCACCAATTAGATTCATGATAAACTAGATTAACAGTGGGGAAGCAAGAAACTAACCGAAGAGAGGAATCAGCAGGAGAATCTTCTAGCAGGTTAACTTGAGGCTTATGAAGTTGAGCCTTTTTAGGAGGCAACATTTCTTTCTTCATGTAGAAGCAATCTGGAGCCAGATGGTTGCCTCTTCCACAAACAAAGCAGAATTTGCCTCTGGGAACCTTTTTATTTCCTTGATTTTGTTTCTTATTGGAGTGGTGGAAGGTTTTAGGATTTTTGCCTTTGTTTTGGAATTTTCTGGGTTTGAAGTTCTGGGCTCTGGAGCTAGAAGGCTGATTGGAAGACTCAGTAAGATGAATTCAGTTTCTAGAATGATCAGACTTGGGATCTCTATTCCTAAATTGGTCCTCAATCTTAATGGATTGGATAACTTCTCTAACAGAACTTATGTTCACATTATTCCTAAGATCCTAAGCAAATTTAGCCCAAGAAGGAGGAAGCTTGTCTAGAAGAGAAGAGAGGATGAAGGATTCATCAAAGGTGGATCCAGCTATTTGGAGTTGAGTTACCAGATTTTGGAACTTGTTGATTTGTTCAAAGATGGGAATACTATCAGACATTTTGAAGTTGTTGAAATCAGAAGCTGTGAACCTTTTCACACCTTCATCAACCCTATAATAGGTGTCTAAAAGGGTTGCCCAGATTTCTTTAGCTGTTTTTAATTTGCTATAAGTTTCAAATAGCGCATCTGAGAGAGCTTAGAATTCTGAACTTACATATGAACTTTATCTTCTCAGGAGATCTAGTGGATGTGGAAGAATCAGTTTTGTCAGTTAAAGAGTCAGAAGATGATGGTGATTTGTTGTTCAGATTTTTATCAAAGGGATGATCAACCCCAATGACACTGAAAAGTCCTAGGGTAACTAACCAAACCTCCATTTGGATTTTTCCATCTATTAAAACTAATACCAGTGAATTTTTCAGGTTTTAGGGATAAAAATTCATCATTGGCCATTTTAATCAAGAAAATAAAAAGATGTATTATGCTGCAATTAAAATATGCAAAAATGATTTAAATATGCAGTTCTAAGCATGTAAATTATAATAATGAAATATGCAAGATAACAAGTCATTAATATATTTTTTACAAAATAAAATAATAGACTAAAACAAGATTAAAATAAGCAATTTGATCAGCAGACTCGATGCCTGTTTTTGGCGTCACGCGTGACGCGTGCGAACACACTTGGGCGTGACGTCAGCGAGTGCGCCGACAGTGATTAGGGTTTATTGCCTGTAATTTAATTAAATTACAGTGATTTAATTATCACAGATGCAGGTCAGATTAAGCAAATTACTAATGCAAAAAACGAGACGAACAACACTAGGGTTTAATCTAAGCTGCCGCACAGGAATTAACAGAAAAAACTATTAACATAAGAGGATTGCGACAAAATTAGATTAACAGAAAATCTAATTATATAATTAATTCAGATTAATTAATGGATTAACAATAAGAATTAATAGATGCAGGGAACGTAACAGAAATTAGAAGTTAGTTAGAATGCAGGAAGGATTAAACCCTAGTCTAAATCTAGATTATTAACTAGATTAACAATTACGCAGATCAGGAAAATAATAAAACTAGATGCGAATAATAGGGAATAACAAATTAAAATCATATTTGGGATGCGAGCCGATTAATATAAACAAATAGAATCAATTAACATGCGAGAAGATTAACAAATAGAATCAATTAACAGTAATAAGACTAATTAATCTAGAACAGTAATAGAAGCGAGAGATTAAACAGAATCTAACAAGGGCTGAGCATTCGGTAAATACTATAATAATTTATTGATTTTACTGATTTATCGATAGGTAAAAATTGATAAATTACCAATTTTTACAATCATAAAAATGAAATTTGTCGATTGCAGTGTATGGATATGAAGTTTGTGATTCGGGGAACCATTCATTGCACAAGCTAGAGAGTGTTGTGACAGATAAGGAATCCTAGGAAAATAAACACTAATTACTGCATCTTCTTTTTTAATTATATATGGACGATCGAATTTCGTATGAAATAGTATAGCTAGCTAGGTTGGATCAATCGTAACATGTAATGAATAACTAGAAGGATTAAGTTTGTGCATGCATGCCTACTGACTTTGGTAGTGCTAGGGAGCAGGCTGCGCAGCCGGGCAAGGTGGGCGTTAATGCGCTCCCGTCGGTGGCGTTCGACCTCGCTGTGGGCCAGTGGCTTTTGGACGTAGCGAGTGCCTTAGCCTCCATGATTTCCTACGGCATCATCTTCCCAAACTTGACGTGCAGGGCTCCGAAGGGGAGGTTGCAGCGGCTGACATCAACCCTCCCGCGCAAAGGAAGCGTCGGGCCCAACGCAAAGCCCCGCCAGTCTCAGTGGATCGGCCGAGGTCGAAGCGCCGTTCCCGCCGCCGACGTAGCCGAATTGGAGAGCCCTAGGGTAAAAACAATCGACGACAGACGCTCACGAGCCGAGGAAATCGATGGTCCTCGGCGCAAATAATAATTATAAAATTTTAAAAAATATATATATTCAGTAAATCGATAAATTTATCAAACCAAATATTTTTTACCGAACCGATTACCGATTACCGAATATCCTTAATTTCATTACTGTTACCGTTACTGTTACCGAATTTACCGAACCGATTTTACCTTTACCTTCGGTAAATTCGGTAAAAATCGGTAATTACCGATTTATGCTCAGCCCTACTAACAACGAGACTTAGATTAAGTTAGAGATTAAAACTAACGCGCAGCGTATGCTTAATAGGATTAACAAAACTAATTAATTTAACACAGTAACCAAATGATGCGATAACAAAATTGTTGTCGTAAAGAGATGCGTAAGGTTAAACAATAATAATAACAATAGTTAACAGATGCGTAATTAGCAGGATTAGAAAGATTAATATCTGCCTAAAATTGTTGTTCTAATCCTGTAAAATTAACTGTAAATAACTGAATTGAAAAAACCTGGAGGCGATTCTTGCAAATATGTCTTTAGACAAATTCTGTCCCCGTGCGTGTTTTGTTCGGAATTGTAGCCTCGAAGATTCAACTAGGTACTACTGCTGTCGGTGCGTCGGTGTATCAGTTTAACACAAGGAGCTTTCGACGATGACAGCAAAAAGAGAAAGATGCATGAGAGAGAGAGGAGAGCGTATCAAGAAAAATGTATTGTTTGTGTACACCTCCACACGTGTATATAGAGAAGTCGTAATGACTATTATGTGCAGTCGCACGATTTTAATTAAGATCACTAGAGATGTGTTGCACATCTCTATCCTCGTTGTTTTTCATTTTGTCCAACATAATATAGAAGAGTAGTGTGTCTAATCAAATTAAAACAGTAATAAAAAATATACATATATCACATCACTATTATCTCTCCTCTCCGCTGCGGTTTTTACAAAAAAAATAATAAATTTTTTTTATTCATATCTCTAATCTCTCTCCACTCTCGTTGCTTTCTTCCATTCTCTCTATTCTCTTTTTCTCCCACGTTCTTTTTTCTCAGCCAAACCTCCTGTCCACCGAAGAGTCTCCAGTCTCCCCCTCTATTTTTTCTCTCTCACGCTTTTTTTCTTGAGCATCTTTGTACACACCGTCCCCCTCAACTCATGAGAATGACACTGGCTGCGTTTGGCACAGCTGGTCAACGACTTATGCTGGTCAAAATGGCAGGAAATGAAAAGCTGCAGCGTTTGGTTCACAGCTTCTGGGTTTGGAACCCAGAAGTTGCAGCGTTAGGGAAAAGTTGAGGGATGCCTGCTTCTGGGACCTGCTGCTCCTCTCGCACGACTTCGTCCTCGCACTCGACGCTCTCCTCACCGCCGGACCAACGCTGTTGCCGCTGGTCAACGAAAATACCTCTCTCACCGCCGATCTTACTCCTTGCCGCTGATCTTCCTCTTCCTGCCACTCGCACGAGGCCTTCCTGGCTGCACACGACTCATCTCGCAAGCATTTGAAGTTCTGCCGCTGATCTTCTTCCTCTTGACGCCGCCGACCTCTCTTCCGTCACTGCTTTTTTCTCCCGACGCCGCTGATCTGCAGACGTCGCTGACCCCTCTTCCACCATTGATCTTCCTCCTGCCGATGCCACCTATCTGCCAAGTTCATCGACCCCTCTTCCGCCATTGATCTTCCTTCTCCCAAAGCTCTCTTCTGCTGCACGAGGTATTCCTCATGCCGATGCTGACCAACGCTGCCAATTTCAGAATTTGATGCAAGGTCAACGAATGATGCAGCGATTTCCAACTCCGACCGCATTCAGAGATCCAATCTGCAATTCACACTTAACATCTGATTTTGTTCCTTCTTACTTGATTTCTACAGTTGGTCTTTTTAATCAAGTATTACAGAATTTGACGGAAAGAAGAATTGATTATTCAGTTGTCAGCCTATTGGTCTCAAGATGAGACTTAAGAATTCACTTGTGTTACGTAGTGAGAGAGAGTTCGTTCATTAATGATGAACATAGAGGTTTTGCATTAGACTCTACTCTATTGTTAGAAAAAGAGAATTGATTGGCTAAATATTTTTTTCGCTGCTCTAGATTTTTATAAGAAAGAAAATCAAATATCTTGAAATTGATCTTAGATATAGGGTTGGCAATTAGGATCATATTTTGATGATTTTGTGTAATCACGCTTTCTCTTCTAGAAATATATTAAATAATGCACTTATCTTAAGAAAAACAATATAAATTTTGTTGTAATAGTAAATAAACGTATTAAGTTCATCAAAATAATTGTTTCAATTGGTAATTATGAGGTACCCAATATTAGAAAATGATAAAGTTATAAAAGAGCAAAAGCTACTTTTTCAATCAGCAAAAATTACTTTTTCAGCTAAACATCTTTAAACTTTTTCAGTCAGCTACTTTTCAATTAAGACTTTTTCAACTCGCAAAAACTTTTTCAACTAGCAAAAACTAAAAGTTTCAGCTATACCAAACGGGCCCACTGTCGTCGCCTCAGCTTCTACGCTATCGCTTCTGCACAGACACTGTTGCTTCTTTCGCAAAGACGTAGATGTGATCGCCCCAGTTTCACCGTAGATGTGTTTGCTTTAACTTTCATGCCAACGTGGATACCATTGATGTCTCCTCACTTGAGCTTCTACATCATCTCCGTTTCACGCGGATGTAGTAGCCTACTAATTGAAGAAAATCAACACTCATCTCTTAATCCGGTTTGGTTCAGTTTTTTTTTTCTTAAAATAAAAAATCAAAATTGAATCAAAATTTTTATATATTTTTTGAAACCAAAGGGTTTAATTTTAACCCGACTTGAATCAATTCATTTAGTTCGATCTGATTCAATTTATTAGGTTTGGATGTCCTAGTCTGGATATTCTAGAACCCACTCAGAACCCGAACCCAATCTATATTAAAAATCCCTGATAAGGTCATAAATAAGAAATAGTTTTTTAACTTATTGGTTCGACTTGAGCCTTTATATACATAAGAAAATTAAAAATCCTAAATTCCTTATTCCCTTCCTTATTTGACTAATTCTTAGTTTGTATTATATATATTAGTATTAGAAGAAAATTATTTTCTTAGTTAATTTTTTTTATCGAGTGAGATTTCCAAACCCAACTCACTGATAAGGGTCATACATAAGAAATAGTTTGTTAACTCATTAGTTCGGAGTTAGGGTTGGCAATGGGTTTTAGGATGGGACGGTCCGTTGGATTATCAAACCTAGCTGACACTACCCCTTTCCATCTCTACTCTCGTGTTGGATCTAATTTGAATGTCTTGGTTTGTTCGAAAACATTATTTCTTTTTCACCATGAATTTGTTAAGTCAGATTAGTTTGAGTTGGATTGTTGATCAAATATCAGCCCAATATGTCCTATATAAGGCCCAATAATGAAATTCAATGCTTTCTTCGATTCATTTCTATTCCATCTTCGTCCGTCGACAGCGGGAAGATCACCCAAAACCCAAAATTTTGACGTGCATAATTAAGACGAGCCCATACGGAAAAGGAAATTCCACCGCTCTTCTTTTACGCTGTGTTTGGTGAAGGGTTAGAAATGAGGATGGAAAGAAAATGGAGATAGAAAGGAAATAATGGAGAAAAGAAATGATTATTTTTTTTTAAGCCGGGTGTTTTAATGGAAGGAAAGAAAATATTTTGACCGGTTAATTGAGCTGTTGACTGGGTCAAAATCAACTCAAAATCTCACCCAATTAGATTAGGGCTGAGATTGGGCGCGTCGATCGGATGGCATCGGCGTCCAAGCGCCTCAACGTTGTGTTTCGCAGGCGACAGGCAACTTGGACACGAGGTGCTCGCAGGCGAAGGGCGAGTCGGCAACGAGGGGGCGGCGAAACGAGGGAGAGGCGAGGCTACAAGCCACACGGCGGCAGCTTGGATGCGAGCGGAGCGGCGACAGCTTGGATGCGAGGTGCTCGCAGGCGAGAGGCGAGCCGGCAACGAGGGAGAGGTGAGCCTACGGGCCATGCGGCGGCAGCTTGGATGCGAGCGAGCGAGCATGTCACTCGCTTGGATGTGAGCGAGCGGAGCGGCGGCAGTTTGGATGCGAGCGAGCGAGCGTGTCACTCGCTTGGACGTGAGCGAGCGGAGCGGCGGCAGCTTGGACACGAGCAAGCGAGCGTGTCACTCGCTTGGACGTGAGCGAGCGGAGCGGTGGCAGCTTGGACGCGAGGTGCTCACAGGCGAGAAGCGAACCGGCAACGAGGGGGGCGGCAAACGAGGGAGAGGCGAGGCTACGGGCCACGCAGCAGCAACAGCAGCTTGGACGCGAGGTGCTCATAGGCAAGAGGCGAGCCAGCAACGAGGGGGCGGCGAACGAGTGCGAGGCAAGATTGGGTGAGAGGGCTGCGAAGTCAAGGGTCGGCGAGATGGCGAAGTCTTGAGTCGAAGTTTCTGTTTTGGGTGAGAGGGCGAGAACGCGTAGGATGGAAATAGATTTTCCTCCGATTTAGAAGGAATGTTTTCGAGGGAAAGAAAATAAATTTTTTTCCTTTCTTTTCACTCATTTTTTCCTTTAAAACTAGAGAAATGAAAGTAAAAAATTTTATTTCCTTCTTTTCTTTCCTAATTTTCCTTTGTTTCTGAAACAGGCCGTTAATTATGTTCTTCATTGCAGACTCCTGATCGACAATTTACGAACAAATGGTGGTATCGTCCTATTCAACAATAAGGAATGTCGTCGTCGAATATGGCAACATAATTTAAAAAGTAATAAAAATATATACATATATCACATCACTATTAGCTCTCCTCCTCGCATCAGTTTTTCCCCGACCAATCTCTGCATCTCCGTTCTTTTTTAAAAACATAATAAATTTTTTTTATCTCATATCTCTAATCTCTCTCCACTCTCATAGCTTTCTTCCTAATCTGTTCTCTCTATTCACTTCTTCTCGCACATTCGTTTTTCTCAGCCCAACCTCCTCTCCACTGAAGAGTCTCCGATCTGCCCTATATTTGTTCTCTCTCTGTAACGTTCAAAATTTTCGGGACTGATGGGACAGAACAGCACGCCCCATCCCATCAGCTCCCCACGTTTTCTCTCTTTCTTCCCCACGTTTCCCTCTCTTTCCCACTTTTCCTTCTCTGCTCTTCCCGTGAACCCGGCCCCATCCTTCTTCTCCCTCCCCTATTTCTTCCCCTTCTTCCTCGCTTCCTCACTTCACCGACCCATCTTCCTCCTCCTCTCTACGCATCTCCTTCCCGCATTCTCCTCCCCGCCTCCGATCGCAACTCCGGCGACCAGAACCGGCGGCAGCAGCTTCCCTCCTCTTCCACGCGAACGCAGGCGACGAGAGACGACCGGAACCCTAGATCCGGCGCCATTCTTGTCTCCGGCGGCACCGGCGAGCTTCCCTACCCCCCGGCGGACGCTTCCTCCCCATTTCGGAGTGGTTTCCGGCGTCGTCGTCCCCAACTCCGGCGACAACCGCGAACGACGCCACCGGTGGGTTTTCCGTTCGATCCCGGCGATCCCGACCTCCGCTCGCGAAACCAACGGTACGACTGAACTCGTCTCGCCGGCGGCTATCTCGTGACGTTTCCGGAATTTCGACCGGCCATCGAGATTACTGTTCCGGCGGCGGCGCTACTGTTCCGGCGATCTTTCCGGCGAACTCCGCGACCGCGACTGCAACTCCGGGCGGCGCGCACGAGGTTACATTGGATATATATTGGTTGGATCTAGCGCAGACCTACAGTCTCCAGGTAGGATTCTTACCTCCCTACCTTTGTTCGGTGTCACCTTTCTTGCTGATCAAACATGATTATTACCTTCTTAAATCCATTGAGATATGTCTCCTTCTATTGAGTCACTTGGATGATTGCATGCTATCTGATTTTATGTTTTGGTGCATGATGCCGCGGGTAATTTATTTAGATGTTGTACATGTATATGTTTTTGGTTGTCTTTACAGCCAGCTTGTGTTGATATTGGGGATGGACGGATAGGTTTGACTGGAGTTATCAACCTTTCCGAGAACCTTGTGATTTTGGGCCATTGGTAGTAGTCATGGGTGTAGTATGGATGCAGTTTATGAGGTGTGAGCCCATGATCTACTGGCCTCCGGATGGATCGCAGCCGGGTGTCGTGTGACTCGGTATTCCGGGGCGATCTGGGTGTAGGACGCTACACCGGCGGACTGTCGACGGACAGCCGTTTCTACCGATTAGCTAGCGGTAGGAACCACTCTTTGAGTGCGCGTCCTACGGGACATTGGCACAGCTGTTTCCACCTGCATGCTGTATTTTCTGTACTTACTTAGTCGAGTTATATTTACTTACAGTGCACTTCTGGTTATTACTTATTGTTGGATCTTCCTTACTCTTATATGCACCATATACTTGTTAATCCTACTTAGCCTCCCGGCTAACTCCACTTGCCTTGCCTCCAGGTTCAGGCTCGGCTCCCTCTGGTGCGCAATAGATAGATAGGTAGATTACCTTTCATATCTCGTGTTGTATTTTCTATTGTGACACACATGTTACTGTTATTATCATATTTCGAGGATTCTTGTTGATGATGTTATATTTGCCTGGTCATGGACCAGTGGGGATTTGTGGGCCAGGACTGTGCGGCCCTTCGTGTATTGTTGACTTTGACCGCTGCGTCGGTCTGATATATGTTTTTATTTATGCGGCTTTATCATTCGTGACAGTTGTTATCTTGTACTTGTATCCTGGATCTGTATAGCCTTGCAGGTCCATTGTTTGCCGCGTCTTAAGGCTGGGATAGTCTTGAGGCGTGACACTCTCATGCTTTTTTGTCTTGAGCTTTGTACACACCGTCTCCCCACCTCAGCTCCTGCGCCATCGCTTCCGCGCAGATGCTATTGTTAGAAATTTTGATTTTTTTTTTCTATCAGAAATTTTGATATTCAAAAATACACTTTTAGGCTAGAACTTTTTTACTTGTTATTCTTCTTTTAACGATTTTCTATAGAAAAAGACAACATTGATTAAGGACCTAACCCATATTTATAATGAAAAAACCCTAAGCTCCCCCTATAAAAGAGTTTTGGATTTCGGGTGTGAAATCCATAATCCAATAAGGATTTATCTTAAACCCAGAGTTCAGAATCCAATATCTAATAGTGATTTCTCTTAAAACTCGTGGGCTACACAGGCCATCTTTCACATTCAATAATGAGATGTTATGGGCCTATTAATCGATTAACAAATGCTCTCACAAATCAATAATGTTAGGCCAAAAATTCCAACAACTATTTCTTCGTTTGCATAGACGTAAATGTCGTCGCCTTAGTATTGTCATAGAAGTGTTTGCTTCAGCTTCCATGCCAACATAGATACCATTAATGTCTCTTCACTTAGCTTCTACACTATCACAATTCCATGTCGTAGCCACACCAATTGCAAAAAACCAACACTTATCAACACCTAATCTAGTTCGATTCGGTTTTTATTTTAAAAATAAAAAATAAAAAACCAAAATTTTTATATATTTTTTGAAACTAAACTGAAACCGAACCTTTTGATTTTAAACCGACTCGAATCAATTTATTCGGTTCAATCCAGTTCAGTTTATCGGATTAACCTGATTTTTAGATGCCCATAGTATGGATATTCTAGAACTCGCCATAAACCCGAACCCGATTTAAAGTATAATTTTACCAAATTACCCTTATATAAATAAGAAAATTAAAAATCTTAAATTTCTTACTCTCTCTTACTTGGCTTAATTTTTAGTTTGTATTATATATTACTATTAGAAGAAAATTATTTTTTTATTTAATTTTTTTGTCGGGGTTAGATTTCCCTATGGTAACCCAACTCCCATGTCGGATATAAGAAATAGGTTTTTAATTCATTGGGTTCGGGATTGGGGTTGGCAATAGGTTTTAGGATGGGAGGGTCCGACATTGTCCCTTTCCATCTCTATTCTCATGTTGGATCTAATATGCATATCTTGGTTTTTCAAAAACCATCATTCCTTTCCAACATGAATTTGTTAAGTCGGATTAGCTAGGATTGGATTGTTAATCAAATATCAGCCCAATATGGCCCATATAAGGGCCAATAAAGTGATCAAATATTTTATGGCCTATATAAGTCTTAATTAAATATCAGCCTAGTGTCACGCCTTTTTTTTAAATAATATAATGAATTAGCTTAATTAATTATTATATAAATTTTAAATGCAACGCAAGGCCCAAATTTTGCAAAATCCCACGCATGGGACGACTTAAGTGGTTCGATTAGGTTCAGCACGACCGGCAGAAACACACCCACGTGCGCGTTCCTCAGCCTTAGTGAAGGGTTTCGACCTTCGTCCAACCCAAGAAAGAGAGGAGAAAGATAGAAAAGGCACGTCAGCATATAAATCAAATGGAAATAAGAGAAAATATACCTTAACCACTATTGGATCCGAAACTAGACCCGGATCCGCAGCCGAAAATGATTCCGGGTCCACACTTGAAATCTGGTCAATGCCCACCCTTCGTTGATGACCGGAGCCTGCCCTCGCCTTGCTTCCTATTGGGTTCTCCTCTCGTCGGCCGGACCTGATGTCCGCTCGGGTCGCCGACCACGCTTGCCGACATCGCTCGGCAAAGAGATGGAAGAGAGGGGAAAGGAGACAGGGCACACCACTTGCCCTTGCTGGAAGATCAACGCTTCGTCGTCGTCGGAAGGGGGTGCGAAAGGGAAGGGCTAACTAAGGTTCATCCTAGGGATGTCAACGGGTCGGGTACCTGCACTTTTTGGCCAAACCCGAACCCGACCCGACCGAAACCCGAAACCGACTAAACCCGAGTCGGGTATTTAAACGGGTACCCGCAGGTACCCGTTTAAATTAAAATATTTATTTTTAAATAGTTTTTAAAATTATTTTTATAAAATATAATTATAAAATAATAATAATAATAATAAATATATTTATTTATTTAAAATTTTTTTATTATATAAATATATATATATATATAATTTTATTTTTTTATTATATATAATCGGGTATCGGGTATCCGCGGGTACCCATGGGGGTAAACCCGAACCCGACCCGATTAGCTAATTAGGTACCTGAATCCGCCATAAACGGGTCGGGTTGGGTCGGATACCCGTGAGGTCGGGTACCCATTGACATCCCTAGTTCATCCTCAACCTTGCTAGCCTCTAGAGTTTCCTAGTTGTCCCAATTCTTCCTCTGTTCAATTGTTCTGTCCCTACTCCCCCCCCCCCCCCTCCCCCCACTCGAGCTTGTCTCCTCCTCTATTTGAAGGCAGCTACATGACACCTCCGCTTCTCCTAGTCGTCCACACACGACGCTCTGCCCCAATAGGATCTTTGCCAAATTTCCTCCAGATCTAGATCGCCGATCGCGTCCTCTGTATGCAAGGATCTGCCTCAAACATGCCTCGCCGCCGACTCGCCAAACGCCACGCTGAGTCTTTGACGCACAGCCCACCAAATCGTCTGCCATCGCCTCGTTCTTTGTCGAGGTTACATGCGGCTGGAGCTCATGCCCATCACCTATGCTCCATGCGTCTGCGACGTCCTACATCCTCCACTGCACCGACTCCACGTGGCTACGTGCATGCTGCTGGCGACAGAAGTGGCTGCCGGAGTCGAGACATCACCGTCCGTCAAATCGACGCGTTGTACGTCGTTCATGTTTGGTTGCGTCTGTTGCTTCCCCTTTTCGTCGTGCCGTATCCACCACCTCATTGCCTATGCACGCGCTGCTGTCTTGACCACTGGAAAAATCACTACTTGGCGATGAACCTAGGCATGTTCATGGTTCGGTTAACTGAATCGTTGACTATGGTCAACCGGTTAACCGAACCATTCGGTTCAGAAAAATCACGAACCGTTCCCGAACCATTGGACGGGTTAACCGGTCAAACGGTTAACCGATAATAATTTATTTACTAAAATTTATTTTAAAAAGTTGACTTTGACTATTAAATATTATTAAAAAATAATATTTTTTAAACTAATTTTAATTATTAAATATTATTATTTAGTAATTATATATGTAAAATAATTAATTTTTAAATTGTAGTGAATGGTTTTTGAACCCATGACCTACTAACTTGCAAAATAACCTCTAACCATTACACTAGATACTTAATCAAAATAATATTGAGATATATATATATATACCGGTCGGTTCGGTTAACTGGTGAATTTTTTTTCCCCGAACCGTAACTGAACCAAATCGAACCATTGTACCCAAAAAACCGACCGTGAACCAAACCGATCCATTCGATTAACCGCCCGTTTGGTTCGGTTCGATCGATTTTTCGGTTCGGTTGATTTTTGAACAGCCCTAATTGTCAGGCCTGGGTCAGGCCGGTTCGGCCCAACCCAAACCCAGGCCCATAAGGAGAAGCCCGGTCAACTGAGGAGGTTGACCAAGCAAATCACGCGGAGCAACGCAACCACGCGTGCGCGTTGCAGCGTGCGAACGCGTCTTCGCGAACACTGCGGACGCGAGCGGCGCGGGCAGTGTCGAGCAGAGGAGATGGACGATGTCTCCAGCTGAAGACGCGGACAACGACGATGGAGGACGCGGACGACGAAGACGCGAGCGTGGTGGCGTCTTCAGTGGACGACGACGGAGGATTCGGGGTTTCGAACGAGCTCGACGACGGCGGTCGCGAGCGAAGCGGAAGAAGCGGAGAGCGACAGCTTCGAGTCTTCGGGACTTCGAACGCGGAAGGGACGCGGCATCGAGGACTCCTTCTCCGACGGACGCGGAACTTCAAGCGAATCACTCGGCGGTAGACGCGGACACAGAAGCGCGTGGCGGCGTCAACGAGGCGACGACCGGGTCGTGCGGATGATCTCACGGATGCGAGGAAGGGAAGCAGCAGGCTTCTTGGACAGGCGATAGAAGCGAGCAGCGCGTTGTCTTCGCGAGAGTTGCGGAGTCGGCGTCGTGCGAGATGACGGCGTGCCGCGATAGCGGACGCGCGAAGCTCGGATGAGGATGGCGACCGAGCTCAAGGCGTCAACGAAGCTTGCGGCGTGGAGACAAGGTCTTCAGCGGAAGACCCGGATGCGGACGAAGGTGCGAACGAGTGAAGCAGGGGAGCTCCTTCCCTATAAAGCCCGACGAGGTGGACGGAGCTCGTGGTGCGCGGAGGCGACACCACACGAGGAGGAGCGCGTGACGGAAGAGCGGCTCCTCCCGGCGGGTCGGGGAGGACGCCCCTCCAGGGCGAGGGCCCTTTACCAAACGGTGAGCTTAAGAGAGAGCCGGCGACGATGAGCGTCGAGGCGAGAAGACTGTGAGTGATATGTAACCGGCGATGACCGGCGAGGGAGGGGAAGAGGGCACCGACGAGGTCGGTTTAGAGGTTGTAAGCTTTCACCGGAATAAAGCTTCTTTCTTCTACGTATTCCTCTTCCCTATGTCTGAACTCCGACAGCGGCGACTGCCAGATCGGCGACGAGTGGCCGGAGGCGAGATCGCGAGCGCGGCGGCGCTCGGCAGAAACAACGACGCGGCGGCGTCGTGCGTCGCGAGGAAGAAGATGACCCGCGCTTCGAGGCGAGTCAATACAGCAGCGGTCAACAATCGATTTCGTTTCGAAATCGAATTGATTTGGCTGACGTCAGCGGACGTCAGCAACGGCGATTTTCGGCGCGGCGAAATTTCGATCGGAGGGCTGACGTCATGCCGACGTCAGCAAGGGTTGATTTTGACTTCGGTCAAAATCTGATTTGAGGTATTTTGATTTGGGGTTTTCGATTCTTTTCCGGATTCCTTAATTAGGGTTAGGGTTTCTCGAGAGAATTGTAACTTGGGGTAAAAATTGAGTGGGAACTAGGGTTTCGAATTTGGGGACAAGATTCGGTCCGGAAACCCTAGCGCGATCACGTTCTGGTGTTCCGCCGGACGGCCCTGAGACAACGGATAAGCGTTGTTTTTAGACCGTTCCGACCGGGGCGTGACACTAATGAACCTCTACCCGACGTCGCCTCTTCTGGCACGCTTGTAAGTTTGGCAGCAAGCCGCTAGCAATTGGCGTCTGCGTTCGTGCGTCGGTTCTGCATCGCCCATTTTCCCCAAATCAATTTTCTGGCCCGAGCTAATTTTGACTCGGTCTATAATCCACAACCGGGGCAACCGAAATTGGGCTCGGCTTAACACCTTGTATGGTCTATATAAGGCCCAATAAATCATCAAATCCAAAGCAAATTCTTCAGTTGATCGTACACCGATCACAGGGAGAGTACCCGAAACCCTAGCCTGTACGAAAAGGAACTCCATCGTTCTTCTTTTTCTTCACGGCGGAACGCTGATGTCGTCGTCGGATATGGCGGCGTCCGGTATGTTCGTTCCGGCGCAGACGGCGGGCACGGTGTTATGCTGTATCTGCGGGGTGGCGATGTCGCCGAATCCAGCCAATATGTGCGTGCGTTGCTTGCGTTCCCGGGTGGACATCACGGAGGGTCTCACCCGCCACGCCGCGATCGTCTACTGCCCCGAGTGCCGCTCCTACCTGCAGCCCCCGCGCACCTGGATCCGGGGCCTTGAGCCTGAGTCTAAGGATCTGCTCGCTTTCTGCCTCCGCCGCATCCGCCTCCCCCTCCGCCGTGTCCGCCTTGTTCACGCGGAGTTCATCTGGACCGAGCCCCACTCCAAGCGCCTCCGCCTCCGCCTCCGTGTCCAGGCGGAGGCGCTTCACGGCGCCATCCTCGAGCAAGCCCATATGGTAGAACTCACCGTCCATGATCGACTGTGCGATAACTGCTCCAGGGCCCAGGCCAACCCCGACCAGTGGACCGCTGTCGTTCAGATCCGGCAGCACGTCACGCATCGCCGCACCTTCTTCTACCTTGAGCAGCTAGTTCTGCGCCATGGGGCGGCCGTCCGCGCAGTGCGCATTGCTGAGGCTGACCATGGCCTCGATTTTTTCTTTGGTTCGCGCAGCCATGCCACCAAATTTGTCGAATTCATCAACGGCGTTTCCCCTATCCGCTTCCGCAATGACAAGCAGCTCGTCTCTCACGACCCCAAGAGCAACATCTACAACTACAAGCATACCTTCTCTGTGGAGATCTGTCCTGTGTGCCGCGAGGACCTCATTTGCCTCCCACCCAAACTCGCCAACGCCCTTGGCAACCTTGGTCCCCTCGTCCTCTGCACCAAAGTGACTAACTCCATAGCTCTGCTTGACCCAACAACTCTACGCAGCGCCTTCCTTGATCCAAACCAGTACTGGAGAGCTCCGTTCAAGGCCCTGCTCACAAGCCGGCAGCTTGTGGAGTACATTGTCCTGGACATCGAGGAGGACTCTGTGGAGGTGTCTGTTGGTGGCACCAGATACAGGCTGGCCCATGCCCAGGTCGCACGCGTTGCAGATTTTGGAAAAAATGACACTATGTTCACTGTAAGAACCCATCTAGGTCATCTATTGAATCCAGGGGACTATGCACTCGGATACGATCTGTATGCAGCAAATAGTAATGATTTTGAGATCGATCAACATAAAGGCCTCATTCTACCCGAAGCTATTTTGGTGAAGAAGAGCTACCAGGAGAAGCGATTGAAGCGACATGGCAAGCAGCGGTCTTGGAAACTAAAGAACCTAAATATGGAAGTGGATACTACCTCCAAGGGCAGAGCCAATGAGGAGAAAAGAAATACCGAGTATGAGGAATTCTTAAGGGACTTGGAGGAGAATCCAGAAATGAGATTCAATATATCTTTATTCCGGAGCAAAGAATATCAACCGTTGGAGATGGCGTCTACTGTTGATGGAGATGATGTTCCTTCAGTGCCGTTGGAAGAATTGCTTGCTGACCTTGAACTCAGTGAGGATGAGGAAGAGAATGAAGATGGTGATACTATGAACGAGTGAACTGAACAAGTGCCATATATTTCAGATGGCCTTCCTCGGCCATCTTTAGAAGATTTTGTTATTGCTCCTAGAATATTCTGAGCTCTTAAATTTAGTTAATACATAAAAATGCTTGGTTCAAGTTGATAAGTTGTCAGTTTGTCAAAATTTTGGATGAACACCTTATGTTAGGTTTACAGAATGTTTGGTTGATTATGTTATGCACAACTTTGATTATGTTAGTTTGTCAAAATTCATTGATATTTTCCCTTTGGAATTGATTATGTTATACACAAGTTTGCTTTGCAATTTGCTTTGATTTCATGAAATCAAACGTTCATTTTATGTTCATATTATCTTTTGTAGCTCTATATTACTAGCTTTCCTTTTGAAGGTCTAAAGATATTTTTGAGAATTTATAATCTAGAAACCTCATTTTTCTAATGAACATGTTTCTTCCTGGCATTTGTAACTTGATACTGAGCTGTCTCCACATCTACATATCAGATTCTAGAACTTAGTATCTTGTAGAGTCATTAGTAATAGTGTATGGTGCTGAACCTGTTAGCATTAGCTGATATTAACTGTATCAGATTATTTGGCAGCGGGCAGAACCTAGCACGTCTGCAAGCTTTTTATATTACTTGTACAAGCTTTTAGAAGTATACAAGTGTGTTTTCAAAACTGCTGAGTAATCTCGTCATAGTTTCCTAAATCTCTTAGCTTTAGCTAATACAAGTGTATTTTCATATCAGATTACTACTACTGAGTACATTCGGTATTGTTTTCTGAATCTCTTTGCTTCAGCTAATGTAAATGTGTCTGCAAATCAGATTAGCATTACTGAGTGCATTCGTCAATGTTTTCTGAATCGCACCGATATATAGTTATTGCATATGTCAGGTCTACAGAATGTTTGGTTGTGTTTATTATTTTTCGCCGTTCCGAATGTAGCAGTTGTTTCCATTTGTATGCTCAAGGTATTTTTTTTTTCTTCTACTTGTACAAGCTTTTAAATTGTTGTCTAACATGATTCAATCTTGTAATTGATGGTACAGGAACACATGGGAAATTATGATAAATGTGCCCATTAAATTCTCTGCTTTTTTAATGTGTGATCGATAGGCCGCTATGTATACGACCGTGCTCTAAATATGCTTAAAATTATATTATATTGTTCTGGTATGCGAATCTTCTGGTGATCATTGTCACATTGTTCCCATGTTTGTTAGATTGACCTTTAGAACTTTGAGAAAGCTCGTCTGATGCCTTTGAAGTTGAGTTCTAAATTGCAAATTCATTGAGCTATTAGCTGCTGCTATAACTTGCGCCGAAATTAAATGTTAATTTTGATTTAATTGGGGAAGATAATTAAAATGTGATTCTTTTTGGTAAAGATCAAATAAAATTTCGGGATATAGATATGATTCGCAATGAAATTATTTTAAGTTTAATAGTAACATATGTGTATAGTACAACACTTTTAATTAATTGAACAAACATTGAATAGAAAGAATGCGGAGTCTCGCACCTCGCCTCCTGATTGGAAGCATTAACCCCAAGCCCAAGGATCCTGAACTTGCTGTCAGATCAGAAAACACCGGATTTCACATGGCGGAAGCGATGAGCCGATAAAGAAGCTCAGCAGATCAACAGATACCATCTTAATCTGCCACTAGGAGTTGGGACTGAATGTCTGGTGGCAAATAATTCTCAATTCTAAATCAATTCTGCGCCTCAAAAAGAAAATGGAACTGTAGAGATGAATAAGACGATGCAACAGTAAGATGGTGGCACCATAATTTGAACAAAATTTACTCCAATGCAATATAAAGTAAATTCGTATTCTATCATATTCGTTTATAGAAAACAAACAATCACTAGAGTAAATACTGCGGCTTATCATCTCTGATGGCACACTTAAGTCTAAGCAAGGAAAAAGCCATTTAACTTTGCATTTAATATCTAACTATCGAATGACAGCAGCCCACAATGTAAGTTGCAAGGGTTAAGCAAGCAGTAGTAGTTAGCACGTTGGCCTGTGCTTCGATATAATTGGCATGCTTATCCAAGCAAAACCATCATGTATTTGGCTGGCACCAAATCAAACAGACTATTCCAAGATTGACAATGTAAGGTGACAAAGGCATCAATTGTCAGTCTAATAACAAAGACTTGGTGCGTCTTCAGGAATTACTTATCCATGTAAAAAACAAGAGTCTGATTCTTTATTGTGAAAAACGTGAATTTATACAGGAATAAAGTGACAAAAGAGACAACTCCAGGAAGCTCTCGCAAGAAACTAAGTCACAAGAAGAAAGTAAATGATGTTTATTGTATATCTTCTGATGGAAAAAGAGCATATGAAGCATCTAAGAAAGAAGCAGGTCAATATATCAACCAAGGTTTTGTTGAATTTTATTACAAGCTAAATTAAACCAAATTAACTTTAAAGATTGACAATGTAATGCATCAATAATATACTCTGTGCGTGTACTAATACATGCACAATTTAGTGCTTTCCTAGAACAGGAAGGAGAACAATTAAGAAGCTCCAATTCTAAAGGAAAAAGAATATTTAAAACTGCAAGTTGAAAGGTTAATGCTGAAACTAGCATTCAATGATCAAAAGTACCAGACCTTAAATGAAAATGGAACTATGGAAGCCAGTTACTGAGCACAAACTTTCCTCCAGCCAACTTAATCTTCAAATGAAACCTGACCTTCTGAAGAAAGGAATAATAAGCATAATCCAAACGGATATCACTATAATGTTCAGTGTGAAGCATGCCAAATCAACCACGCATACCTGTTATCCGGCACAAATCAGGGAAGAACAAAGAAGCACCGCTAGATCATCTGTTGAATTTGATTTTCAATAGCGTTGCACAAACAATGACGAGATTCAAGCGCTTCATATCTCAGTTCTTTTGCTTAAATAATGTCCCTTTTTTCATTCATAAAGTTTTCAAGAATTTCCATGGCTCTTGGAAATCCCCCTTTTCCACCTTTTGCCATTTTACGATTGAAAAGCTTGTAGGAAATATCATCTGGTGTAAGACCTGCTATCTTCATCTTCAAAATTATTAAGAAGACATCCCACAATCTTCCCATTCGAAATGCGGCACCCAACATGGTGTTATAGTAAGAGATGTTTGGTGTTATGCCAGACTCCACCATCCAGTCCTCCAGACGTGCAGCGGCGCTAAGGCAGCCTTCCTTGCACTGGCCATAGCTTAAGGATCCATAGGTGATGGCATCCGGCAGCAAACCATGGCAATGCATATCCTTCAACAAGCACTTCAGGAAGAGATAGTCACCCTGCCTTATTGTAGCATGTATGAGTATATTATAAGTAGTAGTATCTGGGAATGACCTTGTGCTCTTGAACTCATTAAATATTCTATATGCAAATGCTAGAAATCCTTTCTTGCAAAGGCTGTGCAGAAGCATATTATAGGTGACTGTACTTGGAATGTGGCCACAAAGAATCATATGCTTGAAAAGCATATAGCATTCCAATAGCTTGCCGACCTTACAAAAGTACTGCATCAAACAGGTCGTGCCAACTGTATCAAGCTTAACACCTTCCATGCCCATTCTGATAAGAATTCTTCGGATAATTGATGAGTCTCCTTGCTTGCAAGCTGCAGACAGGATGGTATTAAATGAGACTGAGTCAGGTCCAATTACACCCTGAGAAATTTGGTCTAAAAACTTGAGTGCCTCATCAGTATTTTTCTTTTCGCATAGCCCCTTCAGAATAATGTTATATGTAACAGTAGATGGGACAAAGCCATTCTCCATCATACATTCAACCATGTTCTGCACCTTCTTCACATCGCCATTGCAGCACAAACAATGGAAAAAAGTGTTCCAAGTGATAACATCCAAGACATCCGTTCTGCCAAAGATTACTTTTTTCAGAAGATCTATCGAATTATCGACTAGTCCAGCTCTAAGTAAACCTGCGGCTAGAGCACAACAGGAGATCTGATCAGGCAGGTAACCTCTCTGTTGCATAACATCCATGAAGTCAAGGGCTTCTGTGATTGCATTGTGGCTACAAAGAGCATGCAAAAACACGTTACATGTTACTATATCAGGAGGGCATCCTTTTCTATCCATTGTTAGAAAAATGTCAAATGCCTCCTTGAACTTCCTACCCTGGCAGAGGAACTTAATAAGTAGAGTGTATGTGACAACGTTAGGCATACATCCTTCATCCTGCATTAACTTCAAAATATGATAAGCTTCGTCCCACAACCCTTGCTTGCTAAACCCAAGAACCATAGCCGTGTAGGAATACACATTTAGACTGAATCCTTTCTTTTTAATACTACAAAAGAGTGACAAAGCCGTATAGCTCTGATCTGACTTGCATAAGCAGAAAAGAATTGAATTGTAGGTGCAGATATTGGGAATGCATCCCCTTCCCAATAATACTGAAAAAACTTCATAAGCTTGACGAATCCTTCCACTTCTGATTAGGCTAATTATTATATTATGTACATCTGCCAACGTTGGCATATAGTTGCACTTGAGCATGAGCCTTAGTATTTGCAGAGAGAGCTCGAGGCTACCTGATTTCAGTGATTTCTTCATCAGTTTCTTCAATGACTTAAAAGATGGAACAAACCTCTGACAACACATTTCATCGAGCATGATAAAGGCATCTTCCAAATAGCCCAATGCACAAACTCCGTTGAAGACTATGTTGAACGTCCAAACGTTGGGGCACGGTCCAAATCTTTTCATGCTCCCCAATACTTTCATTAGTCCGTTCATGGAAACATTGCCCGAGCCGAGATACTGGTAGAGAAGTCCATTGTAATCCAGAATACTAGGTTCGAGAAGCTGCAGCAAGTTGAGAGACTGCGTCAAGTTCCCGGCTTTAGCGCATTCGTGCATCCTACACCGGAGCCAAGCTCGAGCGGAACCCCATACCTCGCGTATGGGTCGAGTCTCCGTGCCAAGATGAGAGTCTTCGTCGATGCGGGGTTCGGAACATGAAAGAGGAAGATAAAATCTCGAATTTTGAGGTGAATAAAGAGTATTAGGAACCGAGTCGAAACCTTCTTCAGGTAAATCCAAGGCCGAACAGGTCGATACACAGGAGACGCCGATGGATCCACGGCGAAGGCGCAATCTTTTCGGGAGAAGCTGTGAGCCGCGTGTGGCGATAGGCAGGAAGCTGCAAATCATGGACGTTCTGGAGACAAGAAGATGGAAATTTAGAGGAACACTGTTTCCTACATTATCGGTTCCTCCCGCTTTAAGGCCATTAGGCTGATAGCCACAGATTGGTGGTAACTACCAGGGAACAAAATCCGACGAAGAAACTAGCTGAATCATCTGAGCTCGCGGAAGGAAGGACACGGTCTTCGGGAACGGCGGCAACGGGTGTCCGGCAGGGAGGCAAGAGAATGAAAGTGAAGTATTGAGATGGAGGAAGCGGCGGCGGCGGCAGCGAAGCGTGGAAAAAAGAGAGAAGGTGGGAAAGGCACCAAAATATGAAATATCAATTCGATTAAATAAAAGCGAAAAATTATTATAGTTGGGGTGGTGGCGCAGTTGGTTAGCGCGTAGGTCTCATAGCATTACGAGTAATCCTGAGTTCGAGCCTTTCTCACTATAAAATTTTTTCTTTCTCGCTCGTTTGCATCGTCTTATTGTCCTCGTATATTCTGTTAATTGTAGTTAATCGTACGCGATAACCGCAAACGTCTCTGTCTCCTCCATCGTGACATTTTTCCTTATTCCTTCGGTGACTCATTTTTAAAACCCGCAGCGGTGGGTGCGAGCTCAGGCAAGCTTACCTCGAGAACTTCGCCCCGACCGACTCTCGAGTAGGCCAGACAGAAGGAAAAACCCACTCTTTTACCCGTCTGCCCCACCTTCGCTCTAGCGGGTCCGGACCATGGACCAATTATTTCTGTACGCAACTGAAGGCGAGAGGAGTGGTCGGGTAAGCACAGAGGCGCCAGCAACGAACCTCGCTCCCACTGCCTTCAAAAGCTTCCCCGCCCGCCCCTTCCGACTTCCCCTCCACCATGACGCCCCCGCTCGCTCCTCTTCGTCCCCCCACCGCCGCTGTCGCCGCCGCCGCCTCCATCACGATGAAAGGCTCCCTCTCCTTGCGCCGTTCCGTCTCCGAACTCGTCATCTCTTCCACTGACGACGCCCTCCGAACCATGGCCCTCGATTTCTCCGCTACCGTCTCATCCGGCCTCGCTAAGGACCGTCTCACCCGCCGCAGGACAAAAGGCCTCCGCGGACTTGCGCGCCCCCGCGTCTACCTCTGGAGCTTCGGCTTGAGCCCCGGACGCCGCCGGGCTCTCCAACACGCCGCCGCGGTCTCTGCCTCCTCCCAGCCGTCCTCCACGATTTCCCTAGGAATTCACAATCCCGTGCCGACCTTGCACTCCCACGAGAGCTTCGGTTTCGCTCCGGTGTCTCATCTTGTTCCGGCCGGGGTTCTCGACTTGTCGACGCGCGTAGAGGATATCGGTGTGTCGAAGGTTAGGACTAACAGTCCCTCTCCAGGGAGGACCTCGATGAAGAGCAATCCAGGCCCTATCAACCATACACAGGCTGTTGCTACGCCCCCGGCAGCTGCACCTGCGATCACCACCGTCGGAACTGAGAAGGGCGTCACCAACCCCACGGCTGTGCTGAAATCGGGCGCCACTGAGGAAAAGGAGTACGTTTGGGCAAACAATTACCGGCCCAGTGTTCTGGAAAAGTTCATCTGTAACAAGGAGCGGGCAAACGAGCTATTTGCGATGGTAAGTTTTAGTATTAGATCCTAGTTGCACTAGCTGATTCTTAGACTCCTTGCTAGTAACTTGGATAACACAACAAACTCACATCGACACAACAAACTAAAATGTTATAGCATACTAAACCAACACATATGGTGCAACTATGTAATTTTAGCTTCATGAGCACTATATAAAAGACTATTATCTTGCAAAATAGGTATGGTAACCAATACCTTGCTTTAAATTAAATCATTTAAGCTAAATTATGCAGGTAAATAACTTAAATGATAATCAACTTCATAGTCTAAATTAGATCAACTCTACTACCAAACCTTTTGTTGTATCTTATCATGTTGTACAATAAAATCAATGGGTCATCTTAGAACAAGATATTAACCAAAATTGATTGTTCATCTTAACAAAGAAAGAAAATTAATTAGAAAACAAAGTGAAGCAGCCCACATGCTGGTTTATCTTCAACAAGGATAAAGAAACAAGTCTAAACCAATCTAAATTCTTGGTTCATACCAATCCAAGCATGGTTTGGTTCTGGAGCATGCAAAATTGGGCGGGGTAAGTGGAGAAGAAGAAAAGAGGAGGAGAGGAGACGTTGAAGAGCGAACTCGCTTCATGCCTCCGCAACATCCATTGCGATGCAACGAGTGGAGAAGAGGAGTGGAGGAGAAGGAGGAAAGGAGTAGAAGCTCAGAGCATAACGTCGCCTTCCACTGCTATGCTGGAGTCAATTTTTCCTCTCTCTTTTTCTTCTTCTTCCTCCCTCTTTCACTCCTCTCTTCTCCTCCTTCTCTTCCTCTTCGTCTATGTCTTCCGCCACACGCTGTGTTTAATTCCATCTAGTATGGACCGGTACGAATTTTTTATCCTTGATCTTCAATGGTCAAAATTGAAGGTAACCACCTTTTGTCTTTGACTTGAGTTGCACTTTGTCCACTATTTAACCAAAAGCCTTTATCTCGACCTTGATGACATTGGCTAACATCCTTCAGGTTTTGTACCTTCACCTCAGCTTTCACAGCTGGACCCTCAAATCCAAGATGAGAGGAAGTAGTCAGAGGAGAGACATTCATCTCCATCTCCTCCTTCAGTTTATTTTTCGTTGGGGCATTGGCATAATGGCTTGCCCTCTAGAATCATGGAGGGCTCTAAGGCAAGGTCTCGGGTCCAATATACATAGTACCCAAACTATAACAAAACTTTGCAAAACACTACAGCCCTGTTTTGAAGCTGAGGCTTTGCTTGAAGGTTTGAACCACTTCACAAGTAAAGTCAGCATACTTCCATTCCAACACTATGCCTGATCCTTTAGAGCTCTGAGATCCATTGGAGGCCCTAGCATCATGTGTGTCTTCTTCTGCAACAGTAGTCTTGCTCATTGTAGTTATGGCTTCAAGTCAAGCACCTTGGCCACTAGTGCCTTGATCTTGGAGCAGAATGTTTCCTCTTTATTGTGTAGGCAACATTTTGTGAATGAAAGGTAGTTAAACGAAGGCATTCTTAAGATACGAGGGAATTCAATGATATTAGATTCTAAAAGGAGCTAATGTTCTAATTTTATTAAAATCCAAGTACATTATAAGGTTCAGTAGTTGGTGCAAGCTACTTTATAATTTGCGCTTTGCTAAGGTTCCAGATTTTAGATTTATGCTAAACCAAATTATAATGTAAACCAAATCTGCAAGTTCTACTTCTGAGTTTCTGGTTAATTTGAGGCCGAGCTGATTGTTCACTTATTTTTAGCATTTCTGAGATTACATGGTAGTTTCTTCTTTGTTCTTGTATTGCATAGTGATTTGTTTTTTTTTTCTTGTGTCACTTTATAGGTCAACTCACATCAATGCAGTCATTTAATTTTTGAAGGCCCTCCAGGTGTTGGGAAGAAAACTATGGTTTTAGCAACATTGAGAGATGTCTTTAAACATGAGAATATAGAGGTAATGACCATATTCCTATAGTAAGCAGATCTAAGTTCACTTCGGTTTTTAATGTTTTAACAATTCCTTTCAGTTAAGAACTGAAGTGATGAAGTTTGAGCTGAAGGTACTTCTCTTTTCCACGTCCTTCAACTTTCAGCTCATTCACCAGATATTATATGCTCCGTGAAAAGATTCTTGTTTCAAACAAACTATATTTTTTCAAATACTGGAGTTTGAATTTAAACTTAAATATGGTTCCATCTCCAGGGAGAATTTGTTACAAGTATTGACGTCACTGTGAGGAAATCTTCCAGGCATGTTGAGGTTAATTTATGCGATTTGCATGGATACGAGAAGCATGTATTAGTTGCTTTGATGAATGAACCTCATGCACCAATAGAGAAACATGGAGAGTGTGATCATACTACATGCAGAGGTTCATTTGATTTCTGTATCCTTGAACTTCTAATAAACTATTTAGACTTTAATTGACATCAATATACAATATTCACAATGCAAAATGACATAATTCACTTAAGGATTGTAATACATGCATTGTTGATTCCATGTGAACTTATGGATTGGATTACACACATTACTGTGTTCCATGCATTCTTTTTGTCTAAGATTCTCGTGTTTGCAGTTGTGGTCGTACATGATGCTAACAAACTTTCAACTGATGCACAACATTATGTCTCTTGGCTCATGGAAAAATACCAGGGTTGTTATAAAATTTTCTTCTGTTGTTCAGAGGCCTCAAAGCTTCAAATCATTGAACCTCTATGCAAGATAATAAAACTTCAACCTCCATCTGACTCTGAGGTAATGCGCTTCCTACTTCAACACTAGAAAAAACTATACAATTTTACTTGATCAATGCTGAGCAAGTCAATGAAACTAGCACGCTTCTTTCAGATTATTCAAGTTCTAGACTTCATTGCAGAGGAGGAATCCATAGATTTGCCACCCCATATGGCCAAGAGATTTGCTGAGAATTCAAAGAACAATCTTCGACAAGCAATCCGTTCATTTGAAGCATCATGGAAATCAAAGTATGCATAGCTGATTGGTTTACATTCCAAGTTATAAAAAGACATCAGGGACATGTCTTCATTTCAAATTTAAATTAAGATTGCATGTTTTTCATTAATTTTGAAGCCTTAACATGACCTACATTGTTAGATGCATCTCTATGTACCAAACTTTATATTGGAGATATAGCAGTTGATTGACGAAGGCAGTATGTGAAGAAATTGGACGTGATTGTGAAAATGTCGATTGTGTGCTGCTGCATGTTAATTAGTGGGACTCGGTAATCAAAAACCAAACCAGAAATTATCTAATTTTTAACTTGCAGTGCTGCGTGAATTTATTAGATGCTACCTGTATATTTGCAAGTAGCGATTTATCTTCTGCCCTTCCTGACGCTGACCTATTTGCTGTCATTAATACTACTACTAATGAATTTCTTTTTCTACTTAGTATTTCTTTGAAATACTGAACAAATTTCTGCCAGACGTTCATTGGTTTTCTAGGTACTTGTAATATTTGGGCACAACATAATGCATCTTCTAATAATTTTTTCAGCTTGTTTTGCTAATGAACTGAAATTTCACTACTGAAATTGCTCCATTGGCTATCCAGTATGGATCAAGTTAACTTTTGTAGTCTTTATCCAGAATGAATGGTAAATTTATCCATTGCTTTGACGACCTGATTGCAGTTATTCAGTGAAAGAGAACAAGGATATCCTAACTGGATGGGAAGATGATATTGCTGGCATAGCCAGAAGTATCGTAGAAGAACAAAGCCCCAAACAGTAAGCAATGGTCTCTCATAAAGTGTCCCTTTTTGCCTTTTAGGTTTATAAATACCAGTGCTTGTCACATACTTTGTCCTTGGAAGTAGAAATTTGCAAATTCATTGTGCATTTTGTTGACTAGGTTGTATAGCATTCGTGGGAAGCTTAAGAATCTTATCGAGCATGATGTATCGCCAGATTTTATATTCAATGTATAGTGTTTTGCTCTCTTCTAATCTCTGTTTGTTGGATATTTCATTAGCTCTTGGTAGCATTTTTTTCACTTTTCATTTGTACCAACAAATCAATAATCTCGTAAATTTCTGCCGTTTCTCTTAACCGCAGACCCTCATAGATGAACTCAAGAAGCATTTGGATAACCAGCTCCAAGCCGAGACTGATGCTTTGTATAAGAGATATAAAATTGTAAGACTGGAAACTTCAGCTTCATACGTTCATTCTTCCTTTGTTTTTTTTCTTCCTTTGCTCTCTGAGGTACAATGTGATTTTGAGACTTCAACTGTCCTGGTACATATTGTATGCTGTGAAGTCTCCATCGGTACATCATAAACACGAAGATTGTGGCATGTCGAGTGCCTGGAAAGAGAATATCCGCTATTTCATGAGGATCGAAGGTGCAGATTCTTGTTTAATTTCTTTTCAATTGTAACTTACCACTGACCATGGTACTTTGGCCATCGTTTAAAGCCATCAACACATATTTTGCCTGTATTAACGAAGTTAATTTGTGATTTGTGGTTTCTTAACAGAATTTATAGCTAAGTTCATGAGTTCCTACAAGTCGATCATCACAAAGAGAGCATCCGGATCTAAACGCTGACAGGAAAAAGGCAGTGATTCTGGGTCTTGGCATATTACTTTTGTCTTTATATAATGTCTATCTATTGTTTAAGATTGTAGTCTCCTCATAACTAGAGAAGTCAGTTGTCTTGCAATTTCCTTTACTGCATTTTCCCTATATCAAGAAGTCTTATATCCATGCTTAATTTGTTGTAAAGTAAATGAAACTTTTTGCCCACTATTAAAGTAAATACAACAAAATGCTGTGTTTGTTCTCAAAAGAAACAAATTGTTTCAACCAGTGTTTCTCAAGCACCTGACATAGTTTTGATTATAAATGCAATAGACAGGCTTTTTTATTTTAGAAAATTCTTTTTCCCTAGGATCACTTGGGTCAATAATGACTAATTTACAAGTTTAGTTTAGTTTGGTTAAACACTATTTTTATGATATTTTCTTGAATAAATATTAACATCAATTTAATGGGCATTTTACATCTTTTTTTCTAAATAAAGATATTGTTATCATCACTTGTCTAAGAAAATATTTATGATTTAGTTTTTGCTCCAAATATTCCGGGTCTTGAATCCTGGCTGAGTCATATGGTTTAAATATTTTTGACTTTAATTTTCTATGTTCGATATTGTCGCTTCTTGTAGTACACAATAATACTTATGGAAGGAAGACATTACAATAATAAAAATTCCTGTCACTTTTAAGTTTCAATATGAGTAGCCAAGCAATGAATAATTCCTTGTACCATACTCTTATACAAAATCCAGAATAAAAGGGTTACAATTAATTCTAAAATTTGTAAAATATGCGAGACTAATTTCTTTTTTGCAAAATAATCTAAGATTTCTTTAGTTTTCTCCCTCCATTGTCTTTATTTTCTTTGTTTTGACAAGTGTTTCTCTTCTAAAGCCCTCCTGGGGGCAATTGTTTCGGTGGCTATTAACCCGAGTCGCCCTATTAGGATCACAAAAGGAGAATATTATTTTAGACTTAAAAATTTTATCTTTATTCTTTTCATCCGACACAAATTAAAAGCTGCCCAATTAATTTCTTATCCACTTTTATAATTTTCAAACTCAAAAAATCATGAGATAGTTGATCCTTTTTTAAAAAAAAATTATTTTATTTATCTATTTTAACCTAAACACGTTTTAGCAAGGAAAATGCCATTTTTGCCAAAGACTTTAATAATTTTCAAACTCAAAAAAATAGTCGATCCTTTTTTTTATTTTTATTATATTGATCTATTTTAAGTTTTTAACGTAAACACGTTTTAACAAGGAAAATGCTTATCCACATTTATAATTTTTTTTTGCCAAAAGACTTTTATAGTTTTCAAACTCAAAAAATCATGAGATAGTCGATCTTTTTTTATTTTTATTTTTATTTATCTATTTTAACCTAAACACGTTTTAACAAGGAAAATAAGCAGTTTCACTTCTATAAAGTATTGCAAATAATATAATATAAATATATTGTTGACAGTTGAACCAGATAACAAAGGTCTGGTGGCATGTGAGATGTGATCGCCCTTCCTCCACGAAGGCCGCCCGCCCGCCCGAACCGCGCTCCCTTTTCGGCTCTGCCCCGGCATTTCTAATACCCATACCGTCAGGCCCCGGTTCAATCGGTCCGACCCAAGCCCAAGCCCAGTATCAAATATGGGAGAAAAGCTGTTACGACCCGCTTAGTAAGCAAACTATTTATTAACTTGGTGAGCCTATTTGCAACGTGGCTCAATCTATTAAAATGCTTAAGCCCAAGTTAACAATAACAAGCCCACTAAGCCTTATATACCATATAATATTTTCTGTCACTTTCAATGTGGGACTAAACCGGGGTATTACAAAAGCGATCAAAATTGGGAGTTGGGTCAACGCCCAAATTAAAAGAAGCATTCGCTTCGCGTGCGACAGACGCGCACAAGAGAGCTTCATCTCCGCGAAGCTCGGTGGCGGCGGAGGAAGCAGACTTGGAGGGCGACATCTGCGGATCGGCTGCGTCGGCGAGTTCCGCGGGCGAGAGGCAAGGCGGCGTCTTCTCCGCGAAAGCCGGACGCGGTTAGGGTGCGGACGCGGTCGGCGGAAAATAGGGGCAATGGCGGACGCTTGCCTCTATTATAAAGCGTCGACGGAGACAAGGGAGGAGGCGTCTTCTTCATCAGTGAGCAGAGCGACCAGCGAGCAGATCTCAGAGGAGTGACCTTCAACCCGGCGAGCGACGAGCGTGAGTTTCCGGCGTTTGTGGGGCGCGACGGTGAGTGGTTCTGGTGTGAGAACCGAGAGCGATTGTAACCGGCGGCGAGAGCGCCACCGGCGAGGGAGGGACGGGGGCGCCGTGACCAGGAGGTCGACGGCGACAGTAGAGGATCTTGTAAGCTTTTGAATAGTAATAGAAGTTTCTTCTTCTCCATCTTCCCGTCCCCTGCTATGTGCTCCTTAATCAGTTCAGGCGACGATCTCCAACCGGCGAGGCGTCGGCTGCCGACAAGCTGTCCGGACGAGAGTCTGAGAGAGACAGGCAGCCATCTCTTCCTCTTCCAGCAAGATCGCGAGCGCGGCGGCGCTCGGCATCAGCCGGATGACGCGGCGGCAGGTGAAGAAGGCGAGTTTCGAACGCGAGGCGTTCGAAAGGAGGAGAAAGTCAACATCCCGGTGAGTCAACGATTTCGGCGAGAAATCGACTTGGAGTGCTAACGTCGGCGTGATGTCAGCAAGGCGACTTCGACCGGCGCGCGACGTTGACAGGCGGATTTTGACTTTGGTCAAAATCAAACACTAAGGTAGTTTGATTTTAGAGTTCGATTTTCAAATTAGGGTTAGGGTTTCTGTGCGAACTTGTAATTTGGGGATAAATATTGTTCGGAGAATTAGAGTTTTCAATTTTGGGTCGGAAACCCTACGTAGTTCGCGCTCCGATGTTCCGCCAAACAACCCTAAGATATTGGTTTAGGACCAGTTTAGGACTGATCCGATTGAGGTGTGACATATACTGTGACACTCGGATTCCTGAAGGCCGGGCTGAGTGAAGAAGGCTTAGCCCACAACCCAAGCCCACACGTTCAAGCATGCATAGAAGCCCAAATGCGGTCAACATTTGGGTCAATGCCCAAATCGGAAGACGCTAAAGCGAGATGAGCTCGTGGCTTCTACGGAACTTCATCAGCGGAGTCGAGCGTCTCCAGTTATCTTCGGCAACTTTTGTAGAGGAGACGACCGATTCAGGCAGGGACCGCTGGCGTTGTTCGACGAGTTCTTGGAAGCAGCTTCGGCGACGTCTGCGGAGACGTCAGATGAGCTGGATCTTGAGGAGTCGGCTTCTTCTGCGAGCGATGCGGAAGGCGGCTGCGGAGCTTCATCAGCGGCGTCGAGCAGCTTCGGTGGTTCACCGGCGAGCTCTGCACAGAGAGGAGGCGACGCGGAACCTTCGGACACGAGGGAGACGGACGTGGCCGACGTGGAGATGGCAGCCCGCAAATGAAGCGAACGCGAGACGACGCTCAGACCCGAACCCCTATTTCAACGTGCGAACAGAGCACGTCTCGGTGAGTCTTCCAGAGGCGTGGGGTTGCGGTGGTTCTCGGTGGTTGAAGCAGACGGATGGTTCGGCGATGTGGGCGACACAGGAGGCATGAGGCCTTCACCGAGTGTGGAGTGTGGCGACGTGGTCCACGCGAGTGAAACGGGGGGTATGTTTTTGCGGAGGGGTGCCAAACTTTGCGAAGGACTGGGCTGGGATTCGAGACATGAATCCTGAAGCATTTTTACAGGATTCTCCAAACAATTTTAACTTAAGTGATAATATAACACTGTCCGTTATATCAAATCCTGATATAACGCTTTCTTGTTACAGCCTTCCGAACGAATCGGCCCGTTACAGCCATCCGAACTAACCATGGTTACCATGGTTAGCTATCGAATGCTCACTACCCGCTCAAATTTTTACTACCCGTCCGACACTAACTTTGGCCATTCCCTTGCTCTCCGACGACAGTTTTGTCGCCCGATCTTCTACGACGACCTCCGATTTCGTGGTCGTGTCGAGCACACGGCCTCCGAGTTCTTGGAGTGTCGAGCCCTAATTTTGTGTTTTTTGTGCAGTTGACCTCCGACGTCCTACGGCGATCTGCGACATCTTCCGACACCCTCCGGCGAACTGTGAGGACCTCGGACGACCTACGGCGTAATGTCGAGTTCCTGGTTGCTTAGGGTTTCCTAATCTCGACCTACGGCGAACTGCGACGACCTCCGATGACGTCCCACGACCTACGGCGTAATATCGAGTTCTTGGTTAGCTTAGGGTTTCCTAATCTTGATTTATTTTTTGTAGGATCTCATCTTTCGTCCACTACCATTTGTAGGCCGAGTTCCTCCGACGAACCCAAACTCTTCCTTTAAGGTATAATGGCGTAATTAATTATTTAAATAAGTAAACTGATATAATTTGTCTTCTTAGGTTTTCCTAATCATGTTTTTTTGTTTGCAGAATCTCATGGCGAGTTCTTCCGATGACTCCAATGTTCCTTTAAGGTATAAAAGTTGTAATTTGTGTATTAATAACATAATTTTTGCATTAATGATATAAACATGCGTTCTATTTCTAAATACGTACATTGTTGTATTAATGACAGTATAACACATCCCATATTGGTATAAAATGTCTCTAATTTAGAATAACAGCTGTAAAGTTTCGTATAACATGCCTCAAACATAGTACAACACTTACCATTTTCGTATAACATGTCTCTATTTTGGTATAACATGTCTCTAATTTGGTATAACAGCTGTAAAGTTTCTTATAACATGCCTCAAACATTGTATTACACTTACCATTTTCGTATAACATGTCTCTATTTTGGTATAACATGTCTCTAATTTCGTATAACAGCTGTTTATTTTGGTATAACATGTCTCAAAAATAGTATAACACATCCCATTTTTGGTATAACATTTCTCTAATTTGGTATAACATGTCTCTAAATTGGTATAACATGTCTGTAAGTTGGAATATCATGTTTGTATAACACTTCCCATTTTGGTATAACTTGGCTCTATTTTGTTAAACATGTCTCTAATTTTATATAACAGCTGTTCATTTTGGTAAAACATGTCTGAAATATACTATAACACATCCCATTTTGGTATAACATTTCTCTATTTTGGTATAACATGTCACTAAGTTGTATGTCCCACGTTCATTTTCGTATAACATGCCTCAAACATTGTATAACACAAACCATTTTTGGTATAACATCTCTCTATTTTGGTATAACATGTCTCTAATTTGGTATAACAGTTGTTCATTTTGGTATAACATGTCTCACCTTTTGAGTTCTTCATGTTAATTTAGTTATAACATATTTAACAGTAGGTTTGTTACAAAGAGGATGAGGGCTACGGATGAAAGCACAGCTAGTACCTCATTAGATGAAAGGGAATATCATGACAAGGTCATCAAACGTCGGCGAGTTCTCAGTAGATGCTCATTAAGCCGGATGCATACGTTTGTGAACACTTTGCAAGGGGGTGAGGCTATTAAAGTACAGCTTCTAGAGATCCCCTTTGGACATTTGCTGCAAAGGGCATCCGTTGCCTTGGATATGATAGCAGTAGAATATTTGCAATCCATATGGGAACCTGAAAGGAAGGGATTCAACATAAATGGCAATTTTGTGTCATTCTTGGTTAAGGATGTATCAATCATCCTTGGTCTCCCACGGGTTGGGGAGTTAGTAAGATGGAAAAATAAGCGACCAAATACTAGATTCTTCGCTGAAGAATTTGAGGGGAAGTTACCTAATAGAAATATAATTGAAGAAAATTTGAGAATGACATACGCACAAGGCCTTGAAGGAAGTGAGGAGAGGATAAGAAGATTAGCCATTTTGTATTTCTTTTGTTGTTTTCTGTTCAGCCGCCTGACATACAACTTGGATGCAGGGCTTGTATGCTACGTAGAAGACCTCTCAAGATTGGGTGATTATAATTGGGCAGAAGCTGTGCATAACATTTTGTGCATGGAATTGACATCCAGTTCAAAGAAGAAGGAATGTGGATTTGCTGGTTGTGCCATTGTTCTTGGTGTAAGTATTTTGCATTATGTGAACTTGTAGTTCAAACTAATTACGTTAATTATAAGCTAACTGTTTCTGAAATTCTTTGTTGTAGATTTGGTTTTATGAGCATACCACCTTGTATATAGATAGGAAGGTGGAGGGAGTATACCCTCGGTTGTTCCGTTGGGCAAATGTGAATTGTACTCGATGGACAACGTATTTCAAAAACTATTCTAAATTAAATAAAGATTCGGTAAGTATGTAAATTTGTAGGTGTAGTAAGTTATTGGTCAAATTTGGTATTCTAATGCTATTTAGTTGTTTGTAGATTATTTTTGAACTTGAAGCTGTTGAGGTGGAGCGTGATGTTGTAAATACTCCACCTGTATTAGAAACAGCTCTCGAGGAAGAGTTAGATGTGGGCCTATCACTCGGTGTACAAGAGTTAGATGTGGGCCCATCACATTGTGTAAGTATGTTTACAAACTGTGCATGAGGTTTAACATAGTATAACCTAACGGGGTTTTTTTGTTAATTTTGTGCGTAGAGCCATGAAGATGTTGGCCCGTCACATAGGACACCAGACCCTACACCTGGGACCCTATTAGCTCAACTTGACATTGTGAGTATATTCAAAAGATTAAGTTGTTATGCAAAAATATGTACTTGTTATTCGGTAAATGACATGTTATACGAAATGTTTGCCTTATTATACCATAATTTTCAATGTTATACTAACCAACGTTAGTGTTATACGAAGTTTGCCTTGTTATACCATAATTTTCAGTGTTATACTAAACTACGTAAGTGTTTTACGAAGTTTTTTACCTTGTTATACCAAAATTTTCAGTGTTATACTGAACTACATAAGTGTTATACCAAATTATTACCTTGTTATACCATAATTCTCAGTGTTATACTAAACGACATACATGTTATACCAAACTGTTGGCTTATTATACCAATATTTTTAGTGTTATACTAAACTATGTAAGTGTTATACGAAATGTTTGCCTTGTTATACCATAATTTTCAGTGTTATACTGAACTACATAAGTGTTTAACCAAATTATTGTCTTGTTATACCATAATTTTCAGTGTTATACTGAACTACATAAGTGTTTAACTAAATTATTGCCTTGATATACCATAATTCTCATTGTTATACTAAACGACATACATGTTATACCAAACTGTTGCATTATTATACCAATATTTTAAGTGTTATACTAAACTATATAAGTGTTATACAAAATGTTTGCCTTGTTATACCAAAATTTTCAGTGTTATACTGAACTACATAAATGTTTAACCAAATTATTGCCGTGTTATACCATAATTCTCAGTGTTGTACTAAATGACATACATGTTATACCAAACTGTTGCCTTATTATACCAATATTTTCAATGTTATACTAAATTATGTAAGTGTTATACGAAATGTTTGCCTTGTTATACCATAATTTTCAGTATTATACTGAACTACATAAATGTTTAACCAAATTATTGCCTTGTTATACCATAATTCTCAGTGTTGTACTAAATGACATACATGTTATACCAAACTGTTGCCTTATTATACCAATATTTTCAATGTTATACTAAACTATGTAAGTGTTATACGAAATGTTTGCCTTGTTATACCATAATTTTCAGTGTTATACTAACCAACGTTAGTGTTATACGAAGTTTTTGCCTTGTTATACCATAATTTTCAGTGTTATACTAAACTACGTAAGTGTAATACGAAGTTTTTTGTCTTGTTATACCAAAATTTTCAGTATTATAGTGAACTACATAAGTGTTTAACCAAATTATTGCCTTGTTATGCCATAATTTTCAATGTTATACGAAACGACATACATCTTATACCAAACTGTTGCCTTATTATACCAATATTTTTAGTGTTATACTAAACTATGTAAGTGTTATACGAAATGTTTGTCTTGTTTTACCATAATTTTCAGTGTTATACTAAACGACATACATGTTATACCTAACTGTTGCCTTATTATGCCTAAATTTTTTGTGTTATACTGAACTGCGTAATGTTAGAAGCATGCAATTTCAGTATGTATTTGAATGATATTTTATTGTTTTGATGTAGGTAAATAAAGATGATAATATATCTCAGATAGCTACTCTAAAATTAGAAGTAGAGAAGCTAAGGGAAGAGATAGAAAGCTTGCTTACAAATCTATAATAGACTATGCATACTTTAGAGATGTAGTATGCTTTGATACTACCTTCTAAACAAATGAATACAATATGCCATTTGCACCAATAGTGGGCGTGAATCACCACAAATCTGCTTAAGACTTTCACTTTGACCTAGTTTCGAATATTAGAAGAAATAACCGCCCACCACATCAGCAAGCATCCCAATTTTGCAAGAAATTCATGACCCCCCGAGTCTATCCTCTCCAACCCAAATCTGCTTAAGACTTTCACTTTGACCTCGGCAACCAGAAGTTTGAAGAAGTCCATAATCCCTCTATCCTGGGTACCGAAAATGACGTTATTTCTGAAACGCCAAATGTGGTAGACCGCCCCCGCAAAGAAGAGTTTCTTGATGTGAAGCCAATTGCTGTTTCCTTGATTCCATTGTTGCGAAAGCCTAGCCAAGGTTTCCTCCCATGTGTTCCCTTCATCAGTAATGCCACGGCCTCTCTTGGTCAGCCTCCAGAAATTTTCTAAAGTTGTACATTTGAAGAAAAGGTGATTTATTATTTTGGGGCAGGAGTTGTAGAGAGCGCAGGTGGGGTCCTGTATCAATCCCCATTCAAAGAGTCTTTGACGGGTGCTTAGCCAGTTTAGGCATAGTAACCACAGCATGAAGGAGTAACGCGGAATTCTTCCTTTGAACCAAATAATGTCTTTCCAGGGCACATCGCTTACATGAAATTGCCCTTCATATGCCGATTTAACTGAGAATGTTCCATGTGTAGTCATCTTCCAGTAGGCTTGGTCCTCGTTTTGAGTTGGGTAGATTCTAACTTAGGGGATAGCCTTGTAGATATCGGTCAGCCTAGAAGATCTTGGTGTAGGGATCACCCATCTTCCATTAACCAACAAGGAACTAAGGCACGCTTCCCTTCCCGGTGGATTCTCAAATCTGATGTCTTCTACTAGATCAAACAATATCTTAGCATCAAACCAAGGATCCAGCCATAACCGAATAGTAGTGCCATTCGATATCTTGTAACCCACCATCATTTTGCAAGAGTCCCGGACACATAAAATATTTCTAATGGACCATGGCTTGTTCCGAGCGAGCTTGACTGACCATATTGTGTCGTGGTGCAAATATCTCTCATGACTCCATTTGACCCAAAGTGTGTTTTTATTTGTCATTATATTCTAGATGTGGTGCATGAGAAAAGCTAGGTTTAATCTCTCCAGATCTGGCAAACCGATGCCCCCAAGGCGCATTGGTTTTGTAACATTGCACTATGCCACCTTTGCAATTCCCTTGTGATGCCCCCCGACTAAAGAAACTGAGCCAGGATGGAATTTATCTTCGTGAATACCCCAGGTGGCAATTTGAGAGCACCACACCAAAAATTTATATTGTCGTAGCAAATCTTCTTCATTAGTTCTACCCACCCCGTGTAAGACAAGTTTTTTGCCCTCCAAGCGGATAGATGCTTGGACAGCTTTTCAATCAGAGGCATGCAATCCCTTGTTTTTATCTGCCTACTTGTAATTGGTATGCTGAGGTATTTGAATGGCAAGGTGCTCTTTGGGATTTCAAGGATAGATAATATCTTGTCTTGCATATGAGGATCACATGAAGCAGAGAAAAACACCTGGGATTTTCCTTTGTTAATTTTGAGTCTTGTATCTTGGTAAAATATATACAGCACCAGAATCAATGTGCGGGCAGATTCTTCAAAAGGATCATAGAATATGATTACATCAGCAAATTGGAGATGGGTAAATCCCAAATTTTTGCATTTTGCATGAGGGCGTAGATGCCCTTCAACAAGTAGGTCCGTGAGGTACTGCATAACAAGGATGAACAAGTAAGGAGACATGGGGCAGCCCTGCCTCAATCCACGGGTACTTTTAAAATAGCCCACATCCTGCCCATTGAGACTAATGGAGAAGGTGGACGACGTCACGCAGGTCATGATCCGCTCGATGATCCAAGTAGGGAACATATATGCTCGCAGCATGCTATCTAAGAAATCTCATCTAACCAAGTCGAAAGCTTTTTGAATGTCCACCTTTATAGTCATGCTCGGCACTCCAGTCTTTCTATGATAGTTGTGCAAGATTTCTTGGCACAGCATGATGTTTTCAAGGATTGATCGTCCTTTGATGAAGGCATGTTGGTTCCCATCAATAAGATTCGGGATGGAATTCTTAAGACGATCCGCCAAAGCCTTTGCGATAAACCTGTACACCATTTGGCATACCGATATAGGCCGAAAATCTGCAAAGCAAGTGAGATTAGGGAACTTAGGTATAAGTGTTAAGGATGTTGCATTTACCCTTTTGAGAAGCTGGCCATGCTCCAGGAAATCCATAATAGTCGTAGTAACGTCCTCTTTGATTGTATCCCAGCATGATTTAAAGAAGCTAGCATTAAACCCGTCAACCCAGGGGGCTTTTGTAGTGTTTGCCGCCATAACAATCTTCTCCACGGTCTCCCTGGTGAATTTTGCATTAATGATAAGGATGGTTGCGGGATGAAGAGTTTTCCTCATCAAGATATGCAGCTGCCTATGATCCACCACGGGAGCAAGAATACCCTTGAAGTAGTTTATAGCCTCCTCGTAAATATCTTCACCCATAAGGATATCACTGATGGGATTCTTGATAGTCGAGATGGAATTCCGAATACGCCTGGATTTCATTAAGTTGTAGAAGTAGGAAGAATTTGAATCCCCCGGCGTGATATGTTGGTCTCTAGATTTCTGCTTGAGCGCCGATTTCCCTTCTTCCCAGTATAGCCTAATACCCTCTTGGCATGCCCTCTCCAGGTCACAAAGCCTAGAGTCCATTTGATTTGTTTGGAGCGCGCTTTGAACAGCCTCAAGCCTATGATGGTTTGTTCTCAATGTAGCTTCTTTTTCCTTTCTCATCTCCATGGCCCATCTCTTGAGCGCCTGTTTTACCATAGTCAGCTTACGGTAAAGTACATACATAGGTGTACCACGGAAGCGGAACCTTGCCCCTTTTCGTGGGGAATCCGGGCCAAACAGCAATAGCGCTGGGGAGTGATCGGAGACGCCTGGATGGAGAAAGAAAGCTTTAGCGTGGGGGAACTTTTCTATCCACTCCATGGTGGCCATAATGCAATCCAGTTTACATGATATGCGGTTCCTGCCAGTTTGAGAGTTTGACCAAGTGTAATATTCCCTGCGATAAATTATATCGGAGACGCCCATTCTGCCCTGAGCCTCTAGATTTTCAAGGATCTCTTGCTCATTATGATCAGACCCCCCGCATTTTTCCCCAGGCGAGAAAAGCATATTAAAGTCACCAAGCAGGACCAATGGCCCAAGGTGGCACCAATTGTCAATCATCCGCCAGATTTGCCTGCGCTAGTTGATAGAGTAGAGCCCATAAACAATTCCCATCATGAATAGACAGGTCCCTTGAACATTTTGGACCTTCCCAATTAGCACCTGTTCAGTCGCATCTAAGATATCCACCCTATATGTTATGGGGTCCCAAGTCAACCAGATTCTGCCCCCCGAACTACAGGCATAGTTATTTGAGTAGGCCCATCCTGGAAAAACCGAGTTCAAGATGCTGATACTATTAGCCTCACGAACTCGGGTCTCCATAATGGCCATCATCTTTATATGGAATTTCTTTACCTGCTGCCCCACCTCTCTCCTCTTTGTAATTGCGTTGAAACCTCTTATGTTCCAACACACAATGGGGTTCGGAGAAAATTTCATGGGATGACCGGCAGTATTGGACTCGAGCTCTTAGGGTCTGAGGAAATTGCATTTAAGTTCTTTGATTTTTTTTTTCTTTTTTTTTTTCTTCTTCCCGGCTCCAACCAGCACAAAGTCTTGGACGCTGGATGAACAACTAGCGTATTCTTTGGTTTCTATTTGGCCTGAGCTATCAAGGCCCTAGATATCATCTGCCCTTGCCACTACATCTAAGTCCTCTTGGTCAGAATGCAATGTGGGGCCAGCCTGCTCTTTTCCTTTCTCCTGTGCCAGGGAAATTGGAGGAGATTTATTGCCAGCCAGCGATCTAGAAACCTGGGGGAGGGCTATCCGTTCCCCAATGTTGACAAGGTATTACTGGGCTTGGAGGCCACAGCGACCTTCCTTGTGTTGTTTGGCTTCTCCATCCATACCTGCCTCTCCTCAGTCTTCCCTGAGCAGATGCAGTTTTTTGCGTGGTGGCCGAACGTGTTACATTTAGTGCATCTTGGAAGAACTGCTTCGTATTCAAATCGGAGTCTCACCCCCGTCCCACCGTTCACCGAGACCGACAATTCCTCGGGATATGCTGAGGCGGCTTCCATTTCCACACACACTCAGAGCGAATCCCAGCCTAGACTTGGATGATGTTGCCTTGTCCAAGAAAAGAGGTTTTCCAATGGCGCTAGTCACCTTGCCAATAATCCCAGGTGATCACCATTTAAGGGGGAGATTGAAGAGGCGAACCCAAATAGGGATGGAAGTTAAGTTCACCCGAACTAGCTCCTCATCGGGATTCCATGGCTTTAAAATCAGAATTTTTCTAAACTAGAACCAAGGTCCCTTCTCCAGAGCGTTTGTCTTGTCTTCCTCATAGCTGAATTTGAAGAGGATAAATCCGGAAGGGAGTGTGCACATTTCTAACCCCCCTTTGGGATTCCAGAGCTGAATTTTTGCCAATAATCTGGAAGCCTGCTCCATATAACTTTTTACATCAGAAGGGAACCATGGTAAATATACCTGTCTAAAAGATTGAAAACTCAAGAGAATTAAGAAAGTAAGAAAGGGAGGAAGTTCATCAAGACACAAAGTAAAATCTATATACAACTTGTCACCTGATGGAGAAAATTTGGGCCTGATTCTATACTGCTTATTTCTCAAGGCTTTGTGATGAATGCTCTCCGTCAGGATACTGCAGAGAAGAATTCTGAAGTTTCTCGGTAAAAATTGCCTGAAAAGGAAACAAAAAGGAACGGAGAAGAAAGACAGAAGGCTAACTTCTATTTTCGTCAGTAGCACCATATGCGGACCCTAATCGAATCATCAAAAATCCGAATTACTAGATGCAACCCAATTCTGCCGGATCCGACTCGATTTGTCTCACCGCTCCGACCACAAGATTCTTCTCCTGCTGCTAAAAATGGAAAAGATCGGGCAATGGGCACCACGCCGCCACCGAATCCCTGCCTGCCAACGATGCTCCGTTCGCAGCTTCTTCCTTCCCAAGTAGTCGCCTTAGCCTGCCATCGAAGCTCTATCAGAGCCACCTTCCTCCTCCAGTCGCCGTCTGAACTCTGACCAGAAGCCCTAGCGCCGGCAGCACTTAACCCGGCTCGATTTAGCAGCCGCGCGACGAACGCCCAATTCTCCTTAGGCCGAGAAACGAGAACAGCAGCTACCCTTCATCAGCCTCCCTTTCTTCCGCTGGAAGCCCAAACGAACACAGCAGGGTCGTGATTTCTTGGCCGGAAACACAGCAGCGCCTCTATCTTGCTGATTTCGTCCAGCACATCCTCCTACGCCTTGCAGTAGCAACCCTAGCGCCGTCTTGTCTCGGACGCCCTTTCTACTGACCGTCTTTGCTTTGACCTCCATCGTCCGGATGCACCGGCTGAAAACTATCCCCGCCTGGAACAGCGTCGCAGTAAGCCGAAATCACCGTCCCGGTGGAAAGTTATGGAAACGCCAAAGGCTAAGAATCAGGAAGAGTAATTTACTTTTCCACGAAGGAAACAAAAAATGATAAAACAAATGAAATAACGATAATGATAAAAAAAAGAAAAAGAAAACATGTGTGCAACATTAAAATAAAATGAAAATGTTATCTTGTCGATCACCCGAATTCAGAAGGTCGTCTAACTAAAATTGGATAAAGAATGCAACAAAATCTATTTTGGTTCAGCCACTCGGCTAACAGCTCAAACTTAACTTGAGTCATGTCTAAACGTTGACTCCAAAGAAAATTCTTAGAAACATTCTCAAATAAACACTCGTCAAACATAATACTTAAAATCTTAACGCATCGCGATAGAGTATTGTTTGGGAGGTGTGTACGTCGATGTTTACCGTCATGGCGTAACTCTTCAATATGACGTTACGTTCGTTAACACCAAAGTATTTTCCCCAAACTTAAATATCCAACAAGTCGGTAGGCCGAATATTTTTAAAATCAATTTATCCAACAAGCCACAAGGCCGGGTAATTTTCTCAAATATCCAATAAGTCGTAAAGACCGGATATTTCCTAATTAAATTATCCAACACGTCGCAAGACCGGATAATTTCCCAAATCAAATTATCCAACAAGTCGCAAGACCGGATAACTTCTCAAATCAAATTATCCAACAAGTTACAAGACCGGATAACTTCTCAAATCAAATTATCCAACAAGTCGCAAGACCGGATAATTTTCCAAAATCAAATTATCCAACAAGCCGCGAGGCCAGATAACTTTTCAAATCAAGCATCCAACACGCCATCAAGGCCGGATGAACCTCCAAATTCCAATATCTAACATGTCTCAATGCATTATGATGGACTATTATTTGGAAGGTGTTTATGTCGATGTTTATCATCGGGGCGTAGTTCCTAAATATGACATCGTGCTGCCGGTGCTGGATATTATCCCAAATTCAAACACCTAATGAGCTATTGCAAGACTAAACATTCGGCAAAGATGCCAAATTGATAAAGACTCTTTGCTTTCATTATTCATGTACCATGTCAAGCCATGTATTTTCACAATATGCATAAATAAAATTGTTCAGTTTTGTATCTTATTTCATAATATAGATTTCTTAATTAAATGTTCCCTAATTTTAGAGGTAATTAACAATGAGCGTTTGCGCTCATTAGAAGCCAGAACCCATTAAACAAAAAGCCTTATTAATTTAAGGTAAATTTAATAAAGGTCATATTACATTTTACACATGTAAAACTTTTTGATCCTACACATGAAAATTTGAAGGAACACTGTTTCATACATTATCGATTCCTCCCGCTTTAAGGCCATTAGGCTGATAGCCACAGATTGGTGGTAACTACACGGGGAACAAAATCCGAAGAAGAAACTAGCTGAATCATCTCAGCTCGCGGAAGGAAGGACACAGTCTTAGGGAACGGTCGCAACGGGTGTCCGGCAGCGAGGCAAGAGAATGAAAGGGAAGTAGTGAGACGGAGGAAGCGGCGGCGCCGAAAAAGAAGAGTGAAGGGGAGAAGAAACCAAAGAATGAAATATTAATTCAATTAATTAGAAGCCACAAATTATTACAATTGGGGTGGTGGCGCAGTTGGCTAGCGCGTAGGTCTCATAGCGTTACGAGTGATCCTGAGGTCGAGAGTTCGAGCCTCTCTCACCCCAAAATTTTTTCTTTTATGGAGCATTATTTATTATTAAATATATTAAAATTATTTCATACTCCCTCGTTTGCATTTTTAAAACCTGCAGCGCTGGGTTCGAGCTCAGGCTAGCTCACCTCGAGAACTTCGCCCCGACCGACTCTCGAGTAAGCCAGATGGGAAATCCCACTCTTTTACCCGTCTGCCCTTCCGTCGCTCTAGTGGGTCCGGACCATGGACCAATTATTTCTGTAGGCAACTGGAGGGGAGAGTCGGGTAAGCACGGAGGCGCCAGCAACGAACCTCGCCCACTGCCTTCAAAAGCTTCCCCGCCCGCCCCTTCCGACTTCCCCTCCACCATGACGCCCCCGCTCGCTCCTCTTCGTCCCCCCACCGCCGCTGTCGCCGCCGCCGCCTCCATCACGATGAAAGGCTCCCTCTCCTTGCGCCGTTCCGTCTCCGAACTCGTCATCTCTTCCACTGACGACGCCCTCCGAACCACGGCCCTCGATTTCTCCGCTACCGTCTCATCCGGCCTCGCTAAGGACCGTCTCACCCGCCGCAGGACAAAAGGCCTCCGCGGACTTGCGCGCCCCCGCGTCTACCTCTGGAGCTTCGGCTTGAGCCCCGGACGCCGCCGGGCTCTCCAACACGCCGCCGCGGTCTCTGCCTCCTCCCAGCCGTCCTCCACGATTTCCCTAGGAATTCACAATCCCGTGCCGACCTTGCACTACCACGAGAGCTTCGGTTTCGCTCCGGTGTCTCATCTTGTTCCGGCCGGGGTTCTCGACTTGTCGACGCGCGTAGAGGATATCGGTGTGTCGAAGGTTAGGACTAACAGTCCCTCTCCAGGGAGGACCTCGATGAAGAGCAATCCAGGCCCTATCAACCATACACAGGCTGTTGCTACGGCGCCGGCAGCTGCACCTGCGATCGCCACCGTCGGAACTGAGAAGGGCGTCACCAACCCCACGGCTGTGCTGAAATCGGGCGCCACTGAGGAAAAGGAGTACGTTTGGGCAAACAATTACCGGCCCAGTGTTCTGGAAAAGTTCATCTGTAACAAGGAGCGGGCAAACGAGCTATTTGCGATGGTAAGTTTTAGTATTAGATCCTAGTTGCACTAGCTGATTCTTAGACTCCTTGCTAGTAACTTGGATAACACAACAAACTCACATCGACACAACAAACTAAAATGTTATAGCATACTAAACCAACACATATGGTGCAACTATGTAATTTTAGCTTCATGAGCACTATATAAAAGACTATTATCTTGCAAAATAGGTATGGTAAGTGGTAACCAATACCTTGCTTTAAATTAAATCATTTAAGCTAAATTATGCAGGTAAATAACTTAAATGATAATCAACTTCATAGTCTAAATTAGATCAACTCTACTACCAAACCTTTTGTTGTATCTTATCATGTTGTACAATAAAATCAATGGGTCATCTTAGAACAAGATATTAACCAAAATTGATTGTTCATCTTAACAAAGAAAGAAAATTAATTAGAAAACAAAGTGAAGCAGCCCACATGCTGGTTTATCTTCAACAAGGATAAAGAAACAAGTCTAAACCAATCTAAATTCTTGGTTCATACCAATCCAAGCATGGTTTGGTTCTGGAGCATGCAAAATTGGGCGGGGTAAGTGGAGAAGAAGAAAAGAGGAGGAGAGGAGACGTAGAAGAGCGAACTCGCTTCATGCCTCCGCAACATCCATTGCGATGCAACGAGTGGAGAAGAGGAGTGGAGGAGAAGGAGGAAAGGAGTAGAAGCTCAGAGCATAACGTCGCATTCCACTGCTCTGCTGGAGTCAATTTTTCCTCTCTCTTTTTCTTCTTCTTCCTCCCTCTTTCACTCCTCTCTTCTCCTCCTTCTCTTCCTCTTCCTCTATGTCTTCCGCCACACGCTGTGTTTAATTCCATCTTTTTCTTCTTCTACCTCCTTCTCTTCCTCTTCCTCTGCTGGAGTCAATTTTTCCTCTCTCTTTTTATCCTTGATCTTCAATGGTCAAAATTGAAGGTAACCACCTTTTGTCTTTGACTTGAGTTGCACTTTGTCAACTATTTAACCAAAAGCCTTTATCTCGGCCTTGATGACGTTGGCTAACATCCTTCAGGTTTTGTACCTTCACCTCAGCTTTCACAGCTGGACCCTCAAATCCAAGATGAGAGGAAGTAGTCAGAGAGGAGACATTCATCTCCATCTCCTCCTTCAGTTTATTTTTCGTTGGGGCATTGGCATAATGGCTTGCCCTCTAGAATCATGGAGGGCTCTAAAGCAAGGTCTGGGGTCCAATATACATAGTACCCAAACTATAACAAAACTTTGCAAAACACTACAGCCCTGTTTTGAAGCTGAGGCTTTGCTTGTAGGTTTGAACCACTTCATAAGTAAAGTCAGCATACTTCCATTCCAACACTATGCCTGATCCTTTAGAGCTCTGAGATCCATTGGAGGCCCTAGCATCATGTGTGTCTTCTTCTGCAACAGTAGTCATGCTCATTGTAGTTATGGCTTCAAGACAAGCCCCTTGGCCACTAGTGCCTTGATCTTGGAGTAGAATGTTTCCTCTTTATTGTGTAGGCAACATTTTGTGAATGAAAGGTAGTTAAACGAAGGCATTCTTAAGATGCGAGGGAATTCAATGATATTAGATTCTAAAAGGAGCTAATGTTCTAATTTTATTAAAATCCAAGTACATTATAAGGTTCAGTAGTTGGTGCAAGCTACTTTATAATTTGCACTTTGCTAAGGTTCCAGATTTTAGATTTATGCTAAACCAAATTATAATGTAAACCAATCTGCAAGTTCTACTTCTGAGTTTCTGGTTAATTTGAGGCCGAGCTGATTGTTTACTTATTTTTAGCATTTCTGAGATTACATGATAGTTTCTTCTTTGTTCTTGTATTGCATAGTGATTTGTTTTTTTTTTCTTGTGTCACTTTATAGGTCAACTCACATCAATGCAGTCATTTAATTTTTGAAGGCCCTCCAGGTGTTGGGAAGAAAACTATGGTTTTAGCAACATTGAGAGATGTCTTTAAACATGAGAATATAGAGGTAATGACCATATTCCTATAGTAAGCAGGTCTAAGTTCACTTCGGTTTTTAATGTTTTAACAATTCCTTTCAGTTAAGAACTGAAGTAATGAAGTTTGAGCTGAAGGTACTTCTCTTTTCCACGTCCTTCAGCTTTCAGCTCATTCACCAGATATTATATGCTCCATGAAAAGATTCTTGTTTCAAACAAACTATATTTTTTCAAATACTGGAGTTTGAATTTAAACTTAAATATGGTTCCATCTCCAGGGAGAATTTGTTACAAGTATTGACGTCACTGTGAGGAAATCTTCCAGGCATGTTGAGGTTAATTTATGCGATTTGCATGGATACAAGAAGCATGTATTAGTTGCTTTGATGAATGAACCTCATGCACCAATAGAGAAACATGGAGAGTGTGATCATACTACATGCAGAGGTTCATTTGATTTCTGTATCCTTGAACTTCTAATAAACTATTTAGACTTTAATTGACATCAGTATACAATATTCACAATGCAAAATGACATAATTCACTTAAGGATTGTAATACATGCATTGTTGATTCCATGTGAACTTATGGATTGGATTACACACATTACTGTGTTCCATGCATTCTTTTTGTCTAAGATTCTCGTGTTTGCAGTTGTGGTCGTACATGATGCTAACAAACTTTAAACTGATGCACAACATTATGTCTCTTGGCTCATGGAAAAATACCAGGGTTGTTATAAAATTTTCTTCTGTTGTTCAGAGGCCTCAAAGCTTCAAATCATTGAACCTCTATGCAAGATAATAAAACTTCAACCTCCATCTGACTCTGAGGTAATGCGCTTCCTACTTCAACACTAGAAAAAACTATACAATTTTACTTGATCAATGCTGAGCAAGTCAATGAAAGTAGCACGCTTCTTTCAGATTATTCAAGTTCTAGACTTCATTGCAGAGGAGGAATCCATAGATTTGCCACCCCATATGGCCAAGAGATTTGCTGAGAATTCAAAGAACAATCTTCGACAAGCAATCCGTTCATTTGAAGCATCATGGAAATCAAAGTATGCATAGCTGATTGGTTTACATTCCAAGTTATAAAAAGACATCAGGGACATGTCTTCATTTCAAATTTAAATTAAGAATGCATGTTTTTCATTAATTTTGAAGCCTTAACATGACCTACATTGTTAGATGCATCTCTATGTACCAAACTTTATATTGGAGATATAGCAGTTGATTGTCGAAGGCAGTATGTGAAGAAATTGGACGTGATTGTGAAAATGTCGATTGTGTGCTGCTGCATATTAATTAGTGGGACTCGGTAATCAAAAACCAAACCAGAAATTATCTAATTTTTAACTTGCAGTGCTGCGTGAATTTATTAGATGCTACCTGTTTATTTGCAAGTAGCGATTTATCTTCTGCCCTTCCTGACGCTGACCTATTTGCTGTCATTAATACTACTACTAATGAATTTCTTTTTCTATTTAGTATTTCTTTGAAATACTGAACAAATTTCTGCTAGACGTTCATTGGTTTTCTAGGTACTTGTAATATTTGGGCACAACATAATGCATCTTCTAATAATTTTTTCAGCTTGTTTTGCTAATGAAATGAAATTTCACTACTGAAATTGCTCCATTGGCTATCCAGTATGGATCAAGTTAACTTTTGTAGTCTTTATCCAGAATGAATGGTAAATTTATCCATTGCTTTGACGACCTGATTGCAGTTATTCAGTGAAAGAGAACAAGGATATCCTAACTGGATGGGAAGATGATATTGCTGGCATAGCCAGAAGTATCGTAGAAGAACAAAGCCCCAAACAGTAAGCAATGGTCTCTCATAAAGTGTCCCTTTTTGCCTTTTAGGTTTATAAATACCCGTGCTTGTCACATACTTTGTCCTTGGAAGTAGAAATTTGCAAATTCATTGTGCATTTTGTTGACTAGGTTGTATATCATTCGTGGGAAGCTTAAGAATCTTATCGAGCATGATGTATCGCCGATTTTATATTCAATGTATAGTGTTTTGCTCTCTTCTGATCTCTGTTTGTTGGATATTTCATTAGCTCTTGGTAGCATTTTTTTCACTTTTCATTTGTACCAACAAATCAATAATCTCGTAAATTTCTGCCGTTTCTCTTAACCGCAGACCCTCATAGATGAACTCAAGAAGCATTTGGATAACCAGCTCCAAGCCGAGACTGATGCTTTGTATAAGAGATATAAAATTGTAAGACTGGAAACTTCAGCTTCATACGTTCATTCTTCCTTTGTTTTTTTTTCTTCCTTTGCTCTCTGAGGTACAATGTGATTTTGAGACTTCAACTGTCTGGTACATATTGTATGTTGTGAAGTCTTCATCGGTACATCATAAACACGAAGATTGTGGCATGTCGAGTGCCTGGAAAGAGAATATCCGCTATTTCATGAGGATCGAAGGTGCAGATTCTTGTTTAATTTCTTTTCAATTGTAACTTACCACTGACCATGGTACTTTGGCCATCGTTTAAAGCCATCAACACATATTTTGCCTGTATTAACGAAGTTAATTTGTGATTTGTGGTTTCTTAACAGAATTTATAGCTAAGTTCATGAGTTCCTACAAGTCGATCATCACAAAGAGAGCATCCGGATCTAAACGCTGACAGGAAAAAGGCAGTGATTCTGGGTCTTGGCATATTACTTTTGTCTTTATATAATGTCTATCTATTGTTTAAGATTGTAGTCTCCTCATAACTAGAGAAGTCAGTTGTCTTGCAATTTCCTTTACTGCATTTTCCCTATATCAAGAAGTCTTATATCCATGCTTAATTTGTTGTAAAGTAAATGAGACTTTTTGCCCACTATTAAAGTAAATACAACAAAATGCTGTGTTTGTTTTCAAAAGAAACAAATTGTTTCAACCAGTGTTTCTCAAGCACCTGACATAGTTTTGATTATAAATGTAATAGACACGCTTTTTTATTTTAGAAAATTCTTTTTCCCTAGGATCACTTGGGTCAATAATGACTAATTTACAAGTTTAGTTTAGTTTGGTTAAACACTATTTTTATGATATTTTCTTGAATAAATGTTAACATCAATTTAATGGGCATTTTACATCTTTTTTTCTAAATAAAGATATTGTTATCATCACTTGTCTAAGAAAATATTTATGATTTAGTTTTTGCTCCAAATATTCCGGGTCTTGAATCCTGGCTGAGTCATATGGTTTAAATATTTTTGACTTTAATTTTCTATGTTCGATATTGTCGCTTCTTGTAGTACACAATAATACTTATGGAAGGAAGACATTACAATAATAAAAATTCCTGTCACTTTTAAGTTTCAATATGAGTAGCCAAGCAATGAATAATTCCTTGTACCATACTCTTATACAAAATCCAGAATAAAAGGGTTACAATTAATTCTAAAATTTGTAAAATATGCGAGACTAATTTCTTTTTTGCAAAATAATCTAAGATTTCTTTAGTTTTCTCCCTCCATTGTCTTTATTTTCTTTGTTTTGACAAGTGTTTCTCTTCTAAAGCCCTCCTGGGGGCAATTGTTTCGGTGGCTATTAACCCGAGTCGCCCTATTAGGATCACAAAAGGAGAATATTATTTTAGACTTAAAAATTTTACTTTATTCTTTTCATCCGACACAAATTAAAAGCTGCCCAATTAATTTCTTATCCACTTTTATAATTTTCAAACTCAAAAAATCATGAGATAGTTGATCCTTTTAAAAAAAAAAAAATTATTTTATTTATCTATTTTAACCTAAACACGTTTTAGCAAGGAAAATGCCATTTTTGCCAAAGACTTTTATAATTTTCAAACTCAAAAAAATAGTCGATCCTATTTTTTTTATTTTTTTTATCTATTTTAAGTTTTTAACCTAAACACGTTTTAACAAGGAAAATGCTTATCCACTTTTATAAGTTTTTTTGCCAAAAGACTTTTATAGTTTTCAAACTCAAAAAATCATGAGATAGTCGATCTTTTTTTTATTTTTATTTTTATTTTTATTTATCTATTTTAACCTAAACACGTTTTAACAAGGAAAATAAGCAGTTCACTTCTATAAAATATTGCAAATAATATAATATAAATATATTGTTGACAGTTGAACCAGATAACAATGGTCTGGTGGCACATGAGATGTGATCGCCCTTTCTCCACGAAGGCCGCCCGCCCGCCCGGACCGCGCTCCCTTTTCGGCTCTGCCCCGGCGTTTCTAATACCCATACCGTCAGGCCCCGGTTCAATCGGTCCGACCCAAGCCCAAGCCCAGGCTCAAATATGGGAGAAGTGCGATCAAAATTGGGAGTTGGGTCAACGCCCAAATGAAACGAAGCATTCGCTTCGCGTGCGACAGATGCGGACAAGAGAGCTTCATCTCCGCGAAGCTCGATGGCGGCGGAGGAAGCGGACTTGGAGGGCGACATCTGCGGATCGGCTGCGTCGGCGAGTTCCGCGGGCGAGAGGCAAGGCGGCATCTTCTCTGCGAAAGCCGGACGCGGTTAGGGCGCGGACGCACTCGGCGGAAAAAAGGGGCAACGGCGGACGCTTGCATCTATTATAAAGCGTCGACGGAGACACGGGAGGAGGCGTCTTCTTCATCAGTGAGCAGAGCGACCAGCGAGCAGAGCTCAGAGGAGTGACCTTCGACCCGGCGAGCGACGAGCGTGAGTTTCCGGCGTTTGTGGGGCGCGACAGCGAGTGGTTCTGGTGTGAGAACCGAGAGCGATTGTAACCGGCGGCGAGAGCGCCACCGGCGAGGGAGGGACGGGGGCGCCGTGACCAGGAGGTCGACGGCGACAGTAGAGGATCTTGTAAGCTTTTGAATAGTAATAGAAGTTTCTTCTCCTCCATCTTCCCGTCCCCTGCTATGTGCTCCTTAATAAGTTCAGGCGACGATCTCCAACCGGCGAGGCGTCGGCTGCCGACAAGCTGTCTGGACGAGAGTCTGAGAGAGGCAGGCGGCCATCTCTTCCTCTTCCAGCAAGATCGCGAGCGCGACGGCGCTCGGCATCAGGCGGACGACGCGGCGGCAGGTGAAGAAGGCGAGTTTCGAACGCGAGGCGTTCGAAACGAGGAGAAAGTCAACATCCCGATGAGTCAACAATTTCGGCGAGAAATCGACTTAGAGTGCTGACGTCGGCGTGACGTCAGCAAGGCGACTTCGACCGGCGCGCGGCGTTGACAGGCGGATTTTGACTTTGGTCAAAATCAAACACTAAGGTAGTTTGATTTTAGGGTTCGATTTTCAAATTAGGGTTAGGATTTCTGTCCGAACTTGTAATTTGGGGATAAATATTGTTCGGAGAATTAGAGTTTTCAATTTTGGGTCGGAAACCCTACGTAGTTCGCGCTCCGGTGTTTCGCCAGACAACTCTAAGACATTGGTTTAGGACCAGTTTAGGACTGATCCGATTGAAGCGTGACATATACTGTGAGTCTGTGACATCCGGATTCCTGAAGGCCAGGCTGAGTGAAGAAGGCTGCCCACAACCCAAGCCCACACGTTCAAGCTTGCATAGAAGCCCAAATGCGGTCAACATTTGGGTCAATGGCCAAATCGGAAGACGCTAAAGCGAGATGAGCTCGTGGCTTCTACGGAACTTCATCAGCGGAGTCGAGCGTCTCCAGTTATCTTCGGCAACTTTTGTAGAGGAGACGACCGATTCAGGCAGGGACCGCTGGCGTTGTTCGACGAGTTCTTGGAAGCAGCTTCGGCGACGTCAGATGAGCTGGATCTTGAGGAGTCGGCTTCTTCTGCGAGCGATGCGGAAGGCGGCTGCGGAGCTTCATCAGCGGCGTCGAGCAGCTTCGGTGGTTCACCGGCGAGCTCTGCACAGAGAGGAGGCGACGCGGAACCTTCGGACACGAGGGAGACGGACGTGGCCGACGTGGAGATGGCAGCCCGCAAATGAAGCGAACGCGAGACGACGCTCAGACCCGAACCCCTATTTCAACGTGCGACCAGAGCACGTCTCGGTGAGTCTTCCAAAGGCGTGGGGTTGCGGTGGTTCTCGGTGGTTGAAGCAGACGGATGGTTCGGCGATGTGGGCGACACAAGAGGCAGGAGGCCATCAGCGAGTGTGGAGTGTGGCGACGTGGTCCACGCGAGTAAAATGGGGCTACGTTTTTGCGGAGGAGTGGGCTGGGATACGAGACATGAATCATGAAGCATTTTTGCACGATTCTTCAAGCAATCCCAACTTAAGTGATAATATAACGCCGCCCGTTATATCAAATCCTGATATAACACTTTTTCGTTACAACCATCCGAACGAACCGGCCTGTTATAGCCATCCGAACTAACCATGGTTACCATGGTTAGCTATCGAATGCTCACTACCTGCTCAAATTTTCACTACCCGTCCGACACTAACTTTGGCCATTCCCTTGCTCTCCGACGACAGTTTTGTCGCCCGATCTTCTCCGACGACCTCCGAGTTCGTGGTCGTGTCGAGCACACGGCCTCCGAGTTCTTAGAGTGTCGAGCCCTAATTTTGTGTTTTTTGTGCAGTTGACCTCCGACGTCCTACGGCGATCTGCGACATCTTCCGACACCCTCCGGCGAACTGTGAGGACCTCGGACGACCTACGGCGTAATGTCGAGTTCCTGGTTGCTTAGGGTTTCCTAATCTCGACCTACGGCGTATTGCGACGACCTCCGATGACGTCCCACGACCTACGGCGTAATGTCGAGTTCTTAGTTGGCTTAGGGTTTCCTAATCTTGATTTATTTTTTGCAGGATCTCATCTTTCGTCCACTACCATTTGTAGGCCGAGTTCCTCCGACGAACCCAAACTCTTCCTTTAAGGTATAATGGCGTAATTAATTATTTAAATAAGTAAACTGATATAATTTGTCTTCTTAGGTTTTCCTAATCATGTTTTTTTGTTTGCAGAATCTCATGGCGAGTTCTTCCGATGACTCCAATGTTCCTTTTAAGGTATAAAAGTTGTAATTTGTGTATTGATAACATAATTTTTGCATTAATGATATAAACATGCGTTCTATTTCTAAATACGTACATTGTTGTATTAATGACAGTATAACACATCTCATATTGGTATAAAATGTCTATAATTTGGTATAACAGTTGTAAAGTTTCGTATAACATGCCTCAAACATAGTATAACACTTACCATTTTCGTATAACATGTCTCTATTTTGGTATAACATGTCTTTAATTTGGTATAACAGCTGTAAAGTTTCTTATAACATGCCTCAAACATTGTATTACACTTACCATTTTCGTATAATATGTTTCTATTTTGGTATAACATGTCTCTAATTTCGTATAACAGCTGTTTATTTTAGTATAACATGCCTCAAAAATAGTATAACACATCCCATTTTTGGTATAACATTTCTCTAATTTGGTATAACATGTCTCTAAATTGGTATAACATGTCTGTAAGTTGGTATATCATGTTTGTATAACACTTCCCATTTTGGTATAACTTGGCTCTATTTTGTTATAACATGTCTCTAATTTGGTATAACAGCTGTTCATTTTGGTAAAACATGCCTAAAATATACTATAACACATCCCATTTTGGTATAACATGTCACTAAGTTATATGTCCCACGTTCATTTTCGTATAACATGCCTCAAACATTGTATAACACAAACCATTTTTGTATAACATGTCTCTATTTTGATATAACATGTTTCTAATTTGGTATAACAGCTGTTCATTTTGGTATAACATGTCTCACCTTTTGAGTTCTTCATGTTAATTTAGTTATAACATATTTAACAGTAGGTTTGTTACAAAGAGGATGAGGGCTACGGATGAAAGCACAGCTAGTACCTCATCAGATGAAAAGGAATATCATGACAAGGTCATCAAACGTCGGCGAGTTCTCAGTAGATGCTCATTAAGCCGGATGCATACGTTTGTGAACACTTTGCAAGGGGGTGAGGCTATTAAAGTACAGCTTGTAGAGATCCCCTTTGGACCTTGGCTGCAAAGGGCATCCGTTGCCTTGGATATGATAGCAGTAGAATATTTGCAATCCATATGGAAACCTGAAAGGAAGGGATTCAACATAAATGGCAATTTTGTGTCATTCTTGGTTAAGGACGTATCAATCATCCTTGGTCTCCCACGGTTTGGGGAGTTAGTAAGATGGAAAAATAAGCGACCAAGTACTAGATTCTTCGCTGAAGAATTTGAGGGGAAGTTACCTAATAGAAATATAATTGAAGAAAAGTTGAGAATGACATGCGCACAAGGCCTTGAAGGAAGTGAGGAGAGGATAAGAAAATTAGCCATTTTGTATTTCTTTTGCTGTTTTCTGTTCAGCCGCCTGACATACAACTTGGATGCGGGGCTTGTATGCTACGTAGAAGACCTCTCAAGATTGGGTGATTACAATTGGGCAGAAGCTGTGCATAACATTTTGTGCATGGAATTGACGTCCAGTTCAAAGAAGAAGGGACGTGGATTTGCTGGTTGTGCCATTGTTCTTGGTGTAAGTATTTTGCATTATGTGAACTTGTATTTCAAACTAATTACGTTAATTATAAGCTAACTGTTTCTGAAATTCTTTGTTGTAGATTTGGTTTTATGAGCATACCACCTTGTATATAGATAGGAAGGTGGAGGGAGTATACCCTCGGTTGTTCCGTTGGGCAAATGTGAATTGTACTCGACGGACAACGTATTTCAAAAACTGTTCTAAATTAAATAAAGATTCGGTAAGTATGTAAACTTGTAGGTGTAGTAAGTTATTGGTCAAATTTGGTATTCTAATGCTATTTAGTTGTTTGTAGATTATTTTTGAACTTGAAGTTGTTGAGGTGGAGTGTGATGTTGTAAATACTCCACCTGTATTAGAAACAGCTCTCGAGGAAGAGTTAGATGTGGGCCCATCACTCGGAGTACAAGAGTTAGATGTGGGCCCATCACATAGTGTAAGTATGTTTACAAACTGTGCATGAGGTTTAACATAGTATAACCTAACCGGGTTTTTTGTTAATTTTGTGCGTAGAGCCATGAAGATGTTGGCCCGTCACATAGGACACCAGACCCTACACCTGGGACCCTATCAGCTCAACTTGACATTGTGAGTATATTCAAAAGATTAAGTTGTTATGCAAAAATATGTACTTGTTATTCGGTAAATGACATGTCATACGAAATGTTTGCCTTATTATACCATAATTTTCAATGTTATACTAACCAACGTTAGTGTTATACGAAGTTTTTGCCTTGGTATACCATAATTTTTAGAGTTATACTAAACTACGTAAGTGTTATACGAAGTTTTTTACCTTGTTATACCAAAATTTTCAGTGTTATACTGAACTACATAAGTGTTATACCAAATTATTGCCTTGTTATACCATAATTCTCAGTGTTATACTAAACGACATACATGTTATACCAAACTGTTGGCTTATTATACCAATATTTTTAGTGTTATACTAAACTATGTAAGTGTTATACGAAATATTTGCCTTGTTATACCATAATTTTCAGTGTTATACTGAACTACATAAGTGTTTAACCAAATTATTGCCTTGTTATACCATAATTTTCAGTGTTATACTGAACTACATAAGTGTTTAACTAAATTATTGCCTTGATATACCATAATTCTCAGTGTTATACTAAACGACATACATGTTATACCAAACTGTTGCATTATTATACCAATATTTTAAGTGTTATACTAAACTATGTAAGTGTTATACAAAATGTTTGCCTTGTTATACCAAAATTTTCAGTGTTATACTGAACTACATAAATGTTTAACCAAATTATTGCCTTGTTATACCATAATTCTCAGTGTTGTACTAAATGACATACATGTTATACCAAACTGTTGCCTTATTATACCAATATTTTCAATGTTATACTAAACTATGTAAGTGTTATACGAAATGTTTGCCTTGTTATACCATAATTTTCAGTGTTATACTAACCAACGTTAGTGTTATACGAAGTTTTTGCCTTGTTATACCATAATTTTCAGTGTTATACTAAACTACGTAAGTGTAATACGAAGTTTTTTGTCATGTTATACCAAAATTTTCAGTGTTATAGTGAACTACATAAGTGTTTAAGCAAATTATTGCCTTGTTATACCATAATTCTCAATGTTATACTAAACGACATACATGTTATACCAAACTGTTGCCTTATTATACCAATATTTTTAGTGTTATACTAAACTATGTATGTGTTATACGAAATGTTTGTCTTGTTTTACCATAATTTTCAGTGTTATACTACACGACATACATGTTATACCTAACTGTTGCCTTATTATGCCTAAATTTTCTGTGTTATACTGAACTGCGTAATGTTAGAAGCATGCAATTTCAATATGTATTTGAATGATATTTTATTGTTTTGATGTAAGTAAATAAAGATGATAATATATCTTAGATAGCTACTCTAAAATTAGAAGTAGAGAAGCTAAGGGAAGAGATAGAAAGCTTGCTTACAAATCTATAATAGACTATGCATATTTTAGAGATGTAGTATGCTTTGATACTACCTTCCAAACAAATGAATACAATATGCCGTTTGCACCAATAGTGGGCGTGAATCACCACAAATCTGCTTAAGACTTTCACTTTGACCTAGTTTCGAATATTAGAAGAAATAACCGCCCACCACATCAGCAAGCATCCCAATTTTGCAAGAAATTCATGACCCACGAGTCTATCCTCTCCAACCCAAATCTGCTTAAGACTTTCACTTTGACCTCGGCAACCAGAAGTTTGAAGAAGTCCATAATCCCTCTATCCTGGGTACCGAAAATGACGTTATTTCTGAAATGCCAAATGTGGTAGACCGCCCCCGCAAAGAAGAGTTTCTTGATGTATAGCCAATAGCTGTTTCCTTGCTTCCATTGCTGCGAAAGCCTAGCCAAGGTTTCCTCCCATGTGTTCCCTTCATCAGTAATGCCACAACCTCTCTTCGTCAGCCTCCAGAAATTTTCTAAAGTTGTACATTTGAAGAAAAGGTGATTTATTGTTTCGGGGCAAGAGTTGTAGAGAGCGCAGGTGGGGTCCTGTATCAATCCCCATTCAAAAGAGTCTTTGACGGGTGCTTAGCCAGTTTAGGCATGGTAACCACAGCATAAAGGAGTAACGCGGAATTCTTCCTTTGAACCAAATAATGTCTTTCCAGGGCACATCGCTTACATGAAATTGCCCTTCATATGCCGATTTAACTGAGAATGTTCCATGTGTCTTCCAGTAGGCTTGGTCCGCGTTTTGAGTTGGGTAGATTCTAACTTAGGGGATAGCCTTGTAGATATCGGTCAGCCTAGAAGATCTTGGTGTAGGGATCACCCATCTTCCATTAACCAACAAAGAACTAAGGCGCGCTTCCCTTCCCGGTGGATTCTCAAATCTGATGTCTTCTACTAGATCAAACAATATCTTAGCATCAAACCAAGGATCCAGCCATAACCGAATAGTAGTGTCATTCGATATCTTGTAACCCACCATCCTTTTGCAAGAGTCCCGGACACATAAAATATTTCTAATGGACCATGGCTTGTTCTGAGCGAGCTTGACTAACCATATTGTGTCGTGGTGCAAATATCTCTCATGACTCCATTTGACCCAAAGTGTGTTTTTATTTGTCATGATATTCCAGATGTGGTGCATGAGAAAAGCTAGGTTTAATCTCTCCAGATCTGGCAAACCGATGCCCCCAAGGCGCATTGGTTTTGTAACATTGCACTATGCCACCTTTGCAATTCCCTTGTGATGCACCCCGACCAAAGAAACTGAGCCAGGATGGAATTTATCTTCGTGAATACCCCAGGTGGCAATTTGAGAGCACCACACCAAAAATTTATATTGTCGAAGCAAATCTTCTTCATTAGTTCTACCCGCCCCGCGTAAGACAAGTTTTTTGCCCTCCAAGCGGATAGATGCTTGGACAGCTTTTTAATCAGAGGCATATAATCCCTTGTTTTTATCTGCCTACTCGTAATTGGTATGCCGAGGTATTTGAATGGCAGGTTGCTCTTTGGGATTTCAAGGATAGATAATATCTTGTCTTGCATATGAGGATCACATGAAGCAGAGAAAAAAACCTGGGATTTTCCTTTGTTAATTTTGAGTCCTGTATCTTGGTAAAATATATACAGCACCAGAATCAATGTGCGGGCAGATTCTTCAGAAGGATCATAGAATATGATTACATCAGCAAATTGGAGATGGGTAAATCCCAAATTTTTGCATTTTGCATGAGGGTGAAGATGCCCTTCAACAAGCTGATCGTGTAGTAGGTCCGTGAGGTACTGCATAACAAGGATGAACAAGTAAGGAGACATGGGGCAGCCCTGCCTCAATCCACAGGTACTTTTAAAATAGCCCACATCCTGCCCATTGAGACTAATGGAGAAGGTGGGCGACGTCACGCAGGTCATGATCCGCTCGATGATCCAAGTTGGGAACATATATGCTCGCAACATGCTATCTAAGAAATCTCATCTAACCGAGTCGAAAGCTTTTTGAATGTCCACCTTTATAGTCATGCTCGGCACTCCAGTCTTTCTATGATAGTTGTGCATGATTTCTTGGCACAGCATGATGTTTTCATGGATTGATCGTCCTTTGATGAAGGCATGTTGGTTCCCATCGATAAGATGCGGGATGGAATTCTTAAGACGATCCGCCAAAGCCTTTGCGATAAACCTGTACACCATTTGGCATACCGATATAGGCCGGAAATTTGCAAAGCAAGTGAGATTAGGGAACTTAGGTATAAGTGTTAAGGAGGTTGCATTTACCCTTTTGAGAAGCTGGTCATGCTCCAGGAAATCCATAATAGCCGTAGTAACGTCCTCTTTGATTGTATCCCAGCATGATTTAAAGAAGCTAGCATTAAACCCGTCAACCCCGGGGGCTTTTGTAGTGTTTGCCGCCATAACAATCTTCTCCACGGTCTCCCTGGTGAATTTTGCATTAATGATAAGGATGGTTGGGGGATGAAGAGTTTTCCTCATCAAGATATGCAGCTGCCTATGATCCACCACGGGAGCAAGAATACCCTTGAAGTAGTTTATAACCTCCTCGTAAAGATCTTCACCCGTAAGGATATCACTGATGGGATTCTTGATAGTCGAGATGGAATTCCGGATACGCCTCGATTTTATTAAGTTGTAGAAGTAGGAAGAATTTGAATCCCCCAGTGTGATATGTTGGTCTCTAGATTTCTGCTTGAGCGCCGATTTCCCTTCTTCCCAGTATAGCCTAATACCCTCTTGGCATGCCTTCTCCAGGTCACAAAGCCTAGAGTCCATTTGATTTGTTTGGATCGTGCTTTGAACAGCCTCAAGCCTATGATGGTTTGTTCTCAATGTAGCTTCTTTTTCCTTTCTCATCTCCATGGCCCATCTCTTGAGCGCATGTTTTACCATAGTCAGCTTACGGTCAAGTACATACATAGGTGTACCACGGAAGCGGAACCTTGCCCCTTTTCGTGGGGAATCCGGGCCAAACAGCAATAGCGCTGGGGAGTGATCGGAGACGCCTGGATGGAGAAAGAAAGCTTTAGCGTGGGGGAACTTTTCTATCCACTCCATGGTGGCCATAATGCAATCCAGTTTGCATGAAATGCGGTTCCTGCCAGTTTGAGAGTTTGACCAAGTGTAATATTCCCTGCGATAAATTATATCGGAGACGCCCATTCTGCCCTGAGCCTCTAGATTTTCAAGGATCTCTTGCTCATTATGATCAGACCCCCGCATTTTTCCCCAGGCGAGAAAAGCATATTAAAGTCACCAAGCAGGACCAATGGCCCAAGGTGGCACCAATTGTCAATCATCCGCCAGATTTGCCAACGCTCGTTGATAGAGTAGAGCCCATAAATAATTCCCATCATGAATAGACAGGTCCCTTGAACATTTTGGACCTTCCCAATTAGCACCTGTTCAGTCGCATCTAAGATATCCACCCTATATGTTACGGGGTCCCAAGTCAACCAGATTCTGCCCCCCGAACTACAGGCATAGTTATTTGAGTAGGCCCATCCTGGAAAAACCGAGTTCAAGATGCTGATACTATTAGCCTCACGAACTAGGGTCTCCATAATGGCCATCATCTTTATATGGAATTTCTTTACCTGCTGCCCCACCTCTCTCCTCTTTGTAATTGCGTTGAAACCTCTTATGTTCCAACACACAATGGGGTCCGGAGAAAAATTCATGGCATGACCGACAGTATTGGACTCGAGCTCTTAGGGTCCGAGGAAATTGCATTTAAGTTCTTTGATTTTTTTTTTCTTTTTTTTTTTCTTCTTCCCGGCTCCAACCAGCACATAGTCTTGGACGCTGGATGAACAACTAGCGTATTCTTTGGTTTCTATTTGGCCTGAGCTATCAAGGCCCTAAATATCTTCTGCCCTTGCCACTACATCTAAGTCCTCTTGGTCAGAATGCGGTGTGGGGCTAGCGCGCTTTTTTCCTTTCTCCTGTGCCAGGGAAATTGGAGGAGATTTATTGCCAGCCAGCAATCTAGAAACCTGGGGGAGGGTTGTCCGTTCCCCAATGTTGACAAGGTATTACTGGGCTTGGAGGCCACAGCGGCCTTCCTTGTGTTGTTTGGCTTCTCCCTCCATACCTGCCTCTCCTCAGTCTTCCCTGTGCAGGTGCAGTTTTTTGCGCGGTGGCCGAACGTATTACATTTAGTGCATCTTGGAAGAACTACTTCGTATTCAAATTGGAGGCTCACCCCCATCCCACCGTTCACCGAGACCGACAATTCCTCGGGATATGCTGAGGCGGCTTCCATTTCCACACACACTCGAGCGAATCCCAGCCTAGACTTGGATGATGTTGCCTTGTCCAAGAAAAGAGGTTTTCCAATGGCGCTAGTCACCTTGCCAATAATCCCCAGTGATCACCATTTAAGGGGGAGATTGAAGAGGCGAACCCAAATAGGGATGGAAGTTAAGTTCACCCGAACCAGCTCCTCATCGGGATTCCATGGCTTTGAAATCAGAATTTTTCCAAACACGAACCAAGGTCCCTTCTCCAGAGCCCCTTTCTCCAGAGCGTTTGTCTTGTCTTCCTCAGTGCTGAATTTGAACAGGATGAATCCGGAAGGAAGTGTGAATATTTCTAACCCCCTTTGGGATTTCAGAGCTGAATTTTTGCCAATAATCCGGAAGGCTGCTCCATATAACTTTTTACATCAGAAGGGAACCATGGTAAATATACCTGTCTAAAAGATTGAAAACTCAAGAGAATTAAGAAAGTAAGAAAGGGAGGAAGTTCATCAAGACACAAAGTAAAATCTATATACAACTTGTCACCTGATGGAGAAAATTTGGGCCTGATTCTATACTGCTTATTTCTCAAGGCTTTGTGATGAATGCTCTCCGTCAGGGTACTGCAGAGAAGAATTCTGAAGTTTCTCGGTAAAAATTGCCTGAAAAGGAAACAAAAAAGAACGGAGAAGAAAGATAGAAGGCTAACTTCTATTTTCGTCAGTAGCACCATATGCGGACCCTAATCGAATCATCAAAAATCCGAATTACTAGATGCAACCCAATTCTGCCGGATCCGACTCGATTTGTCTCACCGCTCAGACCACAAGATTCTTCTCCTGCTGCTAAAAATGGAAAAGATCGGGCAATGGGCACCACGCCGCCACCGAATCCCTGCCTGCCAACGATGCTCCGTTCGCAGCTTCTTCCTTCCCAAGTAGTCGCCTTAGCCTGCCATCGAAGCTCTATCAGAGCCACCTTCCTCCTCCAGTCGCCGTCTGAACTCTGACCAGAAGCCCTAGCGCCGGCAGCACTTAACCCGGCTCGATTTCGCAGCCGCGCGACGAACGCCCAATTCTCCTTGGGCCGAGAAACGAGAACAGCAGCTACCCTTCATCAGCCTCCCTTTCTTCCGCTGGAAGCCCAAACGAACACAGCAGGGTCGTGATTTCTTGGCCGGAAACACAGCAGCGCCTCTATCCTTGCTGATTTCGTCCAGCACATCCTCCTACGCCTTGCAGTAGCAACCCTAGCGCCGTCTTGTCTCGGACGCCCTTTCTACTGACCGTCTTTGCTTTGACCTCCATCGTCCGGATGCACCGGCTGAAAACTATCCCCGCCTGGAACAGCGTCGCAGTAAGCCGAAATCACCGTCCCGGTGGAAAGTTATGGAAACGCCAAAGGCTAAGAATCAGGAAGAGTAATTTACTTTTCCACGAAGGAAACAAAAAATGATAAAACAAATGAAATAAAGATAATGATAAAAAAAAAGAAAAAGAAAACATGTGTACAACATGAAAATAAAATGAAAATGTTATCTTGTCGATCACCCGAATTTCAGAAGGTCGTCTGACTAAAATTGAATAAAGAATGCAACAAAATCTATTTTGGTTCAGCCACTCGGCTAACGGCTCGAACTTGACTTGGGTCATATCTAAACGTTGACTCTAAAGAAAATTCTTAGAAACATTCTCAAATAAACACTCGTCAAACATAATACTTAAAATCTTAACGCATCGTGATAGAGTATTGTTTGGGAGGTGTGTACGTCGATGTTTACCGTCATGGCGTAACTCTTCAATATGACGTTACGTTCGTTAACACCAAAGTATTTTCCCCAAACTTAAATATCCAACAAGTCGGTAGGCCGAATATTTTTAAAATCAATTTATCCAACAAGCCACAAGGCCGGGTAATTTTCTCAAATATCCAATAAGTCGTAAAGACCGGATATTTCCTAATTAAATTATCCAACACGTCGCAAGACCGGATAATTTCCCAAATCAAATTATCCAACAAGTCGCAAGACCGGATAACTTCTCAAATCAAATTATCCAACAAGTTACAAGACCGGATAACTTCTCAAATCAAATTATCCAACAAGTCGCAAGACCGGATAATTTTCCAAAATCAAATTATCCAACAAGCCGCGAGGCCAGATAACTTTTCAAATCAAGCATCCAACACGCCATCAAGGCCGGATGAACCTCCAAATTCCAATATCTAACATGTCTCAATGCATTATGATGGACTATTATTTGGAAGGTGTTTATGTCGATGTTTATCATCGGGGCGTAGTTCCTAAATATGACATCGTGCTGCCGGTGCTGGATATTATCCCAAATTCAAACACCTAATGAGCTATTGCAAGACTAAACATTCGGCAAAGATGCCAAATTGATAAAGACTCTTTGCTTTCATTATTCATGTACCATGTCAAGCCATGTATTTTCACAATATGCATAAATAAAATTGTTCAGTTTTGTATCTTATTTCATAATATAGATTTCTTAATTAAATGTTCCCTAATTTTAGAGGTAATTAACAATGAGCGTTTGCGCTCATTAGAAGCCAGAACCCATTAAACAAAAAGCCTTATTAATTTAAGGTAAATTTAATAAAGGTCATATTACATTTTACACATGTAAAACTTTTTGATCCTACACATGAAAATTTGAAGGAACACTGTTTCATACATTATCGATTCCTCCCGCTTTAAGGCCATTAGGCTGATAGCCACAGATTGGTGGTAACTACACGGGGAACAAAATCCGAAGAAGAAACTAGCTGAATCATCTCAGCTCGCGGAAGGAAGGACACAGTCTTAGGGAACGGTCGCAACGGGTGTCCGGCAGCGAGGCAAGAGAATGAAAGGGAAGTAGTGAGACGGAGGAAGCGGCGGCGCCGAAAAAGAAGAGTGAAGGGGAGAAGAAACCAAAGAATGAAATATTAATTCAATTAATTAGAAGCCACAAATTATTACAATTGGGGTGGTGGCGCAGTTGGCTAGCGCGTAGGTCTCATAGCGTTACGAGTGATCCTGAGGTCGAGAGTTCGAGCCTCTCTCACCCCAAAATTTTTTCTTTTATGGAGCATTATTTATTATTAAATATATTAAAATTATTTCATACTCCCTCGTTTGCATTTTTAAAACCTGCAGCGCTGGGTTCGAGCTCAGGCTAGCTCACCTCGAGAACTTCGCCCCGACCGACTCTCGAGTAAGCCAGATGGGAAATCCCACTCTTTTACCCGTCTGCCCTTCCGTCGCTCTAGTGGGTCCGGACCATGGACCAATTATTTCTGTAGGCAACTGGAGGGGAGAGTCGGGTAAGCACGGAGGCGCCAGCAACGAACCTCGCCCACTGCCTTCAAAAGCTTCCCCGCCCGCCCCTTCCGACTTCCCCTCCACCATGACGCCCCCGCTCGCTCCTCTTCGTCCCCCCACCGCCGCTGTCGCCGCCGCCGCCTCCATCACGATGAAAGGCTCCCTCTCCTTGCGCCGTTCCGTCTCCGAACTCGTCATCTCTTCCACTGACGACGCCCTCCGAACCACGGCCCTCGATTTCTCCGCTACCGTCTCATCCGGCCTCGCTAAGGACCGTCTCACCCGCCGCAGGACAAAAGGCCTCCGCGGACTTGCGCGCCCCCGCGTCTACCTCTGGAGCTTCGGCTTGAGCCCCGGACGCCGCCGGGCTCTCCAACACGCCGCCGCGGTCTCTGCCTCCTCCCAGCCGTCCTCCACGATTTCCCTAGGAATTCACAATCCCGTGCCGACCTTGCACTCCCACGAGAGCTTCGGTTTCGCTCCGGTGTCTCATCTTGTTCCGGCCGGGGTTCTCGACTTGTCGACGCGCGTAGAGGATATCGGTGTGTCGAAGGTTAGGACTAACAGTCCCTCTCCAGGGAGGACCTCGATGAAGAGCAATCCAGGCCCTATCAACCATACACAGGCTGTTGCTACGGCGCCGGCAGCTGCACCTGCGATCGCCACCGTCGGAACTGAGAAGGGCGTCACCAACCCCACGGCTGTGCTGAAATCGGGCGCCACTGAGGAAAAGGAGTACGTTTGGGCAAACAATTACCGGCCCAGTGTTCTGGAAAAGTTCATCTGTAACAAGGAGCGGGCAAACGAGCTATTTGCGATGGTAAGTTTTAGTATTAGATCCTAGTTGCACTAGCTGATTCTTAGACTCCTTGCTAGTAACTTGGATAACACAACAAACTCACATCGACACAACAAACTAAAATGTTATAGCATACTAAACCAACACATATGGTGCAACTATGTAATTTTAGCTTCATGAGCACTATATAAAAGACTATTATCTTGCAAAATAGGTATGGTAAGTGGTAACCAATACCTTGCTTTAAATTAAATCATTTAAGCTAAATTATGCAGGTAAATAACTTAAATGATAATCAACTTCATAGTCTAAATTAGATCAACTCTACTACAAAACCTTTTGTTGTATCTTATCATGTTGTACAATAAAATCAATGGGTCATCTTAGAACAAGATATTAACCAAAATTGATTGTTCATCTTAACAAAGAAAGAAAATTAATTAGAAAACAAAGTGAAGCAGCCCACATGGTTTATCTTCAACAAGGATAAAGAAACAAGTCTAAACCAATCTAAATTCTTGGTTCATACCAATCCAAGCATGGTTTGGTTCTGGAGCATGCAAAATTGGGCGGGGTAAGTGGAGAAGAAGAAAAGAGGAGGAGAGGAGACGTAGAAGAGCGAACTCGCTTCATGCCTCCGCAACATCCATTGCGATGCAACGAGTGGAGAAGAGGAGTGGAGGAGAAGGAGGAAAGGAGTAGAAGCTCAGAGCATAACGTCGCATTCCACTGCTCTGCTGGAGTCAATTTTTCCTCTCTCTTTTTCTTCTTCTTCCTCCCTCTTTCACTCCTCTCTTCTCCTCCTTCTCTTCCTCTTCCTCTATGTCTTCCGCCACACGCTGTGTTTAATTCCATCTTTTTCTTCTTCTACCTCCTTCTCTTCCTCTTCCTCTGCTGGAGTCAATTTTTCCTCTCTTTTTATCCTTGATCTTCAATGGTCAAAATTGAAGGTAACCACCTTTTGTCTTTGACTTGAGTTGCACTTTGTCAACTATTTAACCAAAAGCCTTTATCTCAGCCTTGATGACATTGGCTAACATCCTTCAGGTTTTGTACCTTCACCTCAGCTTTCACAGCTGGACCCTCAAATCCAAGATGAGAGGAAGTAGTCAGAGGAGAGACATTCATCTCCATCTCCTCCTTCAGTTTATTTTTCGTTGGGGCATTGGCATAATGGCTTGCCCTCTAGAATCATGGAGGGCTCTAAAGCAAGGTCTGGGGTCCAATATACATAGTACCCAAACTATAACAAAACTTTGCAAAACACTACAGCCCTGTTTTGAAGCTGAGGCTTTGCTTGAAGGTTTGAACCACTTCACAAATAAAGTCAGCATACTTCCATTCCAACACTATGCCTGATCCTTTAGAGCTCTGAGATCCATTGGAGGCCCTAGCATCATGTGTGTCTTCTTCTGCAACAGTAGTCTTGCTCATTGTAGTTATGGCTTCAAGACAAGCCCCTTGGCCACTAGTGCCTTGATCTTGGAGCAGAATGTTTCCTCTTTATTGTGTAGGCAACATTTTGTGAATGAAAGGTAGTTAAACGAAGGCATTCTTAAGATGCGAGGGAATTCAATGATATTAGATTCTAAAAGGAGCTAATGTTCTAATTTTATTAAAATCCAAGTACATTATAAGGTTCAGTAGTTGGTGCAAGCTACTTTATAATTTGCACTTTGCTAAGGTTCCAGATTTTAGATTTATGCTAAACCAAATTATAATGTAAACCAATCTGCAAGTTCTACTTCTGAGTTTCTGGTTAATTTGAGACCGAGCTGATTGTTTACTTATTTTTAGCATTTATGAGATTACATGGTAGTTTCTTCTTTGTTCTTGTATTGCATAGTGATTTGTTTTTTTTTTTCTTGTGTCACTTTATAGGTCAACTCACATCAATGCAGTCATTTAATTTTTGAAGGCCCTCCAGGTGTTGGGAAGAAAACTATGGTTTTAGCAACATTGAGAGATGTCTTTAAACATGAGAATATAGAGGTAATGACCATATTCCTATAGTAAGCAGGTCTAAGTTCACTTCGGTTTTTAATGTTTTAACAATTCCTTTCAGTTAAGAACTGAAGTAATGAAGTTTGAGCTGAAGGTACTTCTCTTTTCCACGTCCTTCAGCTTTCAGCTCATTCACCAGATATTATATGCTCCATGAAAAGATTCTTGTTTCAAACAAACTATATTTTTTCAAATACTGGAGTTTGAATTTAAACTTAAATATGGTTCCATCTCCAGGGAGAATTTGTTACAAGTATTGACGTCACTGTGAGGAAATCTTCCAGGCATGTTGAGGTTAATTTATGCGATTTGCATGGATACGAGAAGCATGTATTAGTTGCTTTGATGAATGAACCTCATGCACCAATAGAGAAACATGGAGAGTGTGATCATACTACATGCAGAGGTTCATTTGATTTCTGTATCCTTGAACTTCTAATAAACTATTTAGACTTTAATTGACATCAGTATACAATATTCACAATGCAAAATGACATAATTCACTTAAGGATTGTAATACATGCATTGTTGATTCCATGTGAACTTATGGATTGGATTACACACATTACTGTGTTCCATGCATTCTTTTTGTCTAAGATTCTCGTGTTTGCAGTTGTGGTCTTACATGATGCTAACAAACTTTCAACTGATGCACAACATTATGTCTCTTGGCTCATGGAAAAATACCAGGGTTGTTATAAAATTTTCTTCTGTTGTTCAGAGGCCTCAAAGCTTCAAATCATTGAACCTCTATGCAAGATAATAAAACTTCAACCTCCATCTGACTCTGAGGTAATGCGCTTCCTACTTCAACACTAGAAAAAACTATACAATTTTACTTGATCAATGCTGAGCAAGTCAATGAAAGTAGCACGCTTCTTTCAGATTATTCAAGTTCTAGACTTCATTGCAGAGGAGGAATCCATAGATTTGCCACCCCATATGGCCAAGAGATTTGCTGAGAATTCAAAGAACAATCTTCGACAAGCAATCCGTTCATTTGAAGCATCATGGAAATCAAAGTATGCATAGCTGATTGGTTTACATTCCAAGTTATAAAAAGACATCAGGGACATGTCTTCATTTCAAATTTAAATTAAGATTGCATGTTTTTCATTAATTTTGAAGCCTTAACATGACCTACATTGTTAGATGCATCTCTATGTACCAAACTTTATATTGGAGATATAGCAGTTGATTGTCGAAGACAGTATGTGAAGAAATTGGATGTGATTGTGAAAATGTCGATTGTGTGCTGCTGCATATTAATTAGTGGGACTCGGTAATCAAAAACCAAACCAGAAATTATCTAATTTTTAACTTGCAGTGCTGCGTGAATTTATTAGATGCTACCTGTTTATTTGCAAGTAGCGATTTATCTTCTGCCCTTCCTGATGCTGACCTATTTTCTGTCATTAATACTACTACTAATGAATTTCTTTTTCTACTTAGTATTTCAAAGAAATACTGAACAAATTTCTGCCAGACGTTCATTGGTTTTCTAGGTACTTGTAATATTTGGGCACAACATAATGCATCTTCTAATAATTTTTTCAGCTTGTTTTGCTAATGAACTGAAATTTCACTACTGAAATTGCTCCATTGGCTATCCAGTATGGATCAAGTTAACTTTTGTAGTCTTTATCCAGAATGAATGGTAAATTTATCCATTGCTTTGACGACCTGATTGTAGTTATTCAGTGAAAGAGAACAAGGATATCCTAACTGGATGGGAAGATGATATTGCTGGCATAGCCAGAAGTATCGTAGAAGAACAAAGCCCCAAACAGTAAGCAATGGTCTCTCATAAAGTGTCCCTTTTTGCCTTTTAGGTTTATAAATACCAATGCTTGTCACATACTTTGTCCTTGGAAGTAGAAATTTGCAAATTCATTGTGCATTTTGTTGACTAGGTTGTATATCATTCGTGGGAAGCTTAAGAATCTTATCGAGCATGATGTATCGCCAGATTTTATATTCAATGTATAGTGTTTTGCTCTCTTCTAATCTCTGTTTGTTGGATATTTCATTAGCTCTTGGTAGCATTTTTTTCACTTTTCATTTGTACCAACAAATCAATAATCTCGTAAATTTCTGCCGTTTCTCTTAACCGCAGACCCTCATAGATGAACTCAAGAAGCATTTGGATAACCAGCTCCACGCCGAGACTGATGCTTTGTATAAGAGATATAAAATTGTAAGACTGGAAACTTCAGCTTCATACGTTCATTCTTCCTTTGTTTTTTTTTCTTCCTTTGCTCTCTGAGGTACAATGTGATTTTGAGACTTCAACTGTCCTGGTACATATTGTATGCTGTGAAGTCTCCATCGGTACATCATAAACACGAAGATTGTGGCATGTCGAGTGCCTGGAAAGAGAATATCCGCTATTTCATGAGGATCGAAGGTGCAGATTCTTGTTTAATTTCTTTTCAATTGTAACTTACCACTGACCATGGTACTTTGGCCATCGTTTAAAGCCATCAACAACATATTTTGCCTGTATTAACGAAGTTAATTTGTGATTTGTGGTTTCTTAACAGAATTTATAGCTAAGTTCATGAGTTCCTACAAGTCGATCATCACAAAGAGAGCATCCGGATCTAAACGCTGACAGGAAAAAGGCAGTGATTCTGGGTCTTGGCATATTACTTTTGTCTTTATATAATGTCTATCTATTGTTTAAGATTGTAGTCTCCTCATAACTAGAGAAGTCAGTTGTCTTGCAATTTCCTTTACTGCATTTTCCCTATATCAAGAAGTCTTATATCCATGCTTAATTTGTTGTAAAGTAAATGAAACTTTTTGCCCACTATTAAAGTAAATACAACAAAATGCTGTGTTTGTTCTCAAAAGAAACAAATTGTTTCAACCAGTGTTTCTCAAGCACCTGACATAGTTTTGATTATAAATGCAATAGACAGGCTTTTTTATTTTAGAAAATTCTTTTTCCCTAGGATCACTTGGGTCAATAATGACTAATTTACAAGTTTAGTTTAGTTTGGTTAAACACTATTTTTATGATATTTTCTTGAATAAATATTAACATCAATTTAATGGGCATTTTACATCTTTTTTTCTAAATAAAGATATTGTTATCATCACTTGTCTAAGAAAATATTTATGATTTAGTTTTTGCTCCAAATATTCCGGGTCTTGAATCCTGGCTGAGTCATATGGTTTAAATATTTTTGACTTTAATTTTCTATGTTCGATATTGTCGCTTCTTGTAGTACACAATAATACTTATGGAAGGAAGACATTACAATAATAAAAATTCCTGTCACTTTTAAGTTTCAATATGAGTAGCCAAGCAATGAATAATTCCTTGTACCATACTCTTATACAAAATCCAGAATAAAAGGGTTACAATTAATTCTAAAATTTGTAAAATATGCGAGACTAATTTCTTTTTTGCAAAATAATCTAAGATTTCTTTAGTTTTCTCCCTCCATTGTCTTTATTTTCTTTGTTTTGACAAGTGTTTCTCTTCTAAAGCCCTCCTGGGGGCAATTGTTTCGGTGGCTATTAACCCGAGTCGCCCTATTAGGATCACAAAAGGAGAATATTATTTTAGACTTAAAAATTTTATCTTTATTCTTTTCATCCGACACAAATTAAAAGCTGCCCAATTAATTTCTTATCCACTTTTATAATTTTCAAACTCAAAAAATCATGAGATAGTTGATCCTTTTTTTAAAAAAAATTATTTTATTTATCTATTTTAACCTAAACACGTTTTAGCAAGGAAAATGCCATTTTTGCCAAAGACTTTAATAATTTTCAAACTCAAAAAAATAGTCGATCCTTTTTTTTATTTTTATTATATTTATCTATTTTAAGTTTTTAACCTAAACATGTTTTAACAAGGAAAATGCTTATCCACATTTATAATTTTTTTTTGCCAAAAGAATTTTATAGTTTTCAAACTCAAAAAATCATGAGATAGTCGATCTTTTTTTATTTTTATTTTTATTTATCTATTTTAACCCAAACACGTTTTAACAAGGAAAATAAGCAGTTCACTTCTATAAAGTATTGCAAATAATATAATATAAATATATTGTTGACAGTTGAACCAGATAACAATGGTCTGGTGGCACGTGAGATGTGATCGCCCTTCCTCCATGAAGGCCGCCCGCCCGCCCGGACCGCGCTCCCTTTTCGGCTCTGCCCCGGCATTTCTAATACCCATACCGTCAGGCTCCGGTTCAATCGGTCCGACCCAAGCCCAGGCTCAAATATGGGAGAAAAGCGGTCAAAATTGGGAGTTGGGTCAACGCCCAAATTAAAAGAAGCATTCGCTTCGCGTGCGACAGACGCGGACAAGAGAGCTTCATCTCCGCGAAGCTCGGTGGCGGCGGAGGAAGCGGACTTGGAGGGCGACATCTGCGGATCGGCTGCGTCGGCGAGTTCCGCGGGCGAGAGGCAAGGCGGCGTCTTCTCCGCGAAAGTCAGACGCGGTTAGGGCGCGGACGCGGTCGGCGGAAAATAGGGGCAACGGCGGACGCTTGCCTCTATTATAAAGCGTCGACGGAGACAAGGGAGGAGGCGTCTTCTTCATCAGTGAGCAGAGCGACCAGCGAGCAGAGTTCAGAGGAGTGACCTTCGACCCGGCGAGCGACGAGCGTGAGTTTCCAGCGTTTGTGGGGCGCGACGGCGAGTGGTTCTAGTGTGAGAACCGAGAGCGATTGTAACCGGCGGCGAGAGCGCCACCGGCGAGGGAGGGACGGGGCGCCGTGACCAGGAGGTCGACGGCGACAGTAGAGGATCTTGTAAGCTTTTGAATAGTAATAGAAGTTTCTTCTCCTCCATCTTCTCGTCCCCTGCTGTGTGCTCCTTAATCAGTTCAGGCGCTGATCTCCAACTGGCGAGGTGTCGGTTGCCGACAAGCTATCCGGACGAGATTCTGAGAGAGGCAGGCGGCCATCTATTCCTCTTCCAGCAAGATCGCGAGCGCGGCGGCGCTCGGCATCAGGCGGACGACGCGGCGGCAGGTGAAGAAGGCGAGTTTTGAACGCGAGGCGTTCGAAACGAGGAGAAAGTCAACATCCCAGTGAGTCAACGATTTCGGCGAGAAATCGACTTGGAGTGCTGACGTCGGCGTGACGTCAGCAAGGCGACTTCGACCGGCGCGCGGCGTTGACAGGCGGATTTTGACTTTGGTCAAAATCAAACACTGAGGTAGTTTGATTTTAGGGTTCGATTTTCAAATTAGGGTTAGGGTTCCTGTGCGAACTTGTAATTTGGGGATAAATATTATTCGGAGAATTAGGGTTTTCCATTTTGGGTCGGAAATCCTAGGTAGTTCGCGCTCCGGTGTTTCGCCAGACAACCCTAAGACATCGGTTTATGACCAGTTTAGGGTTGATCTGACCGGGGCGTGACACATACTGTGACACCCGGATTCCTTAAGTCCGGGCTGAGTGAAGAAGGCTTAGCCCACAACCCAAGTCCACACGTTCAAGCATGCATACAAGCCCAAATGCGGTCAACATTTGGGTCAATGCCCAAATCGGAAGACGCTAAAGCGAGATGAGCTCGTGGCTTCTACGGAACTTCATCAGCGGAGTCGAGCGTCTCCAGTTATCTTCGGTAACTTTTGTAGAGGAGACGACCGATTCAGGCAGGGACCGCTGGCGTTGTTCGACGAGTTCTTGGAAGCAGCTTCGGCGACGTCTGCGGAGACGTCAGATGAGCTGGATCTTGCGGAGTCGGCTTCTTCTGCGAGCGATGCGGAAGGCGGCTGCGGAGCTTCATCAGCGGCGTCGAGCAGCTTCGGTGGTTCACCGGCGAGCTCTGCGCAGAGAGGAGGCGACGCGGAACCTTCGGACACGAGGGAGACGGACGTGGCCGACGTGGAGATGGCAGCCCGCAAATGAAGCGAACGCGAGACGAGGCTCAGACCCGAACCCCTATTTCAACGTGCGAACAGAGCAGTCTTCGGCGAGTCTTCCAGAGGCGTGGGGTTGCGGTGGTTCTCGGTGGTTGAAGCAGACGGATGGTTCGGCGATGTGGGCGACACAGGAGGCAGGAGGCCTTCAGCGAGTGTGGAGTGTGGCGACGTGGTCCACGCGAATGTGGCGACGTGCGGAGGAGTGGGCTGGGATTCGAGACATGAATCTTGAATATTTTTACACGATTTTTCAAGGAATCTCAACTTAAGTGATAATATAACGCCGCCCGTTATATCAAATCCTGATATAACGCTTTCTCGTTAGCGATTTCCTTGCTCTCCGACGACAGTTTTGTCGCTCGATCTTCTCCGACGACCTCCGAGTTCATGGCCTTGTCGAGCACACGGCCTCCGAGTTCTTAGAGTGTCGAGCCCTAATTTTGTGTTTTTTGTGCAGTTGACCTCCGACGTCCTACGGCGATCTGCGACATCTTCCGACACCCTCCGGCGAACTGTGAGGACCTCGGACGACCTACGGCGTAATGTCGAGTTCCTGGTTGCTTAGGGTTTCCTAATCTCGACCTACGACGAACTACGACGACCTCCGATGACGTCCCACGACCTACGGCGTAATGTCGAGTTCTTGGTTGACTTAGGGTTTCCTAATCTTGATTTATTTTTTACAGGATCTCATCTTTCGTCCACTACCATTTGTAGGCCGAGTTCCTCCGACGAACCCAAACTCTTCCTTTAAGGTATAATGGCGTAATTAATTATTTAAATAAGTAAACTGATATAATTTGTCTTCTTAGGTTTTCCTAATCATGTTTTTTTGTTTGCAGAATCTCATGGCGAGTTCTTCCGATGACTCCAATGTTCTTTTAAGATATAAAAGTTGTAATTTGTATATTAATGACATAATTTTTGCATTAATGATATAAACATGCGTTCTATTTCTAAATACGTACATTGTTGTATTAATGACAGTATAACACATCTCATATTGGTATAAAATGTCTCTAATTTGGTATAACAGCTATAAAGTTTCGTATAACATGCCTCAAACATAGTATAACACATAAAGCCAAGGTTATTAGGGAATCATTCTATATCTTTAGATCTAATAATCCTAGGATGTTGAAAATGTAGAATCTTTGATCCTACCTAAATGATCTATAGGATCTATAATCTCTTTCAATCCTACAAATATGTGACTAAATGTTAAATACATCTGCCATCAACTCATTAACTTGCTAAATGCTAACCTGAACTCCCAAATTGTTTAAATAATTTCAATAATATAATATATTTCTTTCATTAATTTATACCAGTAATATTTCGACATTATCACCAACCTCGCTTTGACTTTGCTAATTCCTCTACTATTAGTCTTAAAAGACTAAAAGTACATCTCATATCATCAGCGGACTCATCCTACCATAATCATGATAACAGGTAGATAAACATAAAACAACATGAAAAGTCGTCACACAAAAAAAAAGAAACAACAAGAAGAAACAAACTGGTTTTAGAGCCAGCTGGATGATTCTAAAGAGCTTAAATCTTCGTTGCTGCCATAAGAAGCTTCTATAATAGTTTTTTCTATAGACTTCCTCTCCGATCTGAAAGGTAATTGAGGATACAAAGCAATTTCACATATTCTCTAATTAATGAAACTATGAAAGAATTGAAACCAAACATAAAGAAGCTATCGTTTTAGACTTCTTGTAGGATCTATTGAAGATTATGGTTAAAAACAAGAAGGGGAAAATTAAATGAAGCGGATCCTTTGTCTGTATATTTTCTGAATCACCAGAATGATTCTAGTGCACAAACAACTTTCTGTACAAACTCATTTAAACTAAAAAATTATAGGGCAGCTTTATTTTTACACTGTAAAAAGGGTATTTTGCAACAAAGAATCGCATATGGGGCACAATCCTAAAGACAATCAAGGATATTCCTCTGAACCAACGCCTGAAACGTTGCCCTGAGGAAACCATTAGTCTGCAATTTTTTTATGCAGGCAAGGAAGCTATGGGAATATATAGAATAAGTTATTTCATCATGGACATCATACTGAATACAAACTTGTGTTTAAAATCATGAGATTGGTAAAACTGATCATTTAGCTACTAACAAATCATACTTCCATCAAAAACATTAGGGACCGCTTGGTTGGAACGGAGAGCTATTCCATTCCTTGCATATTCACTATGGAATTGTTATTTCCTTGTTTAGTTAACAAATAAACTAGAAATTGTTATATTTTGAAAGGAACCTTATTTGTTAGGGACAGAAAATAACTATTCCCTACTTAAGACTAGGGAATATGTATCATCGTCAATTACAAATAGCATAAAATATCTCATTCCAAATTTATCCTTCTACTTTTTCGAAACAATATCAATTAAAAAATCTTGTCGTTTACTTTCACATTACATAAATACCTTAAATTATCTTGCTCTAAGTTATGCACATCAAGGTGTCTACATCAAAAAAAAAGATTTTTTTTTGGTCAAAGGCTAGAAAGAGATTTTATATAAGCTAAAAGGTATGATACAGGGTATATATATATACACTACCACCCACCCTTCATCCTCAGGACCCAAAATTTTTTTGACAGAGTTCCCCTTACATAGTGTCACGAGAATCCTGCTACAAAATATGTTTAACCCCAGAACATCTTGAGAAAAAAGAAAAAATACTCACTCATACGAATCACATGTCAACTAGGTTACATAAGCATCATCATAATGTTTGGCTTCCTTCATAGGCGCAGGATGTGGCGTGCGCTTCCTCCAGGAAAAGCCTTTTAAATGCCTTCACATGCGCGTGGCTGTTTTGCTGGAAACGGCTGCATCATAGTAATGTTTGATTTTGGCCGCCAGCAGCACCAAGGAAATTTGGTACATGTGCTACGCTCCTCAACTCAAGAAGGCAAGGTATTTGCAGTGCTTGTATAGAACCAACGAACCAGAGTGTCGTTCCTGTCTTAATCCTGCACAAAAGAATTAGTTTGAGCTCAAGGCAATAGAATCTGCGTTTGATCTGTAGGATAAGCGGTGCCCATGATAAGATGCAATAGCTGCACTAGTTTCGAATATTAGAAGAAATAACCGCCCACCACATCAGCAAGCATCCCAATTTTGCAAGAAATTCATGAACCACCCCCCCCCCCCCCCCCCCCGAGTCTATTCTCTCCAACCCAAAAGACTTTCACTTTCACTTTCACCTCGGAAGTTTGAAGAAGTCCATAATCCCTCTATCCTGGGTACCGAAAATGTCGTTATTTCTGAAACGCCAAATGTGGTAGACCGCCCCCGCAAAGAAGAGTTTCTTGATGTAAAGCCAATAGTTGTTTCCTTGCTTCCATTGCTGCGAAAGCCTAGCCAAGGTTTCCTCCCATGTGTTCCCTTCATCAGTAATGCCACAGCCTCTCTTGGTCAGCCTCCAGAAATTTTCTAAAGCTGTACATTTGAAGAAAAGGTGATTTATTGTTTCGGGGCAGGAGTTGCAGAGAGCGCAAGTGGGGTCCTGTATCAATCCCCATTCAAAGAGTCTTTGACGGGTGCTTAGCCGGTTTAGGCATAGTAACCACAGCATGGAGTAACGCGGAATTCTTCCTTTGAACCAAATAATGTCTTTCCAGGGCTCATCGCTTACATGAAATTGCCCTTCATATGCCGATTAACCGAGAATGTTCCATGTGTAGTCATCTTCCAGTAGGCTTGGTCCTCGTTTTGAGTTGGGTAGATTCTAACTTAGGGGATAACCTTGTAGATATCGGTCAGCCTTAAAGATCTTGGTGTAGGGATCACCCATCTTTCATTAACCAACAAGGAACTAAGGCGCGCTTCCCTTCCCGGTGGATTCTCAAATCTGATGTCTTCTACTAGATCAAACAATATCTTAGCATCAAACCAAGGATCCAGCCATAACCAAATAGTAGTGCCATTCGATATCTTGTAACCCACCATCCTTTTGCAAGAGTCCCGGACACATAAAATATTTCTAATGGACCATGACTTGTTCCGAGCGAGCTTGACTGACCATATTGTGTCGTGGTGTAAATATCTCTCATGACTCCATTTGACCCAAAGTATGTTTTTATTTGTCATGATATTCCAAATGTGGTGCATGAGAAAAGCTAGGTTTAGTCTCTCCAGATCTGGCAAACCGATGCCCCCAAGGCGCATTGGTTTTGTAACATTGCACTATGCCACCTTTGCAATTCCCTTGTGATGCCCCCCGACCACCTTTGCAATTCCCTTGTGATGCCCCCCGACCAAAGAAACTGAGCTAGGATGGAATTTATCTTCGTGAATACCCCAGGTGGCAATTTGAGAGCGTCACACCAAAAATTTATATTGTCGTAGCAAATCTTCTTCATTAGTTCTACCCGCCCCGCGTAAGACAAGTTTTTTGCCCTCCAAGCGGATAGATGCTTGGACAGCTTTTCAATCAGAGGCATGCAATCCCTTGTTTTTATTTGCCTACTCGTAATTGGTATGCCGAGGTATTTGAATGGCAGGTTGCTCTTTCGGATTTCAAGGATAGATAATATCTTGTCTTGCATATGAGGATCACATGAAGCAGAAAAAAAAACCTGGGATTTTTCTTTGTTAATTTTGAGTCCTGTATCTTGGTAAAATATATACAGCACCAGAATCAATGTGCGGGCAGATTCTTCAGAAGGATCATAGAATATGATTACATCAGCAAATTGGAGATGGGTAAATCCCAGATTTTGCATTTTGCATGAGGGTGAAGATGCCCTTCAACAAGCTGATCGTGTAGTAGGTCCGTGAGGTACTACATAACAAGGATGAACAAGTAAGGAGACATGGGGCAGCCCTGCCTCAATCCACGGGTACTTTTAAAATAGCTCACATCCTGCCCATTGAGACTAATGGAGAAGGTGGGCGACGTCACGTAGGTCATGATCCGCTCGATGATCCAAGTAGGGAACATATATGCTCGCAGCAAGCTATCTAAGAAATCTCATCTAACCGAGTTGAAAGCTTTTTGAATGTCCACCTTTATAGTCATGCTCGGCACTCCAGTCTTTCTATGATAGTTGTGCATGATTTCTTGGCACAGCATGATGTTTTCATGGATTGATCGTCCTTTGATGAAGGCATGTTGGTTCCCATCGATAAGATCCGGGATGGAATTCTTAAGACGATCCGCCAAAGCCTTTGTGATAAACCTGTACACCATTTGGCATACCGATATAGGCCGGAAATCTGCAAAGCAAGTGAGATTAGGAACCTTAGGTATAAGTGTTAAGGAGGCTGCATTTACCCTTTTGAGAAGCTAGCTATGCTCCAGGAAATCCATAATAGCCGTAGTAACGTCCTCTTTAATTGTATCCCAGCATGATTTAAAGAAGCTAGCATTAAACCCGTCAACCCCGGGGGCTTTTGTAGTGTTTGCCGCCATAACAATCTTCTCCACGGTCTCCCTGGTGAATTTTGCATTAATGATAAGGATGGTTGCGGGATGAAGAGTTTTCCTCATCAAGATATGCAGCTGCCTATGATCCACCACGGGAGCAAGAATACCCTTGAAGTAGTTTATAGCCTCCTCGTAAAGATCTTCACCCGTAAGGATATCACTGATGGGATTCTTGATAGTCGAGATGGAATTCCGAATAAGCCTGGATTTCATTAAGTTGTAGAAGTAGGAAGAATTTGAATCCCCCAGCGTGATATGTTGGTCTCTAGATTTCTGCTTGAGCGCCGATTTCCCTTCTTCCCAGTATAGCCTAATACCCTCTTGGCATGCCCTCTCCAGGTCACAAAGCCTAGAGTCCATTTGATTTGTTTGGAGCGCGCTTTGAACAGCCTCAAGCCTATGATGGTTTGTTCTCAATGTAGCTTCTTTTTCCTTTCTCATCTCCATGGCCCATCTCTTGAGCGCCTGTTTTACCATAGTCAGCTTACGGTAAAGTACATACATAGGTGTACCACGGAAGTGATTTGCCCTCCAAGTTTCATTGATGACCTGCATCATGCTTAGATAATTCATCCAGTGGTTAAAGAAGCGGAACCTTGCCCCTTTTCGTGGGGAATCCGGGCCAAATAGCAATAGCGCTGGGGAGTGGGGAGTGATCGGAGATGCCTGGATGGAGAAAGAAAGCTTTAGCGTGGGGGAACTTTTCTATCCACTCCATGGTGGCCATAATGCAATCCAGTTTGCATGATATGCGGTTCCTGCCACTTTGAGAGTTTGACCAAGTGTAATAATCCCCGCGATAATTTATATCGGAGACGCCCATTCTGCCCTAAGCCTCTAGATTTTCAAGGATCTCTTGCTCATTATGATCAGACCCCCCGCATTTTTCCCCTGGCGAGAAAAGCATATTAAAGTCACCAAGCAGGACCAATGGCCCAAGGTGGCACCAATTGTCAATCATCCGCCAGATTTGCCTGCGCTCGTTGATAGAGTAGAGCCCATAAACAATTCCCATCATGAATAGACAGGTCCCTTGAACATTTTGGACCTTCCCAATTAGCACATGTTCAGTCGCATCTAAGATATCCACCCTATATGTTAGGGGGTCCCAAGTCAACCAGTTTCTGCCCCCGAACTACAGGCATAGTTATTTGAGTAGGCCCATCCTGGAAAAACCGAGTTCAAGATGCTGATACTATTAGCCTCACGAACTCGGGTCTCCATAATGGCCATCATCTTTATATGGAATTTCTTTACCAGCTGCCCCACCTCTCTCCTCTTTGTAATTGCGTTGAAACCTCTTACGTTCCAACACACAATGGGGTCCGGAGAAAAATTCATGGGATGACCGGAAGTATTGGACTCGAGCTCTTAGGGTCCGAGGAAATTGCATTTAAGTTCTTTGATTTTTTTTTTTTCTTTTTTTTTTCTTCTTCCCGACTCCAAACAGCACAAAGTCTTGGACGCTGGATGAACAACTAGCGTATTCTTTGGTTTCTATTTGGCCTGAGCTAACAAGGCCCTAGATATCATCTGCCCTTGCCACTACATCAAAGTCCTCTTGGTCAGAATGCGGTGTGGGGCCAGTGTTATAATTTAATTTAAAACTAATTTGTTATTTTATTTTGCAGGACTTGTTTGTAATTTTTAGACACCTATGGGTTTATGTGTAAATTTTCTTTTAAACCCTTTTTCCTTTTCTCTTGCCGAGGGTTTATTTTTCCCCTTTTCGTTTTATTTTTCTCCTTCGTGAGCGGCAGCGACATCAAATCCTCTTCTTGGGCGACAAGAGTTCGGCCACCCTTCTCCTTCTTCTTTGATGGGGCAACGATGGAGGATTCCTCAAAAGGCGCATGAGTGAAAGCCATTTCCTAAGAAGCGTGGACAACACCTTTCCCCTTTCATCTTCTTCCCCTTCTCTTCGTTGCTATTAGGTAAATTTTTCATCCCTACATCTCGGTTGATATTATTTTTGGGTTCTTGATGATGAAATTAGGGAAGTTCCGTTAATAATATTCCTTGTTCGATTTTGGGATTTGTAGCTCGGATTTCTCCAATCTGTTCCTGTGAGTTTTATTCCCCTGCTTTATGTCTTCGCATTATCTTTGATTGAAGACAGCGACTTTATATTTGTTTCTGAAAGTATCCCTTATGTGTTAGTTTTCGAAAGAGGACAGTAGATCTTCTTGGATGTTTGAAGAAAATATATATATATAAGTAAACTTTATTAAGTGCGTACATGCAGACGTATTTCTAATCTAAGCAAACGTTATTTCATTGTGCTGGGATGGTTTTCTTTTATTTTCGTCAAAACTTCATGCGATTACTTATAGCTGTGTAGGCTAAGTTTAATAATATTACTTGTTCCCCTTAATTCCTCTTTACAAATTCTTATGATTTGATTTCGTTTCCACGTAGCAGGTTATAAATTGCTTTTCTTACTTAAAGGTATTAGTCATCCCATGTCTTCTGTTTGACTACATTACCATGTGATTAATAATTTTATTTGTCTCTACTTAATCATACTCCTTTATGTTAACAATATTTGAGTGATGATTTAGAGAAAATGATACACTGTTACAATGTGGGTATCTGTATTGCTTGATTTAAAAAAAAAAAAATCCTTGAACATATCTGTTATGCAGCGAATGAATAGTAAATTTTATTTGATGTTAGTATTAACTTTTGCAAATATAAGCTTGCTAGAACTGAGAAATTCTTTAAACCATATATGGTGATGTATAACCTGATCTGGAATTCCAATATCTCTTGTTGTTAATACCAATATCTCTTGTTGTTAATAACAGATACATTCATAAGTGGCTAAATTGATTTGGTTTAATTAATAGAGGTGATAGACATGATAAGATGATTCAATTGCTATTTTAATTGCAACTGTACTAGTCTACTGCAAGTTAAGTTTTCAAATTTTGGATTTCTTTACCTTGGAAACCATAGTAGGAGACTTATGAAGTGTTCCTTTAGGAGTGGAACCGTCCCAAATAATTGAATGGATATTACTTTTATAGATGTAATTAGTTTGTATAAATCTTAATCAATGTTAATGTCCATCTTAAAGTTAATTTTCAAATCTGCAACAGTATACATACAAACGTACTCTCTATTCTAAATAAATGCCATTCCCCTAGATTAAGTTCTATGTGGTGATGAATGGGACTTTATGGTTGGATTTACTATTTTTAATTCTTCATTGATTGGAAATCCTTTTGCATATCTGAAACGTGAATTGTTTGGGGTAACGGGGATCCAAACCAGGATTCGTGAGGTCGGAGGGACCTAGCCCGCTGGGCCTGGACCTGTTATGGGTGGGGTGACCCTAACAAAAAAGGCGCCTTTTTTTGTTATGACCCGAGTCTGCCTCATGCGGCGCATCTGACTCGTTCCAGGCCATAACCAAGCCAGGCCCAGGGGCTCCCCAATCCCGTTCCGGCTCCGTGTTACACCCGGACATATTACGTCTGCAACGGGATTCGACCCCTGGACATGACCCTCACGAGTCATGACCCTTTAACCATCTGAGCTATACCCCGAGTATAGTCCCATATTGCAAGTGGGAGAAACTATTATGTGGTTTATAAGCCTTAGTGGGCTTGCTATTGTTAACTTGGGCTTAAGCATTTTAATAGATTGAGCCACGTTGCAAATCGGCTCACCAAGTTAATAAATAGTTTGCTTACTAAGTGGGTTGTAATAAATTGGTGGGAGTTGGGAGAATCACTTACATCTAGCTGAATTTGCATATAATAATAGCTACCATTCAGCAATTCAGATGGCACCATTCGAAGCACTTTATGGAAGACGATGTAGATCACCTGTGCTTTGGGAGCAGACAGGAGAGAAACAGTTATTGGGACCACAGATCTTACAAGGTAATGCTGAGGCAATTCAACAGATCCGGCAGAGATTAAAGACTGCGCAGAGTAGACAGAAGAGTTATGCAGATAGGAGAAGACGAGACCTTGAGTTTACAGTTGGAGATCATGTGTTTCTAAAAATTTCTCCGGTCAAGGGAGTCACGAGATTTGGAAAGCAAGGAAAGCTAGCCCCTCGTTACATTGGACCTTTTGAGATACTAGACAGAGTGGGCGCTGTGGCTTACAGATTAGCTTTGCCTCCATCACTTGGTCATGTGCATAATGTCTTTCATGTCTCTATGTTGAGGAAATACATTCCAGACCCGGCGCATGTTATTAGCGAGAGTTATCCACCGATCGCTTCAGATGTGTCTTTTACCGAGCCTCCTATTCAGATACTTGAAAGGAAAGAGCATCGACTAAGGAACAAAGTTGTCAAGTTGGTCAAAATCAAGTGGCGAAACCATCCAGAAAGCGAAGCAACTTGGGAACGCGAAGAAGACGTTAAAGCTCAATATCCTGAATTGTTTGAGGAGGGTAAGCTAATTTGGAGGACCAAATTTTCTTTAGAGGGGGAGAATGTTATAATTTAATTTAAAACTAATTTGTTATTTTATTTTGCAGGACTTGTTTGTAATTTTTAGACACCTATGGGTTTATGTGTAAATTTTCTTTTAAACCCTTTTTCCTTTTCTCTTGCCGAGGGTTCCCTTTTCGTTTTATTTTTCTCCTTCGTGAGCGGCAGCGACATCAAATCCTCTTCTTGGGCGACAAGAGTTCGGCCACCCTTCTCCTTCTTCTTTGATGGGGCAACGATGGAGGATTCCTCAAAAGGCGCATGAGTGAAAGCCATTTCCTAAGAAGCGTGGACAACACCTTTCTCCTTTCATCTTCTTCCCCTTCTCTTCGTTGCTATTAGGTAAATTTTTCATCCCTACATCTCGGTTGATATTATTTTTGGGTTCTTGATGATGAAATTAGGGAAGTTCCGTTAATAATATTCCTTGTTCGATTTTGGGATTTGTAGCTCGGATTTCTCCAATCTATTCCTGTGAGTTTTATTCCCCTGCTTTATGTCTTCGCATTATCTTTGATTGAAGACAGCGACTTTATATTTGTTTCTGAAAGTATCCCTTATGTGTTAGTTTTCGAAAGAGGACAGTAGATCTTCTTGGATGTTTGAAGAAAATATATATATATAAGTAAACTTTATTAAGTGCGTACATGCAGACGTATTTCTAATCTAAGCAAACGTTATTTCATTGTGCTGGGATGGTTTTCTTTTATTTTCGTCAAAACTTCATGCGATTACTTATAGCTGTGTAGGCTAAGTTTAATAATATTACTTGTTCCCCTTAATTCCTCTTTACAAATTCTTATGATTTGATTTCGTTTCCACGTAGCAGGTTATAAATTGCTTTTCTTACTTGACTACATTACCATGTGATTAATAATTTTATTTGTCTCTACTTAATCATACTCCTTTATGTTAACAATATTTGAGTGATGATTTAGAGAAAATGATACACTGTTACAATGTGGGTATCTGTATTGCTTGATTTAAAAAAAAAAAAATCCTTGAACATATCTGTTATGCAGCGAATGAATAGTAAATTTTATTTGATGTTAGTATTAACTTTTGCAAATATAAGCTTGCTAGAACTGAGAAATTCTTTAAACCATATATGGTGATGTATAACCTGATCTGGAATTCCAATATCTCTTGTTGTTAATACCAATATCTCTTGTTGTTAATAACAGATACATTCATAAGTGGCTAAATTGATTTGGTTTAATTAATAGAGGTGATAGACATGATAAGATGATTCAATTGCTATTTTAATTGCAACTGTACTAGTCTAGCAAGTTAAGTTTTCAAATTTTGGATTTCTTTACCTTGGAAACCATAGTAGGAGACTTATGAAGTGTTCCTTTAGGAGTGGAACCGTCCCAAATAATTGAATGGATATTACTTTTATAGATGTAATTAGTTTGTATAAATCTTAATCAATGTTAATGTCCATCTTAAAGTTAATTTTCAAATCTGCAACAGTATACATACAAACGTACTCTCTATTCTAAATAAATGTCATTCCCCTAGATTAAGTTCTATGTGGTGATGAATGGGACTTTATGGTTGGATTTACTATTTTTAATTCTTCATTGATTGGAAATCCTTTTGCATATCTGAAATGTGAATTGTTTGGGGTAACGGGGATCCAAACCAGGATTCGTGAGGTCGGAGGGACCTAGCCCGCTGGGCCTGGACCTGTTATGGGTGGGGTGACCCTAACAAAAAAGGCGCCTTTTTTTGTTATGACCCGAGCCTGCCTCATGCAGCGCATCTGACTCGTTCCAGGCCATAACCAAGCCAGGCCCAGGGGCTCCCCAATCCCGTTCCGGCTCCGTGTTACACCCGGACATATTACGTCTGCAGCGGGATTCGACCCCTGGACATGACCCTCACGAGTCATGACCCTTTAACCATCTGAGCTGCAGCTCAGATGGTTAAAGGGTCATGACTCGTGAGGGTCATGTCCAGGGGTCGAATCCCGCTGCAGACGTAATATGTCCGGGTGTAACACGGAGCCGGAACGGGATTGGGGAGCCCCTGGGCCTGGCTTGGTTATGGCCTGGAACGAGTCAGATGCGCCGCATGAGGCAGGCTCGGGTCATAACAGCCAGCCCGCTCTTTTCCTTTCTCCTGTGCCAAGGAAATTGGAGGAGATTTATTGCCAGCCAGCGATCTAGAAACCTGGGGGAGGGCTGTCCGTTCCCCAATGGTGACAAGGTATTACTGGGCTTGGAGGCCACAGCGGCCTTCCTTGTGTTGTTTGGCTTCTCCCTCCATACCTGCCTCTCCTCAGTCTTCCCTGTGCAGGTGCAGTTTTTTGCGTGGTGGCCGAACGGGTTACATTTAGTGCATCTTGGAAAAACAGCTTCGTACTCAAATCGGAGGCTCACCCCCGTCCCACCGTTCACCGAGACCGACAATTCCTCGGGATATGCTGAGGCGGCTTTCATTTCCACACACACTCGAGCGAATCCCAGCCTAGACTTGGACAATGTTGCCTTGTCCAAGAAAAGAGGTTTTCCAATGGCGCTAGTCACCTTGCCAATAATCCCAGGTGATCACCATTTAAGGGGGAGATTGAAGAGGCGAACCCAAATAGGGATGGAAGTTAAGTTCACCCGAACCAGCTCCTCATCGGGATTCCATGGCTTTAAAATCAGAATTTTTCCAAACACGAACCAAGGTCCCTTCTCCGGAAGGAAGTGTGAACATTTCTAACCCCCCTTTTGGGATTCCATTGCTGTGTAACCTTCTGCTTCAAAACCATATAATTTGGCCTGTAACCGAAGAAATGCCCCACCAGGGTGTGATCCCGAAGGAACAATTCTCAGCTAATTCTTCGTCTGGCACTAAAAGATCCAACACCCCATTTTCGACGGAAACATCCGAAGGGGATAGAGTGCAGAGAGCGTCATTCATTTGGGTCGAAGCAAAGAGGGAACTCCATGATCTAGTAGCGTTTGGAAAAAATCCTAGCTCAAGGCTAGAAGAAGGGGGTTCGCCAGGAGCCAACCCCTTTGCCGCCTTGCCAACCAGGATGCGAGGCTGGGCATTTGCCATGCCCACCAGAAACCATCTACGCCAAAATATTTTTGGAGGGACCCCTTGAAGGAAGTCCCCAAAAAAATCTTGTATTTTTGGTAAGAGCATTCTTTTATCTTGTAGTATTCTTTTTCATTTGTTATTCATTGCCTCCAATTGACAAGCAGTTTTTTGGTTTGGGAGAAAAATAGAGTAAACCTGCAATTATGTTGGAGAACAATGTCTCACCTGCAGAACCATGAGTTATGTTTTACTACAACGTATATTCTTCATCCCCTTTTACATTCTCTACAAACATTACCCTTTCACATCCGGTAGAAACCAACATTTTTCATGCAGAGAATGTGAATGATTCTCGTGATTGAAAACTTATTTCTATACCTTAATTTGAGTGATGCACAATCTAGCAATATCCAAAAGCAAAGTTGTCATAACGGGACCGGAACGTCCAACCGATTGATGGGTCAACTGGTTAAATAATATGTTTATTACAAAATGTTAAACAATAATTTCAATACTAAAATAAAATCAAATTGTTATTGTTCAACGTCATATCAATAAATTGTTTAACCAAGTAACTAAATAAGCTGAAAGAAACTTTCACACTACTGTAATCACACATGATTCGAAAAATTCTTGGCGTGCAATATATTGAAGCAACGTAAAATACCTGATGGACACAAATTTAGCTTTCCGTTGCACTCTGAACGACCAGAAACCTGCGAGGGAAGAGCTGAGGCGTAAGAAGGCAGAGGTAAGATCCTGCCAGCGATGAGAAGAAAAAGAGGGCCCGAATAGTAAACTACCTGCGTTTAGCTGTTTCTATCCGAGGGGATTGCACACACCGCAGCCATAGCTGAATTGACGGCGCTCCGGCACTGCGCCGGTGAAGGTGCGCAAGGCCGAGAGGGAAAGGGAGGAAACAACTAACGAAGCGCATTGCCGCAAAGGCTGCAACCGCCAGCCGATGAATACGGAAGGCGCTAGAGAGGAGGAAAAGTATCTAGGTTTTATTTTAGGCCGAGGGATTGGCTTCGGAGGGGACGGTAAATGGTACTTTCGGCCGAAAGACGATCGGAACTCTAATACTGTGTTTACCTGAAGGATAAAAAGTAAAAAGGAAATGGGAAAAAAATAGAGGTATAGGATATATTATAGATTTTTTTTTATATTTAGTTGAAAGAAAAAAAAGTACAAAGAAATAAAATATATTAATATATATATATATATTAATTTTTTATTTTTATTTATATTATAGATATTAATAATATTATTAAATTATTAAATATTAAATATTAAATATAAATAACGATGACAAAAACAAATAGCAGGGGCAAGAATAAGAAATAGTCGTGAGTTTGAATAGTAGCGACGAACTCGAACAACAATAACACGAACGCGTAGTTGAGAAAAATTTATAGTGAACTAAGACAAGCAATAATGCAATAAAAAACAAGGTGCAAAGTTAATAAAATTAAAATATAATTTTAGCTTTCTGTCTTATTTAAGTGAAAAGCAAATGAAGAAATTAATATTTAATTTTCCTTTTTACTTTCTCTCATAAACAAATCTATATTTTTTTCTTTCTTATTTTTTTTCTTTTTTATTTTTTCTCCTTTTCTTTTAACTTTTCCCTCACGTATAAAGCTCTAGTTGTAGCTTTAACTTTTAATAGAAATAAATAACAATACCTTTTGATGTAATTTTTTTCCCAAGTTTATCTTAGGTGAAAAGGAAAACAAACATGAAAATACATTTGGCAAAACACTTTCTGATGAAATAAGGTGTTGTTTAATGAGAAAAGTATTTTTTATATATTTGTTATTATATTGTTTTCACAAACTATTATAAGAAGCCCAATCTTACAATTTAATATTTTTATTAATGATTTGCTATGAATGGATAGAAATGCAAAATCTGAAGTAGCTCCGTATTAACCTCACAAAATAAGGTCAAAATATCAAATGAGCTTACATGATGATGAATACAATTGGCGATCAAGGTTTTTTTAGTAATATCTAAAAAGAAGAAAACAATTCCTGTTTTCTAAAATTAAAATAATCCGAATACCTCAAACTTTCCTCTGGATGCTATTGTTAAATTAAAACTTTTGGGCTAAACTGCAATTTTCTAAATTTTGATGTCAGAGTAGGGTAACGGAAGAATGAACTAGTGGGGAGGTGACGGGACTCGTGGCCTATTGGCACACCTGGATGCTCCCTGTTCTGACGCTACTGCAGAAGGAGCACCGATCGACGAGCATTTGTATTGTGAAGAGACCCTTCTCCACAGCTTGTGGAGAAGGATCTCAATTTGGCCATCACAGTGATCTACTCATTGAGATCTATCTAATGATCTACTCAGCTTTCAGTTTCATTTTAATCTCGGATACTACCTTTTCAGAAGAAATATCATCCAATGAAACATGGTTATCGGGTTGAGATTGTTCCATGATGGAGAAAGTTTCCTCTAGCATATCAACATTTCGCATGTATCTGTCGAAGGCTTCATTTTCAACTTCAATATTTCCTTCAAAATGTTCCTTTAACTTCATAAACCTCCATCTATTTATATTCATTGCATCCTGAGACATTTGCCAAGACCGAGTACTAAGAAAAGGTAACAGGCAGTTTCAAACAGTCAAAAGAATATTGAGATAGGATAGTACCTTTCTGGTAAGAGGTTTCTTTGTTCGTAGGATACTGGAAAAGTTAGCCGACAGCTGCCTGAGTGAATTAAGTCTCCATGAAGGGCTGGTAGAAATACTTAGTAAACCAGGATCAAAATTCAAAATCAAAATGTATATACACTTTTTGGATGCCCATATATGCAGCACAGTACCCAGATGACGAAAATGCCTCATTTGATGGTTGTTCCACTGGCGAGGAGCTGGAAGTAGGCGGTTTGTCCGGCAAAGTACCATTATGTTTAAGAACTGTTATTTCAGCCATCAAAGAAAGACCAATTGACATGTTTATTAGTAATATTAACACAAGTGCAAAATTATGGTTTTCACACTGAAATGTCGCAATCAGGGATGTCTGCTTCATATGATTATCCAAGAAAAAGGTGTTCCAAATACTAATTACTGTAACAACGATTGGCATACCGTGAATATGGCATGGATTCTCGGCTTTAGCACAACAACTCTTGCATGATTGAAAAGGACACCTGTATAAGCCAAGAACGATCGTCAAATATCCAAGCACTATGGTTGTCAATTGTGATACCATATCACTAGACAAGAAATACAAATAGCACAAGCTTAGGGCACAGTATAAAAAAGAATCTGGAATATTGTTTCTACTATTATTAAAGAACCAAAGCAGTATAAAAAAGAATCGCATTTATGCAAATATAAAATTTGAATGAACAGCTTAAAGAAGCTATTAAATAGGCTAAAATATAACATATCTAATTGGACTTCACAGAATGAACTAGTTTTGAGGCAATGTAATTTCTCCACAAAGTTGATTCTCATAGTCTCATGCCACCACAAAAGGATTTTCTGACCCTTAAAGGCTCAAGTGCATCTTACTAGTAACTTCAGTCTCAGGTCTGTTTATTGCCAGAAAATTATCAAGTTATAATTAGGGGTAGGGCAACCTCTAATCTTATACAATACATGACATGAAGTAAAAAATATAACAAACCAAAAATAGTATGTTTAAGCTATATATCATGAAGCAAGACGACTACCAAATAGAACCAATTGGCAAGTCAAAATGGTAAAATCACAAGATTTTCATAAAATCATGATTGTTATTCACTTGCACAATCTTTTTCTCTTATTTTTCTCCGCAACTTTCACTCAAATTGCTACAAGAGAAGTTGTCATAATGAAATTTAAGTTTGTAAACTGAAAATACAGAAGCATCACTACCTAGAACGAACAACATTGCCACACTTGATGCACTTGGGTTTGTTAAGCCCACGGAGACTCTGCTTCGGCATTTCAAAGGTTCCAGGCCGTTGCAGTGTTGTGTTTCCATTAATTGCTGCAATAGCAGTGATAGAATCACCAATTTTGCTACTGGAGACAGGAGATGCTGAAGCCATGTGTCTGGTATATTCAAAAGGTGAAGCTCAAAACAAAAGGAGAACAATTAATATACTCTGTGCATGTATTAATACATGCACAATTTAGTGCTTTCCTAGAACAATAAGGAGAACAATTAAGAAGCTCCGATTCTAAAGGAAAAAATAATATTTAAAACTGCAAGTTGAAAGGTTAAAGCTGGAACCATCATTCAATGATCAAAAGTAACAGACCTTAAATGAAAATGGAACTATGGAAGCCAGTTACTGAGCACAAGCTTTCCTCCAGCCAACCTCCAGCCAACTTAATCCTCAAATGAAGCTGACCTTCTGAAGAAAGGAATAATAAGCATAATCCAAACAGAAAATCACTATAATGTTCAGTGTGAAGCATCCCAAATCAACCATGCATACCTGTCATCCGGTTCAAAATCAGGGAAGAACAAAGAAGCACCCACCGCTAGATCATCTGTTGAATTTGATTTTCAATCACGTTGCACAAACAATGATGAGATTCAACTGCTTCATCTCTCAGTTCCCTTGCTTAAATCATGTCCCTTTTCTCATTCATAAAGTTTTCCAGAATTTCCATGGCTCTTGGAAATCCCCCTTTTCCACCTTTTGCCATTTTACGATTGAAAAGCTTGTAGGAAATATCATCTGGTGTAAGACCTGCTATCTTCATCTTCAAAATTATTAAGAAGACATCCCACAATCTTCCCATTCGAAATGCAGCACCCAACATGGTGTTATAGTAAGAGATGTTTGGTGTTATACCAGACTCCACCATCCAGTCCTCCAGACGTGCAGCGGCGCTTAGGCAGCCTTCCTTGCACTGGCCATAGCTTAAGGATCCATAGGTGATGGCATCTGGCAGCAAACCATGGCAATGCATATCCTTCAACAAGCACTTCAGAAAGAAATAGTCACCCTGCCTTATTGTAGCATGTATGAGTATATTATAAGTAGTAGTATCTGGGAATGACCTTGTGCTCTTGAACTCATTAAATATTCTATAAGCAAATGCTAGAAATCCTTTCTTGCAAAGGCTGTGCAGAAGCATATTATAGGTGACTGTACTTGGAATGTGGCCACAAAGAATCATATGCTTGAAAAGCATATAGCATTCTAATAGCTTGCCGACCTTACAAAAGTACTGCATCAAACAGGTCGTGGCAACAGTATCAAGCTTAACACCTTCCATGCCCATTCTGATAAGAATTCTTCGGATAATTGATGAGTCTCCTTGCTTGCAAGCTGCAGACAGGATGGTATTAAAGGAGACTGAGTCAGGTCCAATTACACCCTGAGAAATTTGGTCTAAAAACTCAAGTGCCTCATCAGTATTTTTCTTTTCGCATAGCCCCTTTAGAATAATGTTATATGTAACAGTAGATGGGACAAAGCCATTCTCCATCATACATTCAACCATGTTCTGCACCTTCTTCACATCGCCATTGCAGCACAAACTATGGAAAAAAGTGTTCCAAGTGATAACATCCAAGGCATCCGTTCTGCCAAAGATTACTTTTTTCAGAAGATCTATCGAATTATCGACTAGTCCAGCTCTAAGTAAACCAGTGGCTAGAGCACAACAGGAGATCTGATCAGGTAGGTAACCTCTCTGTTGCATAACATCCATGAAGTCAAGGGCTTCTGTGATTGCATTGTGGCTACAAAGAGCATGCAGAAACACGTTACATGTTACTAGATCAGGAGGGCATCCTTTTCTATCCATAGTCAGAAAAATGTCAAATGCCTCCTTGAACTTCCTACCCTGGCAGAGGAACTTAATAAGTAGAGTGTATGTGACAACGTTAGGCATACATCCTTCGTCCTGCATCAACTTCAAAACATGATAAGCTTCATCCCACAAACCTTGCTTGCTAAACCCAAGAACCATAGCCGTGTAGGAATACACATTTAGACTGAATCCTTTCTTTTTAATACTACAAAAGAGTGACAAAGCCGTATAGCTCTGATCTGACTTGCATAAGCAGAAAAGAATTGAATTGTAGGTGCAGATATTGGGAATGAATCCCCTTCCCAATAATACTGAAAAAACTTCATAAGCTTGACGAATCCTTCCACTTCTGATTAGGCTAATTATTATATTATGTACATCTGCCAATGTTGGCATATAGTTGCACTTGAGCATGAGCCTTAGTATTTGCAGAGAGAGCTCGAGGCTACCTGATTTCAGTGATTTCTTCATCAGTTTCTTCAATGACTTGAAAGATGGAACAAACCTCTGACAGCACATTTCATCGAGCATGATAAAGGCATCTTCCAAATAGCCCAATGCACATACTCCGTTGAAGACTATGTTGAACGTCCAAACGTTGGGGCACGGTCCAAATCTTTTCATGCTCCCCAATACTTTCATCAGTCCGTTCATGGAAACATTGCCCGAGCCGAGATACTGGTAGAGAAGTCCATTGTAATCCAGAATACTAGGCTCGAGAAGCTGCAGCAAGTGGAGAGACTCCGTCAAGTTCCCGGCTTTAGCGCATTCGTGCATCCTACACTGGAGCCAAGCTCGAGCGGAACCCCATACCTCGCGTATGGGTCGAGTCTCTGTGCCAAGATGAGTCTCTTCGTCGATGCGGGGTTCGGAACTTGAAAGAGGAAGATAAAATCTTGAATTTTGAGGTGGATAAAGAGTACCAGAAACCGAGTCGAAACCTTCTTCAGGTAAATCCAAGGCCGAACAAGTCGACACACAAGAAACGCCGATGGATCCACGGCGAAGATGCAATCTTTTCGTGAGAAGTTGTGAGTCGCGTGTGGCGACAGGCAGGAAGCCGCAAATCATGGAAGTTCTGGAGACAAGAAGATGGTGTTGAACCATTAACCAAGTGTGCATAGCAAATAACAGTAAAGAAAATTGATAAAAAAAATGATGACTGCATAAATATGCATGGTATGTAAAGTCCTTGGAAATTCTCTGCAACAAATGTTCATCTCAGCACCTCAATCATGGCAAGCTTCTTAGCTCGCAAGACAGCCTGGTAATGATATTTATGCTCCCTATTGGCTATCAGAAAATATAAGCTCAAGTAAATGTTGGCATTCAAAAAAGGAAGTGAGAAGACCCACCTGGTAATGATAGTTGCACTAGGCAAGCTAAATAAACCATGGTAGGTCATTCCAGGTTTCCAATTTTGGAAAGAATGAAGTTACGTGTTGAATCATTGAAAAGTCAAAATTTAACTAAGAAGAAAATTACGCACCAGCAGTAAGCAAAAAAGGGGGAAACAAAAATCTGGAATGGCCAATGTTTTGGAAGGCCGCAGAATTTAAAAAAAAAAACTGATAACTTTTATCGCAAGAACTAAAGAAGGGCTGGCAAGGAAATTTTAACCACGCATGCGTAACAGTAAAAATTAATTTTTGATTATAAATGGAATCAATTTACGTAAGAAATAAAGGAAGGAAAAGGAATCTAACGCACCATTCTGGGAAAGAAAGCAAAAGAGGAATCCTAACTCAGCAATAGAGCTGCGCAAGAAATTAAGTGGGCACAAGGAAGCTTTAGAGCTGAGATAAGCGTTGGCTGGGAAATTGAATAAAGGAATCACAACTCATAAGGAAAATACAAAAGCATGAATAGCAATGGAAAATTTTCAAACAAAAGAAGCGCCAGAATTTAATGCAAAGGAAGGAAATGAATTTTTGAGAAGAGGGCTGAAAGCTTACATAAGGAGGGGTTAGGCGATCAAAAAAAAAGAGGAGAATCGACAGACAACGTATGCCAAGAGGTTGCTACAGCACTACTTGATTGAAGAAAAGGTAAAAGAAAAAGGGAGTATTTATTTTTCTACAGGAGTAAGAACTCTGTTGTTCATGATTGTATCATGTTCAACCCCCTCCCCCCAAGAGTGATGTGCGAAGATAAAAAAAAAAAGGAGAAATTAAAAAAAGAGAGGTGTGAATAAAAGAAAGAAGAGAGGAAGAACTCTGTTGTTTGTGATTGCATCATGTTTAAACCACCACCCCCCAAGAGTGATGTGAGAAAACAAAAATAAAAAAAGAGAGAGGCGTGAATAAAAGAAAGAAGAGAGGAAGAACTCTATTGTTCATGATTGCATCATGTTCAACCCCTTCTCCCCAAGAGTGATGTGCTGAGGATAAAAAAAAAGGAAAGTGATGCGAGTGAATGAAGGAGAAGAGGCTAAAAAATTGAAAAGAGGAGGAGTGTAGCACCGAAGAGCTGTTTTGATAAAAAAAAAAAAAAAAAAGGAAGGAAGAAGAGGCACGAGAAAATAAAAAGGGAGAAGTGATAATTTTTGGGATATAGAGTGCAGCACCAAAGAGTTTGCTTTAAAAAAAAAAAAGAGAGATGCATCTCACGGACAGAGATGGGATAATTTTTGGGAGTAAAAAAAATCATATGAAGGAAAGGAAACAAGGCAACGAAGAACGAGAAATCAAAATAAAAAAATGAGTTGGGCGTCAAACCAAGTCCTGCACGGAAATACTGCGAAATACCAGGAAGTCTTTCTTACGAAGGAAAACACTGACAGACAAGAAATTGAAGCACAAAAAAGGCCTAAGCATTGCGTTGAGAAGTATATAAACTCACTACTTTCATCAAAAAAAGAGAAGAGAGTGTTGCTGTATATAAAAAAAAAGAGAGAGAAGGCTGCTTGAATAAAAAGGGGATTCCGCCTTGGTCTCATAGACTGTTGGGAATCATAAGAAGGAAAAGCAAAACACCAAGAGGATAAACCGAGGAGCAGAGAAATTTAAAAAAAAAAAAGAAAATCCATAAACCAAGAAGTAGGGACAAGTACCTGTTTGAGTGCTCCACTGCTCTCTTCGTCAAATTGGGCCACAATTTGAAACCTGCTACAAACGCCACAAAACTCGAACTGAAATCTGTTATTGAGAAGAAAAGCAAAGTCTTAGCGGGCAAAATTTTAACAAGAAGCATTTTTTTGTCTACAAAAAAAGAGGCAAGTAAATGATAAAGGAAGTAAAAGAAAGACTTTTATTTCGCCAAAATTGATGATCACCTGCTCAGAATTAAACCGTTTCGGAAAGTCTTCCGTCAAATAGAATCTGTTGATCCGCAAGCATCTGAAACCAGAAACACCATAAAAAAAAAAAAAGCTAAGGAAGAAACGCTGCCGGAAGGCTGCTCCATATAACTTTTTACATCCGAAGGGAACCATGGTAAATATACCTGTCTAAAAGATTGAAAACTCAAGAGAATTAAGAAAGTAAGAAAGGGAGGAAGTTCATCAAGACACAAAGTAAAATCTATATACAACTTGTCACCTGATGGAGAAAATTTGGGCCTGATTCTATACTGCTTATTTCTCAAGGCTTTGTGATGAATGCTCTTCGTCAGGATACTGCAGAGAAGAATTCTGAAGTTTCTCGGTAAAAATTGCCAGAAAAGGAAACAAAAAGGAACGGAGAAGAAAGACAGAAGACTAACTTCTATTTTCGCCAGTAGCATCATATGCGGACCCTAATCGAATCATCAAAAATCCGAATTTCAAATCCGAATTACTAGATCCAACCCAATTCTGCTGGATCCGACTCGATTTGTCACACCGCTCAGACTCGATTTGTCACACTCGATTTGGTTCAGCTACTCGGCTAACGGCTTGAACTTGACTTGAGTCATATCTAAACGTTGACTCCAAACAAAATTCTCAGAAACATTCTCAAATAAACACTCATCAAACATAATACTTAAAATCTTAACGCATCGCAATAGAGTATTGTTTGGGAGGTGCGTACGTCGACGTTTACCGTCGGGGCGTAACTCCTCAATATGACATTACGTTCGTTAAGACCAAAGTATTTTCCTCAAACTTAAATATCCAACAAGTCGGAAGACCGAATATTTTTAAAATCAAATTATCCAACAAGCCACAAGGCTGGGTAATTTTCTCAAATATCCAATAAGTCGCAAAGACCGGATATTTTTAAATTAAATTATCCAACACGTCGCAAGACCGGATAATTTCCCAAATCAAATTATCCAACAAGTCGCAAGACCGGATAGCTTCTCAAATCAAATTATCCAACAAGTTACAAGACCGGATAACTTCTCAAATCAAATTATCCAACAAGTCGCAAGACCGGATAATTTTCCAAAATCAAATTATCCAACAAGCCGCGAGGCCAGATAACTTTTCAAATCAAGCATCCAACACACCATCAAGGCCGGATGAACCTCCAAATTCCAATATCTAACATGTCTCAATGCATTATGATGGAATATTATTTAGAAGGTGTGTATGTCGATGTTTATCATCGGGCGCGTAGTTCCTCAATGTGACATCGTGCTGTCGGAGATTGATATTATCCCAAATTCAAACACCTAATGAGCTATTGCGAGACTAAACATTCGGCAAAGATGCCCAAATTGATAAAGACTCTTTGCTTTCATTATTCATGTACCATGTCAAGCCATGTATTTTCACAATATGCATAAATAAAATTGTTTAGTCTTGTATCTTATTTCATAATATAGATCTTTTAATCAAAGGTTCCCTAATTTTATGGGTAATTAACAATGAGCACTTGCGCTCATTAAAAGCTAGAACCCATTAAACAAAAAATCTTATTAATTTTAAGTGAATTTAATAAAGGTCATATTACATTTTTAACATGTAACACTTTTTGACCCCACAGAGGAAAATTTGAAGGAACACTGTTTCCTACATTATCGGTTCCTCCCGCTTTAAGGCCATTAGGCTGATAGCCACAGATTAGTGGTAACTACACGGGGAACAAAATCCGAAGAAGAAACTAGCTGAATCATCTCAGCTCGCGGAAGGAAGGACAGAGTCTTAGGGAACGGCCGCAACGGGTGTCCGGCAGCAAGGCAAGAAAATGAAAGGGAAGTAGTGAGATGGAGGAAGCGGCGGCGGCGCGGAAAAAGAAGAGTGAAGGGGAGAAGAAACCAAAGAATGAAATATTAATTCGATTAATTAAAAGCCACAAATTATTACAAATGGGGTGGTGGCGCAGTTGGCTAGCGCGTAGGTCTCATAGTGTTACGAGTGATCCTGAGGTCGAGAGTTCGAGCGCCTCTCACCCCAAAACTTTTTCGTTTATTGAGCATTATTTATTATTAAATATATTAAAATTATTTCATACTCCCTCGTTTGCATTTTTAAAACCTGCAGCGCTGGGTTCGAGCTCAGGCTAGCTCACCTCGAGAACTTCGCCCCGACCGACTCTCGAGTTAGCCAGATGGGAAATCCCACTCTTTTACCCGTCTGCCCTTCCGTCGCTCTAGCGGGTCCGGACCATGGACCAATTATTTCTGTAGGCAACTGGAGGGGAGAGTCGGGTAAGCACGGAGGCGCCAGCAACGAACCTCGCCCACTGCCTTCAAAAGCTTCCCCGCCCGCCCCTTCCGACTTCCCCTCCACCATGACGCCCCCGCTCGCTCCTCTTCGTCCCCCCACCGCCGCTGTCGCCGCCGCCGCCTCCATCACGATGAAAGGCTCCCTCTCCTTGCGCCGTTCCGTCTCCGAACTCGTCATCTCTTCCACTGACGACGCCCTCCGAACCACGGCCCTCGATTTCTCCGCTACCGTCTCATCCGGCCTCGCTAAGGACCGTCTCACCCGCCGCAGGACAAAAGGCCTCCGCGGACTTGCGCGCCCCCGCGTCTACCTCTGGAGCTTCGGCTTGAGCCCCGGACGCCGCCGGGCTCTCCAACACGCCGCCGCGGTCTCTGCCTCCTCCCAGCCGTCCTCCACGATTTCCCTAGGAATTCACAATCCCGTGCCGACCTTGCACTCCCACGAGAGCTTCGGTTTCGCTCCGGTGTCTCATCTTGTTCCGGCCGGGGTTCTCGACTTGTCGACGCGCGTAGAGGATATCGGTGTGTCGAAGGTTAGGACTAACAGTCCCTCTCCAGGGAGGACCTCGATGAAGAGCAATCCAGGCCCTATCAACCATACACAGGCTGTTGCTACGGCGCCGGCAGCTGCACCTGCGATTGCCACCGTCGGAACTGAGAAGGGCGTCACCAACCCCACGGCTGTGCTGAAATCGGGCGCCACTGAGGAAAAGGAGTACGTTTGGGCAAACAATTACCGGCCCAGTGTTCTGGAAAAGTTCATCTGTAACAAGGAGCGGGCAAACGAGCTATTTGCGATGGTAAGTTTTAGTATTAGATCCTAGTTGCACTAGCTGATTCTTAGACTCCTTGCTAGTAACTTGGATAACACAACAAACTCACATCGACACAACAAACTAAAATGTTATAGCATACTAAACCAACACATATGGTGCAACTATGTAATTTTAGCTTCATGAGCACTATATAAAAGACTATTATCTTGCAAAATAGGTATGGTAACCAATACCTTGCTTTAAATTAAATCATTTAAGCTAAATTATGCAGGCAAATAACTTAAATGATAATCAACTTCATAGTCTAAATTAGATCAACTCTACTACCAAACCTTTTGTTGTATCTTATCATGTTGTACAATAAAATCAATGGGTCATCTTAGAACAAGATATTAACCAAAATTGATTGTTCATCTTAACAAAGAAAGAAAATTAATTAGAAAACAAAGTGAAGCAGCCCACATGCTGGTTTATCTTCAACAAGGATAAAGAAACCAGTCTAAACCAATCTAAATTCTTGGTTCATACCAATCCAAGCATGGTTTGGTTCTGGAACATGCAAAATTGGGCAGAGTAAGTGGAGAAGAAGAAAGGAGGAGGAGAGGAGACGTGGAAGAGCGAACTCGCTTCATGCCTCCGCAACATCCATTGCGATGCAACGAGTGGAGAAGAGGAGTGGAGGAGAAGGAGGAAAGGAGTAGAAGCTCATAGCATAACGTCGCCTTCCACTGCTATGCTGGAGTCAATTTTTTTTCTCTCTTTTTCTTCTTCTTCCTCCCTCTTTCACTCCTCTCTTCTCCTCCTTCTCTTCCTCTTCCTCTATGTCTTCCGCCACACGCTGTGTTTAATTCCATCTAGTATGGACCGGTACGAATTTTTTATCCTTATCTTCAATGGTCAAAATTGAAGGTAACCACGTCTTTGACTTGAGTTGCACTTTGTCAACTATTTAACCAAAAGCCTTTATCTCGGCCTTGATGACATTGGCTAACATCCTTCAGGTTTTGTACCTTCACCTCAGCTTTCACAGCTGGACCCTCAAATCCAAGATGAGAGGAAGTAGTCAGAGGAGAGACATTCATCTCCATCTCCAGACATTCATCTCCATCTCCTCCTTCAGTTTATTTTTCGTTGGGGCATTGGCATAATGGCTTGCCCTCTAGAATCATGGAGGGCTCTAAGGCAAAGTCTCGGGTCCAATATACATAGTACCCAAACTATAACAAAACTTTGCAAAACACTACAGCCCTGTTTTGAAGCTGAGGCTTTGCTTGAAGGTTTGAAGCACTTCACAAGTAAAGTCAGCATACTTCCATTCCAACACTATGCCTGATCCTTTAGAGCTCTGAGATCCATTGGAGGCCTAGTGTAACGTTTCAAAATTTTTACAAAAAAAAAAAATTATTTTATTGGGGCTGATGGGACAGGACAGCCACGTCCCATCCCATCTGCTCCCCACGCTGCTCCCTCATTCTCCTTTTCTCCCCTATTCTCCCGGTGAATCGCCCGACCCCGCCTCCCTTTTTTCCCTTATTTCTTCCCCTCCCCTCATTGCTTCACCTCACCGATGCGTATTTCTCCTCCCTCTTCCTCTCACACATTTCGTTCCAGCATCCTCTTCCGCCTCCGACCGCAGCTCCGGCGACCAGAACCGGCGAGCGGAAGCTTTTTCTGACTTCCACGCGTGTGCGGCGACGGAGACACGATCGAAGCCCTAGATCCGGTGCGTCCTTCGTCTCCGGCGGCACCGGCGAGCTTCCCCACCTTCGGTGAAGCTTTCCTCCCTGTTCCGACGCATTTCCGGCGTCGTCTTCTCTGGCTCCGGCGACATCTGTGAACGGCGCCGCCGACGCTTCTAACTCCGATCTCTGGCGATCCTGGCGCCCTTTCGTGAAACCGACTGTACGAACGTGATCCTCTCGTCGTCGGCTTCATGTTGGTTCCCGGGAATCTCTGTTCCGCCGCCGGATTTACTGTTCCGGCGATCGCCGCCGGCGAGGTTTTCCAGCGAACTCCGACGACCGCGACTGCGACTTCAGGCTGCGCGCGCTGGGTTATTCTGGACGTATATAACTGGTTGGATCTTGCTCAGACCTACAGGAACCAGGTAGGGTTCTTACCTCACTATCCTTGTTCGGTGCCAAACTGCATGCGTAGATAGCGGCACCACCTTCTTGCTGACTGAATCTGATTATTACCTTCGTATGTCCATTGAAATCTGTATCCTGCCATTGAGTCACATGGATGCTTGCATGTTATCTGATTTTTATGTTTCGGTGCATGATATTGTTGATGGTAGATTTATATGCTGTACATATATATTTTGGTTGTCTCTACGGCCAGCTTGTGTTGATATTTGGGATAGATAGATAGGTCTGACTGGGATAGTCCACCTTCCGATATCCTTGTGATTTTGGCCATTGGTAGTAGTCATGGATGCAGTCTGTGTGAGCCCATGGACTACAGGCCTCCGGATGGGTCACAGTCGGATGTCGTGGGACTCGGCATTCCGGGGTGATCTGGGTGTAGGACGCTACACCGGCGGACTGTCGACGGACAGTCGTTTCTACCGTTAGCTGGCGGTAGGAACCACTCTTTGAGTGCGCGTCCTACGGGACATTTGGCACAGCTGGATTTCCACTTGCATGCTGTACTTTCTGTACTTGCTTAGTCGGATTATATTTACTTACAGTGCACTTCTGTTTATTAATTATTGTTGGATTCTCCTTACTCTTATATGCATCATTTACTTATTAAACCCTACTTAGCCTCCCGGCTAACCCCCCTTGCCTTGCCTCTAGGTTCAGGCTCGGCTCCCTCAGGTGCGTAGTAGATAGATAGGTAGATAATTTTCCCTATCATGTGTTGTATTTACTTATGTGTCACATGTATTTTGGTTATTGTCGTATTTTGAGGACTGTATCCGGTGGATTTATTTATCTGGTCATGGACCAGTGTGGATTGTGGGCCTAGACTGTTTGGCCTTGTGTGTATTGCTGACTTTGACCACTGCGTCGGTCTGACGTGTATTCTATCTATGTGGATCTCGTCGTTTTATGATATTTTTGTCGTCTTGTATTGTATCCTGGATCTGTATGGCTTTGCAGGTCCATTGTTTGCCGCGTCCTAAGGCTAGGAGAGTCTTGGGGCGTGACAAATTTTGGTATCAGAGCTTCTAGGTTATGAACCTAGGGCGAAGTCTTATGGAGGTTATGAACCTCTAGTGGTGGAGCAACAACCCACTGCATATCATGACACACCACCAGCTTCGTACACAGTGCCAGTAGCTGTAGAGCCCGACCGGGAAGCCACTCCGCCCCCGACCCGAGGCGACTGGCTATCCCGCTTCACTGAGTTAGCACGAGGTCGTCTGGACGTGTTCGAGGGGAACAGCGACCCATAGAAAGCCCAGGAGTGGCTAGCCAGCGTGACATATACTCTGGACGCAATGGAATGTCCAGAGAGGAAACAGGTGAAGTTGGCAGTTTTCTATCTTGGTGGCTAGGCACGAAAGTGGTGGCAGTCTATTGTAGCTATTTTGGGACCGGCAAGCACGTCTTGGGATGTTTTTCAGAGCGTATTCACGCAGCAGTATTTCCCACAGGCACAAAGGTCCGTAGCGAGACGGGATTTTATTCACATCAAGCAAAATGGACGTCCAATTGAGGAGTATATCGCTGAATTCCAGAAGCTGTCTGAGATGTTTCCCGGAGTGGTGGCCACAGAGAGAGAGCGTTCGGAGCATTTTATAGAGGGCCTTGATGCACAGCTCAGCATTCTGGTGAGCATTGTCCCACTTGATAACTTTGCTGAGGTGGTAAATACTGCTCAGCGGATGAGTCTACGTGGGCAGGATGTCATTCGTGAGGCACAGGAGCGTTATGCCCAGAGACGGGGGAAAGCTCCAGCGCAGACGGACTTTTGGGGGTCTTTCGCTCTAGTTAGTCCACCAGCTTCAGCTTCTGGATCTAGACGCCAAGACATCCAACCAGGGCGTAAATCTTGGGCTCCGGGTAGCAGGTATCGGGGTCCAGCATCGACATTATCCCCTGGTTTTGGCTCGCCCCCAGCTACTCCTTCCAGAGCCTGTTTTCAGTGTGGAGAATCAGGTCACATAGCAAGGTCGTGCCCGCTCAATTCCCTTCGATGTTATCACTGTAATGAAATGGGACATTATGCAAACAGCTGCCCCCAGAAGGATAAACAAGCCCAGAGCTCACAGGGATCAACACCAGCGCCGCGGCAGAATCCCGGACGACCTTATTGACGGCAGAATCCCCCACGTGGTGGGCGTGGGCAGACCCAGGCATCTGGACGCGCATATACTATATCTGAGGAGGACGCTCAGCGTGCATCAGACTCCGTGATGCGAGGTATTATCTCTATTTATGGCGTTCTTGCTTGCCTACTTATTGATACGGGTAGTTCCTATTCATTTGTTTCTTACGAGTTCGTTAAGAAAATTGATCATAAACCTGTATTGGCACGGTATGATATGACCGTGCATGTACCTGGCGGTGGTGTGCTGCGATCACACCTGGAGTTAAAACGGTGCCCACTGGATTTTGGGGATATCGTTGTTCACACTGATCTGATGTTGTTGGACTTATCTGATTTCGACGTCATCCTCGGCTGGAACTGGCTCAAAGCTAATCGAGCTATTGTAGACTGTTATGAAAGCAAGGTGACCTTCCGTATGTCAGAGTCTACTACCTATACCTTCACAGGGGTTTCTGGACAAGTTGCTCCTGTTATTAACGCTATACAAGCCAAGAGGATGCTACGGGATGGATGCGAAGCATACTTGATGTCCATTACAGAAATCAAGGAACAGTCCTTGCCTTCGATCGAACGTGTGCCCGTAGTCAGGAGATATACGGATGTTTTCCCCGACGAATTACCCGGCTTGCCTCCACAACGACAAGTCAAGTTCGCTATTGAGCTTCAGCCCGACACGGGACCCATTTCCAAAGCACCATACAGAATGGCGCCAAGGGAATTGGAGGAATTAAAAGGGCAACTCCAGGATCTGTTGGAAAAGGGGTTCATCAGACCTAGCACCTCTCCCTGGGGTGCCCCTGTACTCTTTGTTAAGAAGAAAGACGGATCCTTCAGGTTATGCATTGACTATCGGCAGCTCAACGCCGTCACTATCAAGAATAAGTATCATCTACCTCGCATCGATGACCTGTTTGACCAGCTTAGAGGTTCCACTGTATTCTCTAAGATTGATCTAAGGTCGGGTTATTATCAACTAAGGATTCGAGATGAAGATATTTCAAAGTCAGCGTTCCGAACGAGGTATGGACACTACGAATTCATGGTGATGCCGTTCGGACTAACCAATGCACCGGCCGCTTTCATGGATCTTATGAACCGGGTGTTCAATGAATACTTAGATAAATTTGTAGTGGTATTTATTGATGATATCTTGATCTATTCCCAAAATTATGGTGAGCACAAGAATCATTTGCATATGGTGCTGCGTACCTTACGGCAAGAGAAGTTATATGCCAAGTACAGTAAGTGTGCATTTTGGCTTGGCGAAGTGGCATACCTCGGTCATGTTATCTCAGACAGCGGTATTTCTGTTGACCCTGAAAAGATTCGTACTGTTGCTGAATGGGAAACTCCAACCACGGTCCAGGAGGTTAGAAGTTTCCTTTGGCTGGCTAGCTACTACAGAAGGTTTGTGAAAAATTTCTCCAGAATATCAGCCCCGTTGACTCGTTTGACGAAGAAAGACGTAACATTTGAATGAGATGATAACGGTGAGAACAGCTTTTAGGAGCTAAAGCGAAGGTTGATTAGTGCGCCAATCCTAGTGCTTCCAGACGGTGATGGTGATTTCGTGGTATACACTGATGCTTCACACCAAGGTCTGGGTGCTGTGCTTATGCAAGAGGGTAAGGTTATCGCGTATGCTTCTCGGCAGCTTAAGGAGCACGAGAAGAATTACCCTGTTCATGATCTGGAATTGGCCGCAGTCATATTTGCTTTGAAGATGTGGCGACACTACCTCTACGGTGTCACGTTTGAAATCTTCACCAACCATAAGAGTCTAAAGTACCTATTCTCTCAAAAGGATCTTAATATGAGACAACGTCGGTGGATGGAATTTCTGAAGGATTACAACTGCACAATAAATTATCATCCAGGAAAGGCTAATGTAGTTGCCGACGCTCTTAGCAGGAAGTCCACAGGGATGATAGCAAACTTGAGAGTGACGCCTACAGAATTGGCCAGATCTGCGCTCGAGTTAGATCTAGATATTATATGTCCCACAGAGCGTGGATGCTTAGCAGTGATGGTGGCTGGATCCCAGCTTATACAGAAGGTAATTGAAAATCAATCAGATGATGAGTACCTTCAGGCGATTCTTGCTAGAGGGAAGAGGTCTGAGTTCACACAGGATTCCGAGGGTGTGATACGGTATGAGCATCGCATTTGTGTGCCTAAATCTGTGAAGCAGGAGGTGATGGATGAAGCACATAAATCAAGATTTGCTATGCATCCTGGCGGTACCAAGATGTACCAAGATTTGAAGAAGACATACTGGTGGGAGAATATGAAATGAGACATCGCCGAATATGTCTCGCGTTGTTTAACTTGCCAGTAAGTAAAAGCAGAACACCGCAAGCCACCAGGGATGTTGCAGAATATTCCCCTTCCAGAGTAGAAGTGGGAACATATCACAATGGATTTTGTGACGGGTCTTCCTAGGTCACAAAGGGGTCATGATTCTATTTGGGTGATAGTTGATCGATTGACGAAGTCTGCACACTTCTTGCCTGTGAAGAAAGTGTTTTCTGTGGATAAACTGGCTGTTCTGTATTGCCGAGAAATCATACAGTTGCATGGGGTCCCTTCCAGCATTATCTCTGACAGGGATTCAAAATTTACCTCTCGGTTTTGGGGAAGTCTGCAGAAGTCACTTGGCACTCAATTACATTTCAGCACTGCCTTTCATCCCCAGACGGATGGTCAGTCCGAAAGGACCATCCAGACCCTAGAAGATATGCTTCGGGCTTGTGCCCTAGATTTCGGGATTAATTGGGAAGTTCACTTGCATTTAGCTGAATTCGCCTATAATAACAGCTATCACTCGGCGATCCAAATGGCGCCATCCGAGGCATTGTACGGTAGACGGTGCAGATCGCCAGTCCTATGGGACCAAGTTGGTGAAAGCCGTGTGTTTGGGCCAGACATGTTAGAGTTTGAGGCCGAAAGGGTTCAGCTGATCCGGAAGAGACTCTTGACTGCCCAGAGTCGGCAGAAGAGTTACGCCGATAGGAGGCGACGTGAACTCGAGTTTGAAGTTGGCGATCATGTGTTTTTCAAGGTTACGCCAGTAAAAGGAAGAGCTCGGTTTGGTTACTCAGGTAAATTGGCTCCACGGTTTATGGGTCCCTTCGAAATCTTGGAGCGCATTGGAGCCGTTGCATATCGGCTAGCCCTACCTCCAAACTTGTCGCAAGTACATAACGTATTCCACGTGTCTATGCTGCGAAAGTTTATGCAAGATCTATCGCACATCTTGCAAGATCAGTTCCTAGCGATCACGCCTGATGCCACGTATCAAGAGTCGCCTGTTGAGATCTTAGACCGCAAAGAGCATCAGCTTCGCAATAAAGTGATACGATTCATTAAGGTCTGTTGGAACAATCATTCTGAAAGTGAAGCCACGTGGGAACGCGAGGACGAAGCCTTGCGTCGTTGGCCGCACCTGTTTCCTGAGCGACCCGAGTGCTATGAATTCATGTATGACATGTATTGAGTGACTGAATTTAATGCAAATGTTACCTTGTTAATGATAACCTATCTCTATCTTTTGAATTTGGGGACCAAATTCTTATAAGTTGTGAGTATTGTAACGTTTCTAAATTTTTACAAAAAAAAAAATTATTTTATTGGAGCTGATGGGACAGGACAGCCACGTCTCATCCCATTTGCTCCCCACGCTGCTCCCTCATTCTCCTTTTCTCCCCTATTCTCCCCGTGAATCGCCCGACCCCACCTCCCTTTTTCCCCTTATTTCTTCCCCTCCCCTCATTGCTTCACCTCACCGATCGGACTTTCTCCTCCCTCTTCCTCTCACACATTTCGTTCCAGCATCCTCTTCCGCCTCCGACCGCAGCTCCGGCGACCAGAACCGGCGAGCGGAAGCTTTTTCCGACTTCCACGCGTGTGCGGCGACGGAGACACGATCGAAGCCCTAGATCCGGTGCGTCCTTCGTCTCCGGCGGCACCGGCGAGCTTCCCCACCTTCGGTGAAGCTTTCCTCCCTGTTCCGACGCATTTCCGGCGTCGTCTTCTCCGGCTCCGGCGACATCTGTGAACGGCGCCGCCGACGCTTATAACTCCGATCTCCGGCGATCCCGGCGCCCTTTCGTGAAACCGACTGTACGAACGTGATCCTCTCGTCGTCGGCTTCACGTTGGTTACCGGGAAGCTCTGTTCCGCCGCCGGATTTACTATTCTGGCGATCGCCGCCGGCGAGGTTTTCCGGCGAACTCCGACGACCGCGATTGCGACTTCAGGCTGCGCGCGCGGGGTTATTCTGGACGTATATAACTGGTTGGATCTTGCTCAGACCTACAGGAACTAGGTAGGGTTCTTACCTCACTATCCTTGTTCGGTGCCAAACTGCATGCGTAGATAGCGGCACCACCTTCTTGCTGACTGAATCTGATTATTACATTCGTATGTCCATTGAAATCTGTATCTTGCCATTGAGTCACATGGATACTTGCATGTTATCTGATTTTTATGTTTCTGTGCATGATATTGTTGATGGTAGATTTATATGCAGTACATATATATTTTGGCTGTCTCTACAGCCAGCTTGTGTTGATATTTGGGATAGACGGATAGGTCTGACTGGGATAGTCCACCTTCCGAGATCCTTGTGATTTTGGCCATTGGTAGTAGTCATGGATACAGTCTGTGTGAGCCCATGGACTACAGGCCTCCGGATGGGTCACAGTCGGATGTCGTGGGACTCGGCATTCCGGGGTGATCTGGGTGTAGGACGCTACACCGGCGGACTGTCGACGGACAGTCGTTTCTACCGTTAGCTGGCGGTAGGAACCACTCTTTGAGTGCGCGTCCTACGGGACATTTGGCACAGCTGGATTTTCACTTGCATGCTGTACTTTCTGTACTTGCTTAGTCGGGTTATATTTACTTACAGTACACTTCTATTTATTAATTATTGTTGGATTCTCATTACTCTTATATGCACAATTTACTTATTAAAGCCTACTTAGCCTCCCGGCTAGCCCCCCCTTGCCTTGCCTCCAAGTTCAGGCTCGGCTCCCTCTGGTGCGCAGTAGATAGATAGGTAGATGATTTTCCCTATCATGTGTTGTATTTATTTATGTGTCACATGTATTTTGGTTATTGTCGTATTTTGAGGACTGTATCCGGTGGATTTATTTATCTGGTCATGGACCAGTGTGGATTGTGGGCCTAGACTGTTTGGCCTTGTGTGTATTGCTGACTTTGACCGCTGCGTCGGTCTGACGTGTATTCTATCTATGTGGATCTCGTCGTTTTATGATATTTTTGTCGTCTTGTATTGTATCCTGGATCTGTATGGCTTTGCAGGTCCATTGTTTGCCGCGTCCTAAGGCTGGGAGAGTCTTGGGGCGTGACACCCTAGCATCATGTGTGTCTTCTTCTGCAACAGTAGTCTTGCTCATTGTAGTTACGGCTTCAAGACAAGCACCTTGGCCACTTGTGCCTTGATCTTGGAGCAGAAGGTTTCCTCTTTATTGTGTAGGCAACATTTTGTGAATGAAAGGTAGTTAAACGAAGGCATTCTTAAGATGCGAGGGAATTCAATGATATTAGATTCTAAAAGGAGCTAATGTTCTAATTTTATTAAAATCCAAGTACATTATAAGGTTCAGTAGTTGGTGCAAGCTACTTTATAATTTGCGCTTTGCTAAGGTTCCAGATTTTAGATTTATGCTAAACCAAATTATAATGTAAACCAATCTGCAAGTTCTACTTCTGAGTTTCTGGTTAATTTGAGGCCGAGCTGATTGTTCACTTATTTTTAGCATTTCTGAGATTACATGGTAGTTTCTTCTTTGTTCTTGTATTGCATAGTGATTTGTTTTTTTTTCTTGTGTCACTTTATAGGTCAACTCACATCAATGCAGTCATTTAATTTTTGAAGGCCCTCCAGGTGTTGGGAAGAAAACTATGGTTTTAGCAACATTGAGAGAGGTCTTTAAACATGAGAATATAGAGGTAATGACCATATTCCTATAGTAAGCAGGTCTAAGTTCACTTCGGTTTTTAATGTTTTAACAATTCCTTTCAGTTAAGAACTGAAGTAATGAAGTTTGAGCTAAAGGTACTTCTCTTTTCCACGTCCTTCAGCTTTCAGCTCATTCACCAGATATTATATGCTCCATGAAAAGATTCTTGTTTCAAACAAACTATATTTTTTCAAATACTGGAGTTTGAATTTAAACTTAAATATGGTTCCATCTCCAGGGAGAATTTGTTACAAGTATTGACGTCACTGTGAGGAAATCTTCCAGGCATGTTGAGGTTAATTTATGCGATTTGCATGGATACGAGAAGCATGTATTAGTTGCTTTGATGAATGAACCTCATGCACCAATAGAGAAACATGGAGAGTGTGATCATACTACATGCAGAGGTTCATTTGATTTCTGTATCCTTGAACTTCTAATAAACTATTTAGACTTTAATTGACATCAGTATACAATATTCACAATGCAAAATGACATAATTCACTTAAGGATTGTAATACATGCATTGTTGATTCCATGTGAACTTATGGATTGGATTACACACATTACTGTGTTCCATGCATTCTTTTTGTCTAAGATTCTCGTGTTTGCAGTTGTGGTCGTACATGATGCTAACAAACTTTCAACTGATGCACAACATTATGTCTCTTGGCTCATGGAAAAATACCAGGGTTGTTATAAAATTTTCTTCTGTTGTTCAGAGGCCTCAAAGCTTCAAATCATTGAACCTCTATGCAAGATAATAAAACTTCAACCTCCATCTGACTCTGAGGTAATGCGCTTCCTACTTCAACACTAGAAAAAACTATACAATTTTACTTGATCAATGCTGAGCAAGTCAATGAAAGTAGCACGCTTCTTTCAGATTATTCAAGTTCTAGACTTCATTGCAGAGGAGGAATCCATAGATTTGCCACCCCATATGGCCAAGAGATTTGCTGAGAATTCAAAGAACAATCTTCGACAAGCAATCCGTTCATTTGAAGCATCATGGAAATCAAAGTATGCATAGCTGATTGGTTTACATTCCAAGTTATAAAAAGACATCAGGGACATGTCTTCATTTCAAATTTAAATTAAGATTGCATGTTTTTCATTAATTTTGAAGCCTTAACATGACCTACATTGTTAGATGCATCTCTATGTACCAAACTTTATATTGGAGATATAGCAGTTGATTGTCGAAGACAGTATGTGAAGAAATTGGATGTGATTGTGAAAATGTCGATTGTGTGCTGCTGCATATTAATTAGTGGGACTCGGTAATCAAAAACCAAACCAGAAATTATCTAATTTTTAACTTGCAGTGCTGCGTGAATTTATTAGATGCTACCTGTTTATTTGCAAGTAGCGATTTATCTTCTGCCCTTCCTGATGCTGACCTATTTTCTGTCATTAATACTACTACTAATGAATTTCTTTTTCTACTTAGTATTTCAAAGAAATACTGAACAAATTTCTGCCAGACGTTCATTGGTTTTCTAGGTACTTGTAATATTTGGGCACAACATAATGCATCTTCTAATAATTTTTTCAGCTTGTTTTGCTAATGAACTGAAATTTCACTACTGAAATTGCTCCATTGGCTATCCAGTATGGATCAAGTTAACTTTTGTAGTCTTTATCCAGAATGAATGGTAAATTTATCCATTGCTTTGACGACCTGATTGTAGTTATTCAGTGAAAGAGAACAAGGATATCCTAACTGGATGGGAAGATGATATTGCTGGCATAGCCAGAAGTATCGTAGAAGAACAAAGCCCCAAACAGTAAGCAATGGTCTCTCATAAAGTGTCCCTTTTTGCCTTTTAGGTTTATAAATACCAATGCTTGTCACATACTTTGTCCTTGGAAGTAGAAATTTGCAAATTCATTGTGCATTTTGTTGACTAGGTTGTATATCATTCGTGGGAAGCTTAAGAATCTTATCGAGCATGATGTATCGCCAGATTTTATATTCAATGTATAGTGTTTTGCTCTCTTCTAATCTCTGTTTGTTGGATATTTCATTAGCTCTTGGTAGCATTTTTTTCACTTTTCATTTGTACCAACAAATCAATAATCTCGTAAATTTCTGCCGTTTCTCTTAACCGCAGACCCTCATAGATGAACTCAAGAAGCATTTGGATAACCAGCTCCACGCCGAGACTGATGCTTTGTATAAGAGATATAAAATTGTAAGACTGGAAACTTCAGCTTCATACGTTCATTCTTCCTTTGTTTTTTTTTCTTCCTTTGCTCTCTGAGGTACAATGTGATTTTGAGACTTCAACTGTCCTGGTACATATTGTATGCTGTGAAGTCTCCATCGGTACATCATAAACACGAAGATTGTGGCATGTCGAGTGCCTGGAAAGAGAATATCCGCTATTTCATGAGGATCGAAGGTGCATATTCTTGTTTAATTTCTTTTCAATTGTAACTTACCACTGACCATGGTACTTTGGCCATCGTTTAAAGCCATCAACAACATATTTTGCCTGTATTAACGAAGTTAATTTGTGATTTGTGGTTTCTTAACAGAATTTATAGCTAAGTTCATGAGTTCCTACAAGTCGATCATCACAAAGAGAGCATCCGGATCTAAACGCTGACAGGGAAAAGGCAGTGATTCTGGGTCTTGGCATATTACTTTTGTCTTTATATAATGTCTATCTATTGTTTAAGATTGTAGTCTCCTCATAACTTGAGAAGTCAGTTGTCTTGCAATTTGCTTTACTGCATTTTCCCTATATCAAGAAGTCTTATATCCATGCTTAATTTGTTGTAAAGTAAATGAAACTTTTTGCCCACTATTAAAGTAAATATAACAAAATGCTGTGTTTGTTTTCAAAAAAAACAAATTGTTTCAACCAGTGTTTCTCAAGCACCTGACATAGTTTTGATTATAAATGCAATAGACACGCGTTTTTATTTTAGAAAATTCTTTTTCCCTAGGATCACTTGGGTCAATAATGACTAATTTACAAGTTTAGTTTAGTTTGGTTAAACACTATTTTTATGATATTTTCTTGAATAAATATTAACATCAATTTAATGGGCATTTTACATGTTTTTTCTAAATAAAGATATTGTTATCATCACTAGTCTAAGAAAATATTTATGATTTAGGTTTTGCTCCAAATATTCCGGGTCTTGAATCCTGGCTGAGTCATATGGTTTAAATATTTTTGACTTTAATTTTCTATGTTCGATATTGTCGCTTCTTGTAGTACACAATAATACTTATGGAAGGAAGACATTACAATAATAAAAATTCCTGTCACTTTTAAGTTTCAATCTGAGTAGCCAAGCAATGAATAATTCCTTGTACCATACTTTTATACAAAATCCAGAATAAAAGGGTTACAATTAATTTTAAAATTTGTAAAATATGCGAGACTAATTTCTTTTTGCAAAATAATCTAAGATTTCTTTAATTTTTCCCCCTCCATTGTCTTTAATTTCTTTGTTTTAACCCGAGTCGCCCTATTAGGATCACAAAAGAAGAATATTATTTTAGACTTCAAAATTTTATATTTATTCTTTTTATCCGACACAAATTAAAAGCGGCCCAATTAATTTCTTATCTACTTTTATAATTTTCAAACTCAAAAAATAATGAAATAATCGATCTTTTTTTATTTTTTTTATTTTTTTTTATCTATTTTAACCTAAACACGTTTTAACAAGGAAAATGCTTATCCACTTTTATAAATTTTTTTTGCCAAAGACTTTTATAATTTTCAAACTCAAAAAAATCATGAGATAGTCGATCCTTTTTTTTATTTTTATTTTATTTTTATCTATTTTAACCTAAACACGTTTTAACAAGGAAAATAAGCATTTCACTCTAGTATATATTGCAAATAATATAATATAAATATATAGTTGACAGCAGATAACTAGTGGGCCTGGTGGCAGGTGAGATGTGATCGCTCTTCCTCCACGAAGGCCGCCCTGACGGACCGCGCTCCCTCCCTTTGCGGCTCAGCCCCGTCATTTCTAAATTCTAATACCCATACCACCTTGTAGCCGGCCTCCTCCTCTCGGCCTTATCCCCTCGGTAATGGCTCTTCCCTCTCATCTCCTATTCTCCTCCGCTCGCTTCCCCCTCCCCTGCAATCCCTCCTCCTCCTCAACCTCCCACTCTTCTTCTCCCTTCTACCCACCTCCCCTTCCTCTTCCCCATTGCTGTAGTGCACAGAAAATTGTTTGTCGCCTCGGGAAACACAGCTCCACAGATCTCACGCATCTTCGTGTGGGCACAAGTCTTGGTGGAGTCTGCCCTAGATTTGTTCGCCACGTCAGTGACCGTGGATCTGAGGTTGCTTCCTGCAGCGAGAGTGACCGACTCGAGGACGATGACGAGGAAGAAGAGGGCCATGTTGAAGACGAGGAGTTGGTGACTTCCGTCTCGCCCGAGAGATGGGACGTCTTGGGCTTAGGCCAGGCCATGGTATGAAGTTCATCTGTTGCACTCCCTCCCTCTCTTTTTGATTCAGCTAACCTAAAATGTTATTTATCCCTACTTAGTAATTAAGGACTTCACTAGGCAGATTTCTCCAGCATGGCTGATGATGAATTCTTTAATGTTGTCACTTATGTTTTAGCTTTGGCCTTCACTAGGTAGATTTCTCCGGCATGGTTGATGATGAATTCCTTGAAAGAGTACGCATAGAGAAAGGGACGAGGAAAGTTGTTAATCATGAGGAGAGGGGCAGGGTGTTGCGAGCTATGGATGGTTGCAGTTACAAGGCTGCTGCTGGAGGCTCTCTATCTAACACGCTTGTGGCTTTGGCAAGACTTGGCAGCCGGTCTTCACGTGGGCCGGACTTGAATGTTGCTATGGCCGGCAGTGTTGGTAGTGATCCACTGGGAGGTTTTTATAGGTAAACAAGAAGTTCTTTCGGCCGTTGGCTATTATGATTTGCAAGATTATGCTATATTGATCATTCAAGTGCCTCTCTGTCATTTGGACCAAAAATTTTGATTGATTAGTAGGTTTTTCATGCCAGAACATGTGATTTTTATTCGGTTGTAGAAACACAAGTTATTGGAGGTGGCTTATCTTTATCTTCCTTTACCTTCCATTTAGCAATAATGATTGCAAGGAAGCAATGCTGTTTGATTGTAGCCATTTTAAGCCATCCATTTATTCACAGTTGTTGCTGTCAACCAATGGAAAAAATTTCCTATGTTAGGACCCAACCTAGCCATCTTAGGTTGGGTCCATCCCAACCGTCCATCTTGGCAAGTAAAAAAATTGATAACAGAGCAGTGTTTGCCCCCGTTAATGCTTCTCTCCCCTCAATAAACACTTCTCTCTCCTCAATAAACCCTTCTCTCCTCTCTCTTCACTCGAAACCTCTCCCCCCTGAGAAATTTTTTTTCGAGAAACCATCTCGCCTCTCATCGTCTCCTTGCCCTCGTCGCTTCTGCTCTTGCAATCGCCGGCATATTCAATACTCCTCCTTCGTTGGACTCTCTCCTCACTCTTAGAGGCTTTCTCCTATCTCATTACGGTGAAGAAAGGGAACCCTAATTTTGCCACCGTTGGAGATCACCACCAGCCCTAGAAAGGTAACTTCTGTCTCCTCCTAACTGTCGCTCGCCCACTCGACTTCGCTACCATTGAAGACTGTTCATCACCAACCTAGGTTTTCTAACTCCTGTCATTTCCTCTATTTTTTTATATTAATTCAATTAAATTTACAGTTTGAATCTAATGTTAATGTTAACGATTATGCAATTTTTTTTATATCTTTACAGAAATATTTCATATTATAGAAATTTTGGTTTTTATTGTAGAAATTCATGTACATGTGCTAAAAAACTAGGTTAGGGGGTGGTTGAGAACCTCATTAGTAAATATAATGTTTATGTTAAGGATCATGCAACATGTTTTTATATTTTTTTCAGAATTATTTCATATCATAGAAATTTTGATTCATATCGTAGAAATTTAAGTAAATGCACTGAAAAACTAGATTAGGGGTGGCTGAGAATCTCATTAGTGAATCTAATATTTATGTTAAGGATTATGTAGTTTTTTATATATTTTCAGAATTATTTCATATTGTAGAAATTTTGATTCATATCGTAGAAATTCATGTAAATGCATTAAAAAACTAGGTTAGGGGTGGTTGAGAATCTCATTAGTGAATCTAATGTTTATGCCAAGGATCGTGTAATTTTTTTATATTTTTTAAGAATTATTTCATGTCATAGAAATTTTGGTCCATATTGTAGAAATTCATGTCAATGCACTGAAAAACTAGGTCAGAGGTGGTTGAGAATCTCATTAGTGAATCTAATGTTTATGTCAATGATCATGTAATTTTTTTTTACATTTTTTTAAAATATCGTGGAAATTTTAGTTCATATCGTAGAAATACATATAAATGCACCTCACTAATATTGAATGTTATAGAAATTAAGATAATGAGCAGTTCTAGAGATAATTCGAGTTCAGATAGTTCAAGTTCCAATGATCGCTGGTTTATTTGTAAACCACAGACGTGAACAACAAGAGGACAGAAGGACAAGGCAACATGTGCAGAACCTACTCGGCCCATGTACAGCATGTGTTCATTGGCCAGACTACACAGTATGATGAATGGCAATTGAATATTTGCGTCCGTGTACAGCAGGTGTTCATTAGCCAGACTGCACAGTATGATGAATGGATTATCTAGTGGCAACTCCATTAAAGAAGATATGCTTGCGACCCCTTTTGGCATTTATTACATATTCCGATTGTAGCCTTAGATATGTTTGCAATTGAATATTTGTTACCAAGATAGTAATAAATGGCCAAAGGGGGTCGCAAGCATGTCCTCTTTAATGGAGTTGCCACTAGATAATCCATTCATCGTACTGTGCAGTCTGGCTAATGAACACCTGCTGTACATGGGCCGAGTAGGTTATGTGCATTTTGCCTTTTCCTTCTGTCCTCTTATTGTTCGCGTCCGTGGTTTACGAATAAACCAGCAATCATTGGAACTTGAACTCTCTGAACTCAAATTATCTCCAGAACTGCTCATTATTTTAATTTCTATAACATTCAATGATAGTGAGGTGCATTTATATGTATTTCTACGATATGAACTAAATTTCTACAATATTTTGAAAAAATATAAAAAAATTATATGATCTTTGACAAACATTAGATTCACTAATGAGATTCTCAGCCACCCCTAACTAAGTTTTTCAATGCATTGACATAAATTTCTACAATATGAGCCAAAATTTCTATGATATGAAATAATTCTGAAAAAAATATAAAAAAATTATACGATCTTTGGCATAAACATTAGATTCACTAATGAGATTCTCAGCCACCCCTAACCTAGTTTTTCAATGCATTTACATGAATTTCTACGATATGAACCAAAATTTCTACAATATGAAATAATTTTGAAAATATATAAAAAAACTGCATGACCCTTAACATAAACATTAGATTCACTAATGAGATTCTTAGCCACCCCTAACTTAGTTTTTCATGCATTTACTTAAATTTCTACAATATAAATCAAAATTTCTATGATATGAAATAATTCTGAAAAAATGTAAAAACATGTCGCATGATCCGTGACATAAACATTATATTTACTAATGAGGTTCTCAACCATCCCTAACCTAGTTTTTTAGCACATGTACATGAATTTCTACAATAAAAACCAAAATTTCTATAATATGAAATAATTATGTAAAGATATAAAAATATTTGCATAATCGTTGACATTAAAATTAGATTCAAACTATAAATTTAATTGAATTAATATGAAAAAATAGAGGAAATGACAGGTGGTAGAAAACCTAGGTTGGTGAGGAACAGTCTTTAATGGTAGCGAAGTCGGGTGGGCGGGCGACAGTTAGGAGGAGACAGAAGTTATCTTTCTAGGGCTGGTAGTGATCTCCAATGGCGGCGAAATCAAGTGAGCGGGGTGAATGACAGCACAGCAACTAGGGCTCCCTTTCTTCACCGTAATGAGATAGGAGAACACCTCTAAGAGTGAGGAGAGAGTCCAATGAAGGAGGAGTGTTGAATATGCCGATGATTACAAGAGCAGAGGCGACGAGGGCAAAGAGACGATGAGAGGCGAGATGGTTTCCCGGGAAAAAATTTTCTAGGGGGAGAGGTTTCGAGTGAAGAGAGAGGAGAGAAGGGTTTATTGAGGAGAGAGAAGAGTTTATTGAGGGGAGAGAAGCATTAACGGGCGCAAACGCTGCTCCGTTATCATTTTTTTTTTACTTGCCAAGATGGACGGTTGGGATGGACCCAACCTAAGATGGCTAGGTTGGGTCCTAACATAGGAAATTTTTTCCAATGTAAATGTGATTTATGAGAGAACTTTTCAATGAAGTAATTGCTGGAATCCATGTTTTTAAGCTATTACTAACAATATAGAAAAGTTGGCTTTGCCTCCTTTTCTTTCAGCAAAGGAGAAAAGCAAGATTCTTTTATGTACTAATCCAAGAGCAAACATTTTTTCTTCTTTTGGTTTAAGCATTTTTTAAACTATAGACTTGACTTAAATTGCACTTTAGGTTAAATCTTATTGCAAGGTTGAGAACATCAGTATGCGGATCTCAACCTCTTGCAAAGTAGTACTCTATTGGTACTGAATTGTATTGGCACTTGATATACAATTGAACCAGTTCCTACTTGTCCTAAGTCTTTTATAAATATTAATCAAGTTAGCTTTACAATAATTTATGATGGAATAGCAATGAAATTAAATTTCATTTGTAAGAAAAAAATATCGAATTATGATTTTGTACCTTCTTGGTTGGATCAATTTAATAGAAGCTCCTACTACATTCAGAAAGAGGATGATTATCTACAAAGTATTACAGAGGAAACAAATAGCTTGAGTTGATACTGTTTTTTTGGGTAATATCCTCATTTGGAACTCCTCCAATGACTTGTGGTATTAGTGCATTGATTGCCATGCACTTAGCAAGTTGTTGTGGTCGACGACATGTACTTGAATAATTGAGACTATAATGGGACTAAAATGAGCATGATAATTGGCACTAGATATGGATAGACATGTGAAGTCATGAGATTCCTCTAATATATAGTCTATGTAGTTACTATGACTACAATAAGAAGCTATATGATTTGGCACTAAGCAGTTAGATCACATCATGGTTGTTGAATGTCATGTTATACAATTCTCCATGGTCTCCACCTTCCTATTGATTTTGCTTCTATGACCACTATGATCTTCATTTTGGGTGGCATGAGCAAATTCGGGTTTGAAGGTCCTACTACTCAATATTATGTTGAGTCCAAGCGACACAAGTCTCTCTGCTACTCCTCTCTCTCTTCTGGCACCATCATTCTTGTTTTAATTGTATTAATGTCATTTGAGTCATTGAGAATTTTGCGGTAAAGAGGTATTTTGAAGGGGTAGATGGTCTCACCATCTTTAGCTTCCTCTTTTGCAAAACTTGGAACTTTCCCATTTTTTGTCCTAGGCTAGAAGATCACTTTTCCTAAATATGGTTTTTCGCCTTTGACCTTATTTTAGCTGGTATATTCATATCACCCTATGCTATGTTGAAGCAATGGTTGAGGAGCTGATGGTTGATGTTGCTAATGATTGGGTATGGTTAAGTGACATCAACACTCCTAGCATGTTTCAAATTTGAAATGCATTGTGATAATTAATAACTTTGTTACAAATGTGGAATAAATACAAGTTAGACTACAATATATTTTTACATTTCACAACGATTCGATCCACTTAGAACACACACTCGTCTAAAATTGTCATTGTCACAACTTCAAGATAATTTTCCATATGAAGTCTTACATTTCATAATACTTGTAATGAATTTTTTTACATTCCTAAGATACATTGGTATTGATATATCAGAATTAGAGAAATACACTAGATCTCAAGTCCATTTTCTTGAATCATAAACATCATTTTGCAATAGCTAATTTTTCTTGTCGTATGAAGAGAAATATGATTAAAGGGAAACCATTTGGGTATCACCTGATTACAAACCATCTTCATCTTTGTGTAGGAATCATTGATGCTTGTTTGCTTGTCACCTAGGAGGGGAATAAACTCTTTATGTATTGATGATGCTCGGGGTTATATGCCCTCTCCCTAATTGTAAATAAACTTGATTGTTGATTTGTCGTTAGGAAGTTCTCTAATTTGTTGGGCTTTCATGCATTTTAATAATCTTTGTTCATCTTGCACGGTTTAGTTAGATCCTTGTTGCGCTCTCATTATTGCTCCCAATCACATAGCGAGGTCATTCAGGATAACACATTAAGGAGGTTCATCATTCTTCCTTGAAGTTGTAATGAAGTCCTGAAGTTGACACCTCCATTGTGGAACATCTTTGGAGCCTGTCATGTTCATCATACTTTCACCATTTCGATGCTTGATAGTCATACTCTGTGCGCTCCTAAACTAAATGTTACTTGTGATTTTGGATGTGCCTAATTGCTCTTTGAATAACCATCAAACTTCCGCTAGAACTTTAGTGCATGTGGTAATATCAAGTAACTGTTAAAGAAATGCTGTTTTATACTAGCGATGCCTCCATTCCTAAAAATTGCATCGCATTGAAAAAATTACTAATGGTGACAATTGTATACTATTTTGCGAATATCTAATTGCTCTTTGAATAACCATCAGACTTCTGCTAGAACTTTAGTGCATGTGGCAATATCAAGTAGCTGTTGTTTTATATTAGCGATGCTTCCGTTCTTAAAAATGGTATCGCAGTGAAAAAAAATTACTACTGGTGACATTTGTCTACTAGTTTGCGAATGCCATATTGCCATGTGGGACTAACATTTTGAGCTTTAGAGCTATAGAATGATGATTATGAAAATTAGAAAAAAGAATGAAAGAGCGTTGGAGAAAGTGTGAGAATTTGAAAGGCTTTGAGAGAAATTTGGAGAATTAGAAATTGTGTTTGGGATTAGGGTATTGAGGGAAAACCTTCCAAAGCTACAAACAACTAGAGATATGGCTAGTCACGGCTAAGCTGCTGGGAATTTACTAGGTGGTACATGTCATTGTACTTGTCATGCTGATAGGGGATGCTTAAAATGTTACCCGGTACTGACCAGTATGCCCTGTCACCAAACCTCTACCTTGTTACAACCTTGCTTTGTTCTTCATTCTATAAGTCTAGTACTTATATTGGTTATCACACGGTTCTAATTGGTACCCTAGTCCTTGAATTGCATTAATTTGATATTTCATATTGATTGATAATAGTTTTGTTTTAAATTTCAGGGCAAAACTGCATCGTGCAAATGTTAATTTCCTCTCTAGACCAGTGAAGGATGGTACCACTGGGACAGTTATTGTCCTTACAACACCAGATGCCCAGCGAACCATGCTAGCATATCAGGTGATTCCCTTTTGTGTATCTATGAGGCTTTAGAGTTGTACAGAAAATACGCTTTCTGATGCTGTTTTTAGTTCGCACTTGTTATATGTGCTTACGTGGGATCTCATAACTTCAGAAACTAGCTCATGAGTGTCTAAAATTGTGATTATTATCCATTGACCATCAGATCTATGTTTTATGTTTCAGGGAACATCATCAACTATTGACTACGATCAATACTTGGCTAGTATAGTCGCAAAAACAAATATACTTATTATTGAGGGGTACCTATTTGAATTGCCTCATACTATCAAAACTATTACAAAGGCTTGCGAGGAAGCTCGAAGAAATGGTGCACTTATTGCTGTAACAGCATCTGATGTTTCATGCATTGAAAGATGTTATAATGATTTTTGGTAAGCCTGCCAACTATATAAGGCCACCCTGCTATCTTGCTAGTATTCAACACTCTCATTGTATTGCCTTTGCTTCAATTTTGTGAAAAGAAACCATAGTTCAAAAATTAATTTGCTCTGCTACTTCTTGATCCAAACTCAAACTGTCTAAATCCTCTTTACAGGGAAATAATTGGGAATTATGCAGACATTGTGTTTGCCAACAGCAATGAAGCAAGAGCCTTCTGTGATTCCTCCAAGGAGAGCCCAATGTCAGCTACTAGATACTTGAGTCATTTTATACCCCTGGTATCTGTGACAGATGGCCCGCGTGGCTCATTTATTGGTGTAAAGGGTGAAGCAATATACATACCCCCATCTCCATGCATTCCAGTGGACACTTGTGGAGCTGGTGATGCATATGCATCTGGCATCTTGTATGGCATTCTTAGAGGGACCTCGGATTTGAAAGGTATGGGGATGCTGGCTTCTCGTGTTGCAGCTGTTGTGGTCGGACAGCAGGGCACTCGCCTTCGGGTTCAAGATGCCGGCAAATTGGTCGATTCTTTCACCTTTAATCTTGAGAGCTCAATGGTTCTACATGACCTGGGCTCAGACCATATCTCCAGCTTGTGACATCCATTTTTCTATATTGATTAACCTCAGCAGGAGGATTCAGAATTTGTACATAGATTGTTTCGTTTGCACAATAGAGCCAATTGCTCCAGTATCAAGCTACGAAAGCATGAAATATAAATTGCCAATGATCATGGAAAGGATGTCTCCCAGGGATGGTGGCTGCAAGATGCAAAATGTTGCGTCCCAAAACTGTTTTAACTAGATGTGTGGTCGCCAACTTGATGGTTAACGGTTAAAAATATGTAGTGCTGAAGTTGGAAAAGGATTAGTGTGAAGAGATGGTCCGAATTTTACTAGTCAAATTTGAAACCACATTTGATGAGGATTAAATTAATTGAAACCACATTTAATGGATGCATGTTACTCTAGTGTAGAAAAGCTCTTCGAGTCTCGTGCGCTACTCTTTTCTCTAATTTGAAAATCCTTGTTGCAGCAAAGTACGCTTGAAGCCTGATGCATTATTATATGTTGTAGATCAGTTGACACTTGACAGCAACTATGTATATACCAGGCACATTTTAGTGAGTTGCCTGGATTATATTGACAAGGGTACCAAGCATTGCTGAGCATGAGCTGAAATTTCAACGATCATTATGATCGCGGAAGACGAATCAGTTGACCTACTGATTTCTAATTTTTACTAGTTGAATTATTGGTCTGACTAATTTTCTTCTTAAAATCTTTATATTATAGAGGAGTGTATTAGTCTGTTTCTTGATGCCTTGTTTAACCTATTGAATCGGTTGCTTGGGTCCAGTTTTCAAAACACCAAATGGAGCATCTAGCATTGTCCCCGCAGAGGTTTAGCTATGCAGGTCCGCCTGTAGTTGTCTGATCTGATGTTGGATCACTTGGTGAGGGATGCGGAATGTTTTGAATGGCGTTATTGGACTTTGTGCACGACTGGGAGTAATGAAAAAGATCAATTTGGTTTGTTCTCATTTCCAGACAGTGCGAAACATAAGGTGGTTCAATACTTTGTTTTCTTTTCTTTTTTGATTCTGTTATGATTCGGCCATGAATTGTTTCATCAACTTGTGAACGGTAATTTGTTCTAAAACAAATATATTGGCATTTAAGTTCTGATCTAAGATTAAATCAAAGTGCTATCTTCACTAATTTTAACTTAACCTTTGTGTACCTCTAAGAAAGTTTTATTCTCTATTAACTCTTTGTTTAACTAGATGATTATCATGTGCATCTTCTATAATTATATCACCTCCAGATCCTTCCATATATTTATTTTTAAATTAAACATCTATTATTATTTTTTACTAAATAAAAAATAAATTATTATAATTTTACTCAATACAGTTCTGAATTCACCGTGGATTTAAAATCAGCACAACTCACAACGCCAAATAACGATACACTCACGCAGTCTGGTGGTTTTTTTGGTAGGGTAGAAATCTTAAAGTATTTTTTATATGATAGAAATTTATATAAAATGATAAAATTTTATACATGATGATAAAAATTATAATAAAACATTTAAAATATATAAATTTATTGTCATAATTTTTATCCTTGTTTAATATAATATTTTTATATATCTTTTAATTTATATATATTTTTTGAATTTTTATATATAGTAAAAATTTATCTTAGTAAAAATTAAGTATTATATATCGCTGAGTAATGTGTCTACATGTTTCATATTTTTTTTTAAATATTTTATTTTTTTTATATTTTTTATATATAAGAAAAATTTATCGAAGATGAGAAAATTTATTCATCATCGCCTAGAGATAGACGATGATTATGGAATCGTACCAAAAAAAAATTAAGCAGAGCCTCTCCCTATAAAATTTATCCCATTGATCAGTGTAGCACTCAAACTTTTAGTATCTGTTTTCTTGAAAGAAAATTAAAAGGAAAAAAAAAAAAATAAGTTTTTTACTGTTTCCTTAGGCGGAAGAAAAAATTTGATTGAAAAAGTGGATGAAAAATTTTGTAATTTTTTCTCGGAAATTTTTCCGCCTGAATCAGACGAAAAAGTTGGAGAAAACACAACGCCACTTCGCCCGACCTTCGAAATTAATTTTTTTTCCACTTTTCTTTCCTTCCAAGAAAATAGAATATGAATTTTTTTCTTTTCCTAGAGTTTTCTTTCCTTGTAGTTTTCCTTCCCTCCAAAGAAACAGAGAGTTAGGAGCGTACAGGAGTAATTTAGTAATATACGTATATATTAAGCACTATCAAAAGTAATTTAGTAATATACGTATATATTAAGCACTATCAAAAGGGAGCATTAGGGGCAATTTAGGAATACAGGTAAAGTAAGCACTACTGAAGGAAGAGACGATCGGCAGGTATCGGCGAGACCGTAGCTGTATTCGTTGTCATGAAATAATAAAAAGAGCGATATCCCTAAATTTCTTCAAGAATTGGACTGAGCGAAAGCCCCATCCGGTTATCAGGAAGCGGCACCCCTTCGCCGGCGGTGAACCGCGGCAGCCCAGTCGGAATCTCCTCGCGCCGAGCTATAAAAGATGGTGTCAGCCAATCGGGAAATGGCAGTTTACTGCTTCGACACGCTCGTCGCGCACTACAACCGCGAGCAGGTGCCGCCCCCGGCGTTCGAGGAAGGACACCAGTAAGCATCTCGTGATCCATTGCGTCTACGCTTGCGGATTCAGGAAATTGCGTTGTCTTCCGTCGGAACTAGGGAATCTTTTTTTGGCCTTCTTATGCCAGCGCTTTTAATCTTGATGCGTTGTGGCTGTCGGTTGAGCTCGGAGAGGTGCAGAACGGCATGTGTGATTGCTTCTCGATGTGGCAAGACGTGAAGCCCTTTGTGTGCGTGTGTGTATGCACACAAAGAGAGAGGAAGAAAGATGCATGAAAAGTGAAAATCTTATGATGGATGATCTTGGGGGCGTAATGATCTATCAATGCAAAGATGAAACCAATCCTTCAATTATATAATCTTACATCATGAGTCCCATATTACCCATAGAAGTGGCGTGGATCAAGATGCCACTTGACAATCTACCCTCTCTGTCTGGCATGATGATTGTGCTACCGAGTGTTGGATTCAAAAATAAAGCATTCAAGTCATCCTAGTTATACCAAGCAGATCTTGAAGTATTGCACCCGATAAGGGCGTTAAATCTTAATTGGAAAAGATTTTGATACCCAAGGTTAGTCTCACATTTGGAGTGAAAAAAAATGCAATGATATTTAAGGCCTAGAATTTTCAGATGGGTTACATTATTTCAAGCCTATCAACTAATGTGTCATTAAATATATCATAATTATTATGAAATTTATAAATGATTTTCACCAGCGATGAAGACTAGATATGTTTATGAACTTGGATCTTCCTAATTCGCTTGCTAATAGTATTTCTTCTCCTATAATCTATGGTTTTTTCTACTTATTCAAATGTATCATACTCATCTTTTTCTCCTATATTATATTGTTTTAGTATTAATATGGTCATCTTCTTTCTTTGAGTGACAATTAAGCACTGAAAAGTAAATGTCCTTTAATATTATATATGTTTTACTCTTTTGGCCAGACCTTTAAGTTTATTTCTTGATCTGAATCAGTGTAAATACATTATAAGATATGAGATCCTTTAGCACTTAGAATTCTTTGATGTCTCTAGTTTCTACGACTAGGTATGGCATAAGCTTTTTACTCTCTCTAGATAAGTTATTAATTTGTTTATTTTCTTCTTGCTTTAGTGTTTTACCTGTTTGCACCAATATCAATATATTTGGTTGATGCCTCAGTACCCTGCCTTGTTGCATTCTTGATGCACTGAAGGAAAATTCCTGATGCCCATTTTGGATCATACATTGACAAACTAGACTATTTGGTAAAACTAATATTACATTTGGACCATTACTGATTTCTTAATGGAGCATTGCTATTGTCAATATTGTGTTACTAAAGTAAGTTAACTAAATCATGTTCCACAGACTTGAACACTTATTTTCACTAAACTATAATTTATTAGCATGAAAAATAGTAGTACTAGAAATGATTGCATATTGACAAAAAGAATATGTCCAAATGTAAAGTTACATTATGTGCAATAATTTACCAAATGATATAGCACAATGCTTTAAGAAGCTTTTTTAACTTTCGTGTCCAATTTCCTAAAGATTTGAAACAAATGAAACACACTTGTGAGAACTTTGCAGTTTTCATGTTTGTCCTACACTCGCTGACTTCATGACGACCTAAAAAACAAAGTAGTGAACTCCTTTCATTTCACTTTTTTGTCCCAGTGAAGGCAGAAGAGGAGTAGAGTGAGGGAGATGACATCTACTCTGTTCCCATGTGCCATATTTGCACTATAAGGATCATGAGTAAATATAGATTTCAATGCAAATTATTTATTGGTAGGTTCTTACTAAATGAGTTTCACACAACAACTATATTGAAATACACACATTATCATACTCCTAGACCCATATATTTTCATTTCCACTTTATTGTTGGATCAACAGGAATTAGGTGGGAAGTAACAGAAGTTATTTTTTGAATGCAAGAAATGAGAACACAAATTCCCACCAAAGTACATAAGATTATACGGCGTGTGTGTTTGTGTGTATGATTTGTACCAGTTGCTTCTTGAGGATACTTCCACTTTGATATTACTTTCAATTAATTTACCTTAACAATTTTTTTTCAGTCCGTTATTTGTCACTTGGAAGAAAACAGTGAATGGAACAGAACCTCATCTGCGAGGTTGTATTGGAACTTTGGAGGCCCATTGCATAGTCAATGGTTTCAGGGATTATGCTTTAACCAGGTATTTTCCACTGAACTATTTGTTTGTCTCTGAAGATATTGCATTATGTCTTTGTTGGGAGGATTGAAAACTATTTTTTCAGATTGATGAGCAAAACCTTATAGAATTATTATTCTGAAAGCATGTGCGCTGGGTATCATTATCAACCGTTTGAATTATAATATTAGAGACTTGTATAGGATATGTACGTATATGTAGAATTTGTATTGTAAAAATGCAAAACCTTTTTTTTAAAATATGCAATACCGTTTTCTTTTTAAAAAATTCAGTATCTTTGACAAATGTGCATCTGCACTGTAAAATGCAAAATCTTCTTTTAAAAATATGCAATATCATTTTCTTTAAAAAAATTGGCAATATCTTTGACACATGTGGCATTATACTATAAAATGCAATATGTTCTTTTAAAAAATATGCAATCTCATTTTCTTTAAAAGAATATGCAATATCTTTTTGACGTGATATTCAGCTTATAATTCAAGATATTTATTGCATTTATAGTTCTTACTTTTAGAGATCGTATATCCAAATCAAACTACTGAATATGCAATATCATTTTCTTTAAAAGAATATGCAATATCTTTTTGGCGTGATATTCAGCTTATAATTCAAGATATTTATTGCATTTGTAGTTCTTCTTAACTACTGATCTAGTAAAAAAGGTAACATGTATCTGCACCCAATGTAGTGGGCATTATGGTTGGAGGATGATGTGCGGACGAACCTTGGCATTTATGCTTTATTGTTCTTTGTTACTATCTCCGATATTATATGGTCATTAAAAACCTTTCTTCTGGAGCAATTTGGATTACGCTTTACAAACTGGCTATGCTGCTAGCAGAAGTCCATGCTTTCCCACTTTTTTCACCATTTATCTCTTTTGAAGAAAAATGATTCACTGTTTAATTACGTTCTTATTTGCGTATAATTAATACTTTCGACTTGTCAGGTTGATTGGCAAATGATGACTCTGACCAGCTTGCTAGGCTTATAATGCATATGTGAATTGTAAATCATGTGATAGCGTAATACATTCATAAGGATTAATGCATTGATAAGGACCATCATTTTCCTCCTCTACAGGCTAGTTTGACTGTACAGTATCTGTATTGAGTCAAAATAATCACTATTGTCTTCTTGTAGTGCTCTCGAGGACCATCGATTTCCCCCCATACAGGCTAAAGAATTGCCATACTTGGAATGTACTGTATCTCTACTGACTGACTATGAATCTGCTCTCCACTACCTTGATTGGGAGGTTTACTTATTTACTCCTATTTTAATTTTTCAGTGTATTAATGCTGCAGTTTTTTATTTCCCTCTAGACTAAATTCATCAATATTTGTCCTGTAGATTGGAAAGCATGGCTTGATAATTGAATTTATTGACCCTGATTACCACGTGAGGCATAGTGCAACATACTTGCCTGAGGTTGCAGCACAAGAAGGTGCAGCTCTCTTCTTAATCGTTTCTTCATAGTTTACTCACTTCAAGCTTGCGTTTATAATCAGATAAACCTGGATGAATCTCTTCCTTGCTCTTGAAATTTTCTGTACTATTTATCAGATTTGTGTAAAGTAATTTTTCTTCAGTGCTACTCCAGCTTTTGTGTAGAAAAACCATTGCATTCTGTATCAATTTGGGTTTTGTGAATCGATTTGCTATATTGTTTCGTCAATTGTCACTGTTGAAGCTTTTAGTAGCTTTATAGTTTGTATATTGTGGTCCTTACCCTTCCCTCGGAGAGCCAACTTAGGGTATTGAAACTCACCATCTTTTAATCTGACACGAAACTGTTTTCGATGACAATGTTTAGCGCTCCCATTTTCTTTTTTGGTTGAAACAGGTTGGACAAAGATGGAAACTATTGATTCACTGATGAGGAAAGCAGGTTACAATGGTTTGATAAATGAATCTCTTCGCGAGCGGCTTCATGTCACTCGCTATCAGAGCACCCTTTTCACCCTGCGGTACAGTGACTATGCCTCCTATGTGAAGATGACCAGAGGGACAACCCCTACTATTAACGGGGCTACACCTAACTATTGATTCACCCTAGCAGCTGCATTGTTTCAGCTGTAAAGATACATTTAGACCTTATTTAAACTCAATTTGGTTGAGAATTTGCCACGGATTTCATCCCTTCCTATACTATGTATTTGCTACTCGTGCTAAAAAGAATGTGAGGGAAATCAAAAGTTCCCTCAGGACGCTTATTGTAAGTATTTTTCATGGTTTCATAATATCATCTTGCATGTACTTCTATATAGTGTTGGCGACTAGTCTTCCTTTCTCTTCTGCCATAGACATATTACTGATACACTTTTTTTTCTTTCCTGTTCTTGTTACGTCATATTGCTTAAAGAAAAAAAATATATATTTAAGCCTTTTGAAATGCTTTTATGTAGTGGTTTAAAGTCGCAGGTTCATAATTTAAGGCACGAAAGCAAAGTGATGTGCGTCCAATTGAACTTTGGGTTGTTTGCTATAAACAACTGAACTGACCAAAAGCAAAACCAATAACTATGTTTTGTTTGATTCAGTTCTGTTTTGTAAAGATTTCAGGTCAACAGGTCCTAAAGGTGTAGAAATTTCTTCATTGAAGGATGGTATGTACTACACTTTCCAAAAGTATTCACGGTATCTGCCCTCACATTATAGACCTAATATATTGCATTTTCATTTTTAACAGAGAGATCCCTTCCTTGTCAAAAATATCAAAAGTGCTCCTCTCTTGCATATGTCTATAATACCTCTCATCTTTTCTCCCTAGTTTTATGTTGAGTGTGTATGTGGTGCAATTTAAAATATGAGTAAATTCAAATCACAAATTCATACTGTAAGCAATTTGAAAATAGCATTAGTGATTAGAGATGTGTATGGGAGTGGTTTGTTCATAAAAACTTTAGACAATTATTTTTTAAAAAATAATACTTTTAAAATCTTTATAATTAGTAATATAGTCATTGTACATGATTGCACCAAGAAATTGGAAAAACAAAGAGACAGATGATTTATTTGTTTATATAAAAAAAAAACCGTTAGTTTTATATAGATTAGTAATGTTGATAAAAAAAATAGTTAAAAAAAAGACGGACTCTATGACAATAAATGCTCTTTCTCCGTGAATAAAAAAAATGTCGAATATTTTACCCATTAGAAAGTGAATCCGAAACAGTGATTCAACGAAGAACAATCTGGCACTTGGATCCAATATGACCACAGAAGAACTGTGATCCAGCTCGAACCAACCAATTATTGAGTGGGTATAAGTTTAACTTGTAGATGCGTCCAATATGGTGGATAAAACAATCACCGAACCTTGTAGCCTATTGAGGCTCGCAACGTGTACACAATTATTCACTTTTTTAAAAAAACACACACATCTCTTCCACCACAATATATGTAGACCCCTCCAAGAAGCATCTCGTTTACCTACCGCCGCCCCCCATCTTGCTTGCCTTCAAGACCACCACCATGGACGGCGGCGACGATGGCCAGCACCGATCCCCACCCCCGGACGAGGAGCCTCTGCCAGGCCTTACGCCTGAGGAGTACGCCTTCCTGCGCCCGACCATCGAGTCCCACCACCGGTACAACGTCGACCCGGGCCAGTGCACCTCCATCCTCGCCCAGCGGATTAGGGCGCCGGCCGACACCGTCTGGTCCGTTCTCCGTCGATTCGACCGCCCCCAGATCTACAAGCACTTCATCCGCAGCTGCGCCCTCAGGGACGAGGGCGGCGAGATCCGGCCCGGGTGCCTCCGCGAGGTCAGCGTCATCACGGGCCTCCCGGCGAGCACCAGCACCGAGCGCCTCGACCTCCTCGACGAAGAGCGGCGGGCGATCGGCTTCTCCATCATCGGCGGGGAGCACCGCTTCCGGAACTACCGGTCGGTGACCACCGTGGACGAGCTCCCGGACTCGGAGGGCGGCGGAGCCCGGACTACGGTGGTGGTGGAGTCGTACGTGGTGGACGTGCCGGAGGGAAATTCCGTCGACGACACGAAGCTCTTCGCCGACACCGTCGTCCGCCTCAACCTGCAGAAGCTCGCGTCCGTCACCGAGGCGATGGCGGCGGCGGCGGCGGCGGCGGCGGCGGCAAGCTGAAACCCGTAAGGGAGAACATTTTCTAGGCGTTATTTACCAAAAAAAAGGAACAAGCTGTATTTACCAAAAAAGCCCCTCTCTGGTTTGTCCTTTTCTCATGTTTGCTTACCCCGTATGGCGTGGATATGATGAGCGGATCAAATTGATGGTAATAAACCTTTGCCTTGATCATGGTGGTAATCATGCGTTGCCTCTATTATTGTCCATATGGCATCGTGGCGCACGAAATGACAGCTCCGTGAGTGGTTTTTGCTTAAGATTCAAACAAGAGTGGACGACTGCCGCTTGGGAAAAGGGGTTAGTGGTTGGGCTGTGAATGATTCGCTGTCGCAAAATGACTGGTGCGGTCGAGTGTGCCTCGTCACGCTTGTGGGAAAAAAATTTTTATGCAGCCAGCGGCTGCTTAACTTTTTAAGTAGCTTTGATAATTTTTAATTAAATTTTTTTAAAAAAAAATTATAAAGAAATAACCTACGTGTTCTAAGTGTTCTAAGTTATCCCGATGAGATATTAGTATTTTAAATATAGTAGAAAAATTATCAATTATTATAGTAAATTTTTTTTATCATATTTAAAATACTAATTTTTCATCTTGAATGAATTTGTCTAAAAATGATATTAGTACCATTGGATAGCTTAGAACACGTAGATTGTTTCTTCATAATTTTTTTTTAAAAAAATATTTTTTAATTAAAAATTATCAAAGCTTCCTAAAAAATTAAGGGGCCAAACGACTGTATAAAAAATTTGCTCCTAGAAAAAATTTTTATGCAGCTAGCGGTTGACTTAATTTTTTAATAAGCTTTGATAATTTTTAATTAAAATTTTTTTTAAAAAAAAAATTATGAAGAAATAATCTACATGTTCTAAGCTATCCAATAGTACTAATATCATGGTAGAAAATTCATCTACAATGAAAAATTAGCATTTTAAATATAGTAGAAAAATTACCAATTACTGTAGCAAATTTTTTTTACTATATTTAAAATGCTAATTTCTCATCGTGGATGAATTTGTTTACTATGATATTAGTACCATGGGATAACTTAGAGCACATAGATTATTTTTTTATAATTTTTTTTTTTAAAAAAATTTTTTAATTAAAAATTATCAAAACTTCCTAAAAAATTAAGCAGCCAACTGTGTGGAACTCTGCTCACTTCTCTACTTCTCTTCAAGCCACACCTCATGCGTGAAAATTTCAGGCTGGTCCCGGCTAGGAATTTTAGGAAGGAGCTCCATTTTTATGAAAGTATGAATTCTAAAAATTGAACGGCTCTAATATGCCTGTGCCTCATATTCATAAACAATGACCTTACGAAGAATGCATAATTGTATCGACCTCCTCTTTTATGCTGTACTACTGCTGCCGCACACTTAGGCTAGTAAACCCTCGAAGCTCAGGCAACTTAAAAATGACTGGCCATTACAAACAGTTAACTTGCTTGTAATGATATTTGCCTCCAGTTATCTACTGGCCACTATAAAATCCCTGTCGTAGCAAAAGTCTATTGAAAGTTCTTTTGCCAATTTAAATATGCAACTTATTAATCTAGTGAAAATAAACTAGCTAGCAACCGAATCACTCCGATAGCTTCCAGATTGCTGACACCTTTAGTTGGTATTAGACTATTAGTGGCGATTCCGAGTACACGTACGCACGCAGTTTAACAAGGCTGTAACGTATGCCATAATAGAAAATGGCTGGACCTGAAGAAAGCACGGGCCATATGGCATAAACCCATCTGACCTTTGCCGTCGTAATTTATCAATACTAAAATATATAGAGGTCAAAAAGAATTGATCGTATTCACAGGCGCACCGGCAGGGTTTGCTTTGATCTGATCCGATCCAAAGCTCAGTAGGATTCTACCAAGAGGGTTGCATGTCAACGTGATCATGAATACTCTAGCTCAATCAATTTATCTAACTTGGTTTGGCTAAATTCTGCAGAGTATCGACACGTGCATGTACATCAAACAGGATTCATGTTCACAAAGAAACCTTCGCTGAAATATCTTATGTATTTATTGCTTGATTTGGTGTTATCACAGAGAGCACTATGGACAAATACTTTATTTAAGTAAAGAAGAAAAAAAAATACATGACTATTTACCTTTATAAAAAATAGAGAAAACAGAAAATGAATAATGGTGTAGCTGCCTCGAGTATAATACAATTCTGATTTGATCTAGGCCTTGACTTTCCTTTTAGCATCAAGGGCCTACAGGAAATTGATTCAGGATCAACAGCAAAATAGAATGAAGTAATTATAAGACTAGAAAATCCTACACAATAATATACAGAAAATTGCCATTCCCGGGATATTTGAGATAAGATTTTAAGTGACAAGAAATTGATAAGTCGAGAATCTGTTTTAATTTTTTAATTGAAGATTATCACATTGTTTATTAGTCATACTACTTGAAACAATATTGATATATTTATGTGCCTTTTTTTAATTAAAAAATAGACTTAGCATCTAAATTGGAAAATCAGTAATTCAGTATAATGCACCTAAGAGATTTAAGAGAGATCTAGCAAGATTTGAGATGAACGGTCCAGTCTTCGCAACCAACTAGACTTGCAGTATAACAATTCATTTGTCAACTGTACATAGCCTATCATGTCACAAGACCGAGACGGAACATTAAGGAAAGACCCTTCCATGTTTAACATTCATTTTTTAACTCAATTTTAGAACATTTGAAAGTAAATGCTCGACTTATAAAGGACGCAGCAAAATGACATGCGCTGTTATAGAAAAGAAAAGAAACATTCACATGCTTCACTATTCACCTTGTACATTATACTAATGCATCCATATTCGTTTTGTAGATAAATAGAGCCATTTATAACAGACATTTTAGTACCGCAAATAGCCTTACATTTTGGGACATCAATAAGTTGTATGTTACTTATAAGTTGAAAAATGTTGAAGAGCATAACACGATAAAGAAAGAGACAGGGAATAAACATTTCACGGTATAAAACTAATGTTTGTAGTTTGATATAAAATATTTCTCCAAGTATTTTATTGTCTTACAACATACCAAAAGTAATAAATAACGGAGGCATCAATAGACATTTACCGGTTTAGATTAAATAAAGCAGCTACTCTGAGAAACGGCTGCGTGCACTGGGAAGTAAACTGATAAGGACTGATACAATCTTAAAATCAGGACATAGACCTCTTATGTTGGTACATTATGCATATTAGATACCATGTCTGTGTATGCCAGACATGCACTGGGCTGACATGACCATTCCGGTACGAAACGGATTAAAAACCATGAAAGAAACTAAGCATTTCTCTGAGTTGATCTTGTTAGCAAATATAGCATACCATAGTAGCAACATAAAATCCAATTATTATATTATATTTCCTACTTAGTTCATTTGATCACCATAATATTTGTCATTTTCATTTTGTTAAATTCCATCAACTATTTCCTTAGCTGAAATAATCAAACCTCTACTTGCGATGTGTAGGTAATGTAATATAAAATCAAATTATCTCTTGAATACCCAGCTTAACCAGTATAAAACCAATTTTTTTCCTATAATTTTTTATTTTCTCAATCATGACTTATTATTGATGACTGTGTCAACAAATAATAAGCAAGCCAACAACCACCAACATCAGCCGCTCTGCCCTATTTAAAACCACGCCTATGGTGTAATGTGACATCTCCCTAAAAGAATCTAGGAAGATGTGTATGGACAATCCAACCTAATCATAAGCTACCAGAAGTCGCACCAAGATAGCACACCTATGGACCAATGACACATTGAATTCCCACTCGATACCGACAAGGGGATTGACATTTCATGACCATAGCATTGTAGTCAAGCAGCACTTGACAGGATCGATGGGCTGTGCAGGGGAGCAGGTGACTCAAAATGGCGGGAGTTCAAAGGCCATTGAGAATAACAATGCCCCTGACCTTCACCAGAGCAAACACACGTGAACAATGGGAAAATCAAGTGCGGCGATCGACAGTGGCAGCTCTGGAAGCCAACAAGCGTGGTAAGTATACACAATGGTAGGAGGCCAACATCAATTGGCTACTTATTTGGCTCTGGAAAGATCAATAGCCCTAATCACAAAGCAATCAAGGCAAGCTTCAGAACAAACGAGAGATTTTGTTTCCCGGTGACGATAATGGTTTTGGCAGCATAGTGAGGTTCTACGTAACTGTGTATTGGATTGAATAATAGTGAAAATTTCCTCTCCCTTCAGGTGCTCTTAGCTGGCTGCACGAGTCAAGCTTCGGGATTCCTAGGTTCACTTCCAACTCCGGAGACCACTTTAGGTACCTGCGGTGCAAGAGGGAGGGGCTAAGGATAACATGATCCTATCAGTCGCTCCCCCACTAAAAAAAAATAGCAAGACACGGGCATGTGACACATAACCACTAGTTATCATCATTAGACCTTTGTGAGCTAAAAGGGCATCTTCATTTCTAGACCAATACACCAAGGGCATTATCATACCATACAGATGCCACCCCAACCATCCAGCCCCTCACCTCAAGATCTTCACTTACTGCTCCATTGAGAAAACATTCAAAATTCCTCTCTGCAGAAAGCAGCAATGATGTCTACCTTTGGCCCTCTTCTATACCTTGCATCCCCTCTCTCTGCAACATTGCCACCACTTAAAAGATTTTTTTTGTCATCAATCACTACTTTCAGTACATTGACAATGACCTCACCTCCACCAAGTACCAGAGAAAAACAAAACACCAAATACCAAAAAGCACAAACAGACCAGGGTTTAAAGTACCGTTCCGTACCCAACATGCACATGCCAATTTTTTAGATTAATTATGAATATGAACTAGGTATTATTTTATTCTATCTATTATTTATTTAATGCTAATCAATTACCAATTCGTAACACAGCAATTGCCAATGTGTGCAACATGAACTAACATCTACTGAATTGTGAACTTGTCTTAGCCAACTTGTCTTCTAGAAGAAAACCTAGATAAATTGTTCTGGAAGTCGTTTCATGTGAACATAATAAAATGCATGGGATACTATATAGATGGAATTAGAGAATCCTTAATTCAACGCAACTTAGAAATTGCCAGAACAAATGAAACAACATTATTTCATAAAAATGATATCCCATCCGTTAGTATTTACCTTAGACTGGAAATATCTCATTGTCAGCACAATAACATCACGTAATCTGCACAAGTCAATGAAGGAGCAGGGTAAAAATGTCTGCAGAGCATTAACGGAAGCACAAACACAACTGAAGCAAGCAAGTACAGCGTTCTTAAGGAACAAACCTAACATCATTCTCCAGGTTATATGGTTGATATGTCCCTTCAGTGCTAAATGCTAGATTAGTTCCATCCGAGCAGGTTAATACCAACTGGGTTGTATAACCAAGTGGAATTTTTATCTGTTAAATCATGGAAAAACAACAAATTGTTAATGAATGGAGTTTCAAATAGAAGTCTAAGTAAAAGCTTCCATACTTTCAATTCTGCTGAATATTTTTCTTCCATTATTATTCTATCTGAATGTTTGGCCTTAATCAGATAGGTGGATCGTTTCAAAAGCAGAACTGTTTGCTCCCAGTCAGAAGAATCCACCTATTCAAAAACCCTAGTTAGTATATGAATATAAATTCTACTGGTGAATGGTGATAAATAAGAAAAGATTCAATGTTAACTTGTAGTAGCATTGGATGGGTATAAACTTTACCTAACCAAATATCCTAAAATCAGTAAGTTGATAGACAAACTCATGAATATTTTTGCTCTAGTTACAGACTGCAGAGTGAACATGATTAAAAATGGAGGATTGAGTACCAGTCATTACATAGTAAATCATCAGACGTCTGTGTAGTAAGATTTGGCATAGTTCGGATATTTGTATCCATTTGATTTCATGAACTTGAAATGAGATCAATATAAACACTTCAGAAAGATATTTGATGATCATGCAACAGGGTTAATGTTTATTCAGGAAAACAAAGATGTGCAACAGTCCATGACAGATAATATAGTTTTTTTTATTGTTGAGTATATTCTTAGCGTTGCTCTATGCTCTAACAATTAAATCCCGTCACCAATATATCAGAAAAAAATTCAGTATCTTGCTATTGGTTTATTCCGAGGGCTTTGATTGGACTGCTTTATACTTACAATGGCGAGGCTCTCTAAAGTCCTGAAAGAAGGCGAATTATTAGCCAGGTCCATACAAAACAAAGCGACCACTTATCTGAAAGCCAAAAGACTAGAATAGCATAATAAAGCATTGACTTCTTAGTTCAATTAATTCTCCAAAATTCTATAAGAGTTAGGAAGAGAGCAAAAATAGGAAATAATTCGAGTTAGTGGATGATTAGATTTAAGCACAATAAAATGTACATAAGATATGGTATAAAACAATGTTTACAACATTTATGTAAAAGCATTACCACATGCAGAACAAGAGAAAAATTAAACTAGGCAGAGGGCAGGCACATACCAACAACTTAACATCAAATACCGCTGTGCCTGCAGAAATATATGTATTGATAGCATGCTGTATCTCTGGATCTGTGGAATATAAACTTAGATTTAGATGACTATGTAAACACTAAAAGATGAACTCCTAAAACAATAAAAGCTATGAACAGCTGACTTATTTAAAAAATTCTGAATTCAGTAACGAGATGGTAATGCAGAATGTCACCCATTTTATTTTCAGTGGAAAACAGCACCTTATCTACATTGCAGTTTGATGTAGGCAACAAACAAATAATTCATGTCTGTTCGATGAAAGGCCTTAGTTACCCTTTTCAGTCTTATTCCTAATTTCAAATTCTTAAACAGATGGCCATCACAAATAATAATATCATAAATAGAAATATTTTAAGAAGTATCAACACAAAAGGCATCAATGCTACGTTTTAAATAAAATATTATTTTTTAAAAATTATATAAGCATATTGTAAAAATAAAAATGGTTCATACCAAAGTTCGAAAAGTCAATCCATACTAGCATACTAAGTCTGCGTGTGGACTAGTACCTACTGGTCTATGCTCGGATTGGTACCCTCAAAACTGACAAAACCAAGCGAAGTAGAAGAAAAATAAAAAGAAAAAAGAAGAGAAAAAAAAGGAAGAGAAAGAAGAAAAGCAAGAAAAGTAGCCAGTACCGCTCACATCCGCTAGGTCGAACTGGCTGGTTTTCTTCTTTCTCTTTCTCCTCCTCCTTTCTCTCCTTGTCCTCCTTCTCCTTTCTCTTCTCCTTCTCCTGCCATTGCTCGTTTCCACCTTCTGCTACTCTATTCCACTACCGGTTCCTGGTTAGACGGGTACAAACCAAGAAAACTGGTCGGTTCAAGCCAGTTTTCAAAACATTGGTTCATACTAGTCAACATTTAATTTGATCTAGCATTTATGAATTGAGAAGCATTTAAACAGAGCAAAATAATTTTAAATATAATAGCTTTTACAATCTATATAATTCCAACAAATAGAAATATACAAGATATATGTTATGGCATACTGAAGATTACAAGTTACAAGATACAATAAATTAGTCGAAACACATGCAATGTAGCGTCTTAATTTGAAACCAATGATCCTTCTGATCTGATGGTATGATTCCTTTTATATTTCCATTAGTCAACATTGATTCCTGTGTTGATATTGCAGACCATGGGTATAAAATCTTTTTAATTATTAGAGTTAGTTTATTTCTCATGTAGTCATCCCTTCTAAGTAGACACAATAAGGAATAATCTTAATCCCCTTTAATTATCTCAATGTTTTTCCTTATAACAATTCTTCCTTTCTCTATATCATTCAATTAAATGAATAGCCAAAAATACTTGACCCATCAAGGTACAATTCGCCTCACTCTAATTCTTATTATCGACATGGTTGCAAAGATCAAGAATCTACCTAGGAACGGAAAAGGTTTTACCGGATTAAAATATGGAATCGGATTATAAAATTATAAGATCCTACCTAATCACCCAAAATATATTTTTAAAACAAATATATTCATCATCTAATTAGGCTTATGGGTAAGATAAATATTCTAATAAGAAATAAAAAAAATTCATAAATATCTATCTAGTATCAAGCACCAAGGTTAAATTATATATAACCAACATATTATACATAGTATAGAATTATGAAATTGAATATTTATTAGGTAATAATAATAGAGATAAGTTCATAGAAAATGAATACTAAAGGTGTGCAATAAAACTAGAAACAACAAAGGCATACACTGACAACAAATAGTCTTATCAAATTACAGCTATAGCGCTTTCATAGCACTATGCAGAAGCGGAATATGTTATTTCCGCAACAAATTCTTCATGGAGTTGCGGAAAATGTGATTTCCTCCATTGCTAACGTGTCAAGCAAAGTGGCGGGTGTTTGTGAAGCGGAAATGGCGGAATGGCAGATGCAGAGAAGTGGGAAAAGAGAAGCATACGAAGAGGAGGAGGAGAGGCAGAAGGAGAGAGGAGAAAGGATGGCATCGACAGACTAAGCAAACTCAGCGCCAATGGATGAAGGAAGGAGAGGCGGAAGGAGAGAGGAGAAAGGATGGCATCGGCAAACTCATCGCCAACGGATGAAGGAAGGAGAGGCGGAAAGATATAAGCAACGGAAGAAGGAGCTAGGCACCGGAAGAAGAGGAACAAGATGAACGTGGAGTCCACAACTCTCCTTGTGGACAAACGCTAGCGTGGACTCAGTGGATGCGAGCCAGTGAACACGTGTACGCGTTGAAGATATTTTTATTCATTAGAAGGGAGCTGAAGAGTCACAAAGTTGAAGAGGCAAGTAGGGAAAATAAACAGTCCGCTGAGTACTATTCATTTTGCCTAAGGCCATTGCCTCTCATAACTCAATTTTCCCGCCATTATTCACTTCATCACTTAACATTTTAACCTTCTAGAAATAATTTTCCACTTTCGGCGAACCTTCTAGAAATTATTTCCAGCTTTCAGGGAGTCTCTGGCTAGTCAGGAAACACTAGTTATTTTTTCTTCCTTTCATCTTTCTCAATTTTTTTTTCCATTAAGTACTGTTCATTTTACCTTACCAATTATTGCTTATTTCATCACTGTGATCGTAACCTCCAGAAATTTCATTTTTCTTTCTTCCTTTGATCTTTCTCAACTTCACTACCTAGTTCTTTTTTCTTTTTTGTTTCTTTCTTCACTTGTATAATCAATTCATCATTCATATTCTATATTCTCCATTCCAAGCATATTTTAATTTTTCTTTCAAATATTTTTTTTCATAGTATGGCATATGAGGAATCTTTAAATCCTTTAAAAGTTGGTGCTAGCTCTGACGCGGTTGGAAATAGTGTCAACCGGCATTTATGTTTGTAATTTTTGTGGTAAAATCACAAAGGGCGGAATTACTAGAGCCAAAGAACACTTGATAGGAAAGAAGACAATGTTGCAGTTTGCTCTAAATGCCCAAAAGAGAGAAGAATTATGTGGATATTTGAAGGATAAGAAGAAGCAAGATAGTCAAGCATTTAAAAGAGAAAAGATACACAATAATCTTGATGAATTTGGTGACAATGATGAAGAATATGAACGTAACGAAGGATTTAGAGAAATATAATATGATAATGCAAATAGAAAGAAGGGTATCTTCTAAGAGCCTTATTTCTCTCTATTTTGTAAGACTTTTAAGAAACTGCAATTGAGAAAAAGAAAAAAAAAAAGACAAGCAAACATAATGGAGACATGTGATAAGGAGGCTACTATCAGAGTTCATCAATACATAACTCAATTTTGGTATCAAGCTGGCTTATCCTTCAATATGATTAAATTGTAAAGCTTTAATGACATGCTTACAACTGTTGGAAGCTTTGGACCAAATTTGAAGTCTCCATCTTATCATGATATAAGAGTTTCACTTCTCAACAAAGAAGATCTGGTAAAGGGTCAGAAAGAGCATGGGAAAAGATTTTGATACTCTATTGTGTCTAATGCATGGACAGATAGAAAACAGAAATCCATAATTAACTTCTTGGTGAATTGTCCCACTGGGACAATGTTTATTAAATCTATTGATGCATTAGATATTGTAAAGAAAAGTCAAAAAATATTTGAGTTGCTTAACTCCACTGTGGATGAGATTGGGAAAGAAAAAATTGTCCAAGTTATTATAGAAAGCAACTATGTTCTTGTATGTAAATTATTTGAAGAAAAAAGACCCCATTTGTATTGGACCCCTTGTGCAGTCCATTGCGTAGATTTAAAATTGAAAGACACTCGAAAGCTGCCTCTAATAAAGAAAGACAATTCAAAATGCAATATCACTTGTGACTTCATTTATAGTCATTCAAGTATCTTAAGCTAATTGAGGTATTTCACTAACAAAAGAGAATTGGTAAGGCATGCAATTACTAAATTTGCTACATCCTTCCTCACATTGGAAAGGATTCATAAGGAAAAAAATCTTGAAAAGTTGTTTGTGTCTGATGATTGGACCAATAACAAATTGTCCAAGAGGCTAAAGGAAGGGAAGCAACAAGAATTGTACTAATGCCAATTTTTTAGAATAATATAGTGTATAAACTTAAGGTGATGGCTCCTCTAGTACGTGTCCTTCACCTAGTAGATAGTGAGAAAAAACCAGTCATTGATTATATTTATGAGACAATGGAGAAGGAAGAGGACCGAAACATGCCATTATGAGATCTTTTAAGAACAATAAAAACAATCATTAATAATATGTGAACTTGCCAACTTCATCGCCTATTATATGCTGCTAGTCACTTTCTAAATCCAGAATTTTTCTCCAATACTCCCTCAATTAAATTTGATTTTGAGGGGCCAAATGGGTTATATACATGCAGTGAGAGATTGATCCCTGCTTCAGAAATAAAACAAAAAATTCTTGAGGGGCTGCTTATTTATAAAACAGCGAGCGATATATTTGGAAACACAATTGCACCGAGTGAGAAATTTTTTGAAAATTTCTAAATTTTAAATTTTAATTTTGTTATATACATTATTACATAATAAAATCTTTTAGGATTTGTAGCACAACGGTAGCGAATGTATGGATTGTCTAACTCTAAATTTATAATAACTCGCCATAGGGATCTTAGCTTGTCATGTAGTGCCTCCAGATGTGAACGCAACCGGAATGTGCTTGAGCAAGTAATTTATCAAATTAATAATTTATTAGTAGTTAAGAGTTTGTCTCTTATATAATTTTAATAATTATTTATTTTATCTTGTTTGTTGTAGATACATTCTAAGAAAAGGAATAGACTTGCTCAGAATATACAATTATAGAGATGAAATTTACCGAATCTCACTCAATGATATTGACGAGTGTAACGAGTGGTTACTTGGGAAGATGGATAGTAATGAAAATAATACTAGGAATTAAAGAGTCTTTTGAGGATGAAAATGATAATGCCCTTAATTAGGATAATATTTATGGGGCTTCAGGTGTTGGAGAGCCCTGAACATCTAGGTAAATATTTAAAAAAAGAAAGGGGCTCCTTTGTGTTGTTAGTGTTGCATCTACGACAAATAAAGGCTTGGTAAGTGCAACTTCTTCAACCAAAAAAAGGAAAAAAGATTGTGGTTGAGGTAGGAGATGATGCATTTTTCAAAGAATCAGAAAAAAAATTAAAAGACATTGATTACGAGGATTCAAAAGAAGAAGAATACATGGTAATGACAACAAGGCAAGCATCACATAGCAGAATTAGAAAACATTTACTATCCGCTATATTATATTGCAGAATTTTGGCTTTCCGCTATTTTCCACAATCCTCTGTTGAAAACACTAACAACAAGACAAGCATGAAGATAAAGGTATACATGGTAATGATAATGAAAAAGACAAAAATAATAATGAAGGTACTAAATAAAAATGATAGATTACAAAGTTGATTGTGATAAATAATCAAAGTTAGACAAATATAGTTGAAGAAAACAAAGTGTTTTAATTTGATTAATGTTCGTCAAAGAGCAAATGATGACAAGATGAGAATTTGCATCACATAGCAATTAGGGATTCTGGCATAAAAAATTATTAATTTTTGGTATAATAGCAATCAAATCTAAATTCATTCTATCTATTAACTTAGGATCATAAGATCGTAAGATTCCACCGATCATATGACCCGGATCAAGGTTTAAAAAATCGGTTTGAACCGGTGTACTAATCTCAGACCAATTTGTAAATCAACCCAAACTCGGGCCGGTACAAACTAAACATTTTGATCGATTCGGACCGAATTTCATACCTTGATCCAGATTGGTTGGCTTGTAAAATCCTACCATATTTTAGTTTGTTCTAAAGCAATTTGCCTAAGGAATGAATTTTTAACAACCTTGATTATAGGTGAATCATGTATGCCTGCATTATGGGGCAGAAGTTAATTAAACATTGTATCCCAATCTTCCACAAAACAATCACATATTTAGACATTTATACACACAATAAAACTCAACAAATAATGAGTTACGAAAGCATGGAGAGTAGAGGATTAGGCCATGGTAAGAGATGGTTTAGCTCTAAGTGCCAAAGTTAGTGGGGCTTAGGTCAGGGAGATAACAGTTCAGTCAGAAGATGGAATTTGGACAAGGTTGGTGAACCTATTATGACAAACAATCTCTAAAAAGCAATAAAAGTGAAAATATGTCAGATACATATAAACTACTCAAGAAAATAGTATATTCTTGGACACTCATATTGATAGTCATGGATCTACCTTCGCATGCACGCATGGGGCAAAGGCCTTTATATGAATGGAGAAAATCCTTACAAGACCCAAAATAGAAGATGCAATTAAGCCAACAGAGGTTGGGTCGTGACCATATGAGTCATGCACTCAGAGGATCGAGATGCTCGAGCACTCAGCAAGTTCAAACCATTTTTTTGAGTCAGGCACTCAATTGATCTAGACATTTTCACGGCGGATTGAGACTGTCTTTGAGTCGAGTGCTCAGAAGATTAGGAGTTTGATACAATTAAATGCCTAGGAAAACAAACTTTAGAATTCACTAATGTACTCACTAAAGACAAAATCATTTGAGATATTTTTATTCTGCTGCTAGCTAACAGGCTGGCATCGCACTCTTCACGACATTTGGATTTGTGCGCTCTCGTCAATCATGCATAACTAGGACATAAATCTGCCTCACTTATTGTTTAGCATCTTTCAACTTAGCCTAGATTCATATTCCCAATATGTGAATCCAGAATAAATCATTTTTATGCAGTAAGAATCACAAGGTAACGATTAACAATCTCAATCTTATCCAGATGGTTTCCCAAATCTAGCTAAATTGACAGCGCCTATTGTCTAATATAGTAGAAAAATACAATACAAAAATTGAAACAAGCAATTCATTTAGTAAACTTTATGACAACACTATGTTATCCAAGTGGATAAGGATTATTTCAAATTTTCTTACCCAACTCAGCAAAATATTACTACCATATGTCAACTAAATAATGCTGCACAAAAATTTATCTAGGCGGTAACTTCATGGTTCACTGTTGTCGCTACTTGCTACTGCTGTTTCTTTTAAATAAGTATTATGCCAAACTCCAATCTACTGTAGTGGTGGTAACTAGCTTACCAAGCACAGTCAAACACGATGTCTGTTCAATATATTCAGATATGTTTTGTACATTTTATTTAAAAAGTTAATATGCAAATATCACACGGCAGACTTGCAAATAACTAGATTATAGTTCAAGAATAATCCAATACATGGGCCCCTTGTATCGGGATCCAATATATCAATATTCTCATTTTAGACGCAACAATATACTAGGACCAATATGATTCGATACATAATAAAACATGGTCTGATAGGTATTGTTAGATCTGATATTTTTTATCCTATGTATAATAGTATAATACAAGGTTCTCAAAACTGGTCCGAACCGGTTTGTACTGGTTCATTGAATGGGCGGAATGAAGGCAGCGAGCAAAGCAATCAAAAGAAGGAGGAGAAGGAGAAGAAGAAGAGAAGAGGAAGGGAAAGAAGAGGAGCAGCGGCGGACACGAGTAGGCGGCAGATTATAGACCTTTTCCTAGTACCAGTACAAGGTCTATACAAATATATGTTATATGTATATAATGTTAATTCTGATATATGATATATATATATAATATTAAAGATACCAATCAGTTCCGATAGTGCAATGTGTTGATATCAACAAATTTGTACTGGTTCTACAGTAGATCAGTACATTTTGATATTTAAAATCTTTGATAAAACTATCATCAAACACCGAGCAAAATAGGCACACATGATCCAAAAATAATGTACTAAGTGTCGTTATACCTAATACACTCAACCAGAATAGCTATGACAGATAATTTAAACCATGATGCATTTATTATCAAAAACATAAATGATCCTACACACATGCAAATGAAAGAATAAATGATCCTACACATGCAAATGAATCTTTTTATGCTGAAAACCTATATTCAACAAAATGATTAAATGACTCTACAATTTTGTTTAATTGTGTAATAACTTGGCAATAACCAAAGTGCTTCACTTTAGGTATTAAATGTCAGACAGTATCAGTGTAACGGTGAAAGATATACAAGAACCCGTATATATAAAGCACAGTTCTTACAGCCGAACAAGAAGGAAGAAGAAGATGAACAAGAAGGAAAGAGGAAGGAGAAAAAAAGAGAAAGGAGGAAGGAGGCATCTCGCTTCCGCAGCTTGCAGTGAGTGGAAGGAGGCGGGGTGGAAGAAGAAGAAGCTGCTCTGCGGCTCACAGTGAGTGGAAGGAGGCGGGGCGGAAGAAGAAGAAGAAGAGCACAACACCGCGTAGTCTGGTATGCTACCATTGCCTTCTCCTTCTCCTTCCCTTTTTCTTCTCCCTTCCTTCTTCTAACCTGCTTCTTTTCCTCTTCTTCTTCCACTTTTCCTCTTCTTCTTCCACTGCTTCGTCTAGTACGGATTGGCACCTACTGGTCTAAGCTCCACTATTAGTTCTTCCTAATCAAATGGAATCATACAATTTACAATGATACAAAACTTCTTAATAGAACATTCAAAAACACAAAAAAGTAAATGCCACAAATGAATAATCGTAAATATATATGAATATAATAAGCTTCAAAGATTCTAGAACTATGGTAATGGTTAGTAATATAGTTAAAGATTTTAATTAGAAAAACAGTTGAATCCTGAAAAAGAAATCTCAACATAATTTTTGACATCTATAAACCAAGTACATAAAGTAAAAAATTTTACTGAAACAACGATAATAAAATAATTCATATTTTCCAACGGTGGACTAGATCACTATTCATAACTAGTACTTACCACATGTTATCTTGTTCTGATTATTAGCAAACTGTCTCACAAGATCACCCTGATGGAAGGAAATTAGTAAATCATATATGTGCAAAATTCATAGAAACTATTAAAAATAACTAAAAAATTAATATGGAAAAGTAATTGCTGACAAAAATAAACAAACTTCTACAAACATTTTGAGCATGATTAGAAAATTTAATGTCATGCTGAATTACAAACCTTTGAAATACAAGATAAATTAAGGTTTATAAATACCACTTTGCACCAATATATTGGTATACCATACCGCCATAGTCCAATACATACTAGACCATTACTAACGATTATACTGGTGTATTACTGTGTTGGTATTTATAAATGAATATAAATATATAAATATACACCAATTCCATACTAAAGTGGTCTGCATCGATACACAAGTAGACAAACATATTGGGAATCCCCGGGCCAATTTTTAAAAATTTAATAACAGCAGAAGCTATGGCCCGAAATAGAATTCCCACCATACGCCAAGATCTCTTACGAGTGATCCACTAGATGTGTCAAAGTAATATATCTTTATTCACATAATCCTAGGGGCTGTCGATGACGAAAGAGAGACGCACAAGTGGTTCGCCCTCTACAATCCCCGAGATCCTCTTCCATCCACGCCTGGCGCTAGCCTTCGGGAGGAAGATCTTATCGCATATGCTGCCCTCTTTGCTTGAGCCATCTCCAAATGCGCCAAAGAGGATGATGGGAGGAGGTTGGCGACAACGAGAGAATAACTCTGCAACTTGTGTCAACCTTCATATCTAGCCTCTTCTTCGTGGCTTGCGCCACCTACAAGATGCGCCCATGAGGAAGATCCGCCCCATGAACAAGATCCCCTTCTCATCCATATCTAGCGCCAGTCTTCCAACAAGATGCGCCAATATGAAGAGTAGAGATCTCATCTATTTCCTCCTTTTCTTCTTCCTTCACCACATGCGCCAACCCATGGAAGTTGCGCCTATGACTTGAAGGTGGCCTTTTTATGCGCCAATCCTTGAACAAGGTGCATCATCAAAGAAGGAAGAAGGCTCCAAGCCTTCTCATGCGTCCGTGGAGGAAGATGGCTTCCCACAACCATGTGGGCGCAAGTTTTCCTCTTGGAGGCGCCATGGAGATGAAGAGGGAGTGTGGCGGCTAGGTTAGAGAGGGATTAGGGATGATCATGCGCCTAAAGCTTTATTTATTACGAATTAATCATGAAAATTCGAAATTAATACAAGCCCATGCGCCCAGATCCATTATAAAGCGAGCCCCGCAACTTAAGTTACAATTAAATTAAATTTAAATTGCAGGTGGTCCCCACGACTTAAGTTGCGCATTAAATTGAGATAATATCCATTTTAGTGCTTAAGTCGCGGGCACCTCATGTTACATTTAAATTAGTCGCAAAAAGCCTCCAAACAATTCCGGAGCTTAAACCCAACATTTGACCCATCGACTGGACCTAGTCCACCGAGGTCAAATGTAGTCACTCGAAGGTCAACTAGAGTCAACTGAAGTCAAAACGTAACAATGCTCTATAAGGTCATATCCAACTCATCAGACGCATCCAAGATGTATCGGACTCTCAAACTAACTCGAATCAACCAAATGACTCGATCATAGGCAACTCGATTAATACGAGATCTTGAGTGTCTAGGTGTGCGACCCTGTAGGTTCCTCAGACGTTGACAGTGATAACCTCAAGTCATCACAAACAATGAGTGGCACCTAGCAGTACATCATTGCTACCCAAGTCCTCGGAATGGAGTCATCATCGACATCCCCTAAAACTGCGACAAAGTACATGTACACTCTAGTCCTTTTGCCAGGCTAATCGTCCAAGTCGGACAAGCATGTGACACTTTGTTAATTCCAACACTAATGGTCATGACTTTATTCAGGCTAAACCTGGATGTGGTCACACACTTTTAGTCATACACCATGTAGGAGCCCATGGACATCAAGCTTTCTCGTAAGGAATGGGTGAATCCTCTATTGGCTCATTGAATCTCTCATATGGCTCAAGATAACCCAATGACAACCGTTATGACTCCCCTGTTATGGCGGAACATTAGGTTGTATCAAAGTACATCTCTTACCATATAGAGATATCAATACCCTCAAGTTAAGGACGAGTGAATCTCTGTCACTATGAGATTTGACCTGTGACACCAAGTCAAATCCTCACGGTGGGTTGATCTAGTATATCTCCCTTGATACACTCATATGCCTACATTAGCAACCCGTGCTCAACCAGCGCATATGCCAGCCTCAAGTGCATCATAGCTGTCTCTTATCCACTATAACACTTGACAAGGGATTATCCTTTGAGACTAGATGAAATTCATCTCCAGGAACATTGTATATGCAAATGTACATATGACGCTGATGTACTAAATGCACAACAACAAACATGCCAGGATATATTTCACAAATGAATGTGACACATATCAGACCAACCATAGGTCACAGGGCATATACACCAACAAAATATGTACCACCCATACAGGATGGTGAACACTATACCAAAATCCATGTCAAAAGGATATAAATCAATCATACTCTCCGATAAGGACTAGTTTATTAAACGATGGTCCTCAATAGTTGCTCTGCTATAGGATGGTGAACACTATACCAAAATCCATGTCAAAAGGATATAAATTAATTATACACTCGGGTAAGGACTAGTTTATTAAACGATGGTCCTACAGAGTTGCTCTGCTATAGCTATAGTATAAATAACCAAATATGGCGATCTAGAACTGATCAATTTAATTTTCGCTAGGCCAAATACAGTCATGTTGAGGAAAAGATAATTAGATGTGATTTTGATGGCAGCTTATAGAAGCATAATTCACACAAAAACACAAAAAGGAAAATGCTCTCATTTACTCTTTTTTTTATTAAATATTTGAGAACTTATCATATGCATGCAAAAGATGACATGGTGGTCAAATTTCAATGAAAAGTGTTTTAAAAATTACCATGCAAGTAGGGGACATGAGTTACTTGCTTAAAATTGATTACATAGAACAAAAATTGATGCCATGTTTGACCAAATTTTGACTATCGAAACAGCTTTGTCATACATGTGATAAGCTCTCAAATCATATTATATGAAAGGCAAATTGAACAAATTGGTCATACCATATCAAACTCTAGCGCATATAATATTTCGCCATATTTTCTTGCCCAAAGCTAAAGAATCTTAATCTCAAAATTTCTCACAGCAATCTCTCATTCACGCATCAAACTAGGAGCTCTCAACTCTTGTCATATAAATAGGACACCACTATTCCTGCAAGATATCTATACAAAGATGCCAATATACTAGCAAGAAGAGTAACTTGTGACAACGAGAGAGTTTTGCATTTAGAAGAGAACAATATCGAGACTGTATCAAAATTTATATTAAATTCTTCATTCCCCTTTCATGTGTATAATCTACTTCCTCCTCTCTAATAAATCAAAAGAAAATCAACTTATTCAGAGATAGGAATTAAGAATTTTATTTTGTCCTCCCTCCCATGAATGCCAAATAAAAAGAGAACAAAACACCTTTATGGGAAATCCCTTTTATTTGAAAATCCCTTTGACCAACGAGATGATTGTTCAAGCAACAAGATGAGGCTCATTACCATCCCAATGCCACATACTTCAATCTATCACACTGGAATGCTTTTTTCAGCAGCCCAACCCATGGCTCCAAAATCAGATCTTATGAAAATATAGGAGTGAAGATGACTGCCAAGTCCATGGCTAGAACATCTACCTCAAACTAGATTTGCTAATGAAAACGACTGAAAGGTAACAACATTAGCACGAGGGGTGTGATTCATAAGTAGTGGAAACCTTAAGAACCATAGAGAAGATCTTCTTAAGGTCTTGGAACGTGGCATCTATGAGAAGATGACACAGAGATAGCTTAAGAGTCAATGGCCGAAAAAATTTTGACATTGCTTGAGAAGATATACAAAGCAATAAATCAAGTGATAGTAGATCAACAACTCAACCCATTTAGTCTACACAAAAGAGAATAATATTCTTGAAGAGAGTGAACCTCTTGTTTAATAATAACTCATCATATAATGTGTAAATATGCACCATATTATGCTAGGAAGAATATATTTTGTGCAAGATATCTCATATCCCCTTGGTAGTAGACAAAAACATAAGAGTTGCTACAAATAACGTGCTCCATGTTGTTCAAAGCATACCAAGTAAAAACATCATAGTATGAAGTATGTCAAGTAAGATGGGAGGCAAAGTCAAGATGATGAAGTTTTCCTTGCAACCCAAGGAAGAAACAAATAGAATATAGTTGGTACAAGGTTTGGAGATCTGATCCGACCAGGCCGACTGGTATGTACCAGTTGTACCGGACAAAATCCCAATGGAACCGAGGAAAGGAATCGTGTCGTCCTTGCTCGCCCTTGCATCTTCCATCTGCCCTCTTGCGTCCACCACTCGCCCTCTCCTTCCTCTCCTCTTCTCTTTCTCCGCCTTCTCCTTCTCCTTCTCCCACTCAATCCACTACTCTGCCGGTCCAAACCAAAAAAACCAATAGGGTAGGGGCTATCGGAATCAAGGAGACCCTCATTAGACCGGTCCAAACCAAAAAAATCAGCCGGTTCAAACCGGTTTTGAAAACCTTGAGTTGGTGGAATCAAGGGCTATCGGAATCAACACAAAGAATTGTAGGGGCCAATAGGGTAGCAAAGATTGGACGAAGGTTGATTGCACAAAGGTAGGTGGTGGAAAGGGAGATTGGAGAGAAAAGTGGCTAGGGTTTGAAGAAAGGTGTAAAAGCTAGGATTGTAAGCTTGACCCTAATACAAAGTTTGAAGTTGAAATGATATTATTTGTATATAAATAAAAATAATATTATTAATAAATGTGCTTATAGAAGCACTCCATTGATAGAACTATTATTCTGGGCAACTTGGGACTAAATCTCGATTGTTAAACTCTAACGTATTAATATGTTACCTTTTACTAAATATCTAATATTTATTTCTAGTAATCTTTGCTGAAAGAGGAAGAAATGCTTATAGTTATTTTTTAAAATGTTATAAACCACTATCCGAGAATGAATCTAGATCCATTTCTTTGACTGAAATGTGATATTTCATCAATGAATTCCATAGCTATCAAGCATGGTATCCGATTGACTAATAGCTCTGAAAAAGGAAAGGGTAAAATGGTCCTAGGAAAAGAGAAAATAGAAGAGAAACATATGAGGCATTAAAGAAAAAATTTTCAGTTAAACATTTCACAAAGTACAATATCTCATATTAGAGAACATGCAGATCCGACGTGTAGAATCTTAAACCAAACTCCTAGTTGCTGTAGGGTTCAATCTCAACTTATAACTGCTTCATTACAGGTCCTCTCTTATACAAGAAAATATTTATCATTCTACATACATCTAATAATGAAATGCTGCATATTGGGTGCAGAATATGTAACATTCTACGTACATCTAATAATGAAATACAGCAAATTCAACTGTATATTCAGAATAAAATGGTTTTTTTCCCAAGGTAATTTTTCAAGGTACAAAATTTTAATCTTTAAAGGAGCAGATAGATATCAAAACATATAATTCACACTTTAAAAACGGGTTAAGTTTGTACGGTACATGGACCAAAACAGTAACTGACCATTACAGTGGTATAGTCAGTATGGCAACATACGCTAGTCTGGTCAAACACCAGTGCAGACCAGTTTCTATGCTCACAAGCAAGAAACACGGAATAATCAAAAAGAAAATTGGCAGATTAAAGTCAATAGGAAGCTACATATCAGATGTGTAAACTGAGATGTCTTGAATATTGGAGAAAACAAATAACGAACAATAAGGATTTGTTTGATAAAAAGATAATTATCATTTTAAGTCAATCGAGAATGATACCTGACGGCCATTGTCATCAATAGGTGTGCAGTCGACAGCAAGGATAGCATCAACATCATCAGCGGTTACCACATATTCAGGAACAGTGGCTCCTGCAGATGCCATATCGCAGAACAATTACAAATAAATTGAAGTAGCATTTAATTGTTATAGTACTTCATCCAATACTGCATAAAAAGAAACACTATATTTAAAGTTACCTTCAATATACTGCCTAGTGCCATTATCAAGTTCACGAACCCACTACAAAAGTTAATACACAATTAAAGATTAACAACTAAAGAATGCAAAAAAAAAAAAACATAGTTGTTTAATATCCTATATTCCTATTCAATGAATAACGGAAATTATCAAGTACCTGAAAGATGCAAAGGGTAGTGCCATTTGTTGGATATCCACAAGCTTGTAACTTATATCCCGGTTGTGCATCACCATATATTTGAAACCCTTCTATACTTGGCAAGACCAACTCACCTGCTATCTCAGTTAAGAATTAAGATTATTAAATTCATAATTATCATGAATGAAGAAAAGAGTTTAATAAGCCATTAATATTTTAAAAAACCTCCCAGTACCTTCCAAACTATAGGATCCTTGGTTATCAGGCATTACTGATGTTCTATCACGAGAATAACCTTCAAACGAACGAAAAGCACCAGTACCACCAACCTCCCTGCACAAAATGACTTAATTATGCAGGAGATAGTTTGCAGAGTAGAGGGCGTCCATTAGTTTTCTCATTGAAATAATGAACAGAAAGAATGAATTAAAATTTCTCACAACGAAAGGACTTCTGTGATAACGAAAGGACAGGAAAAGACAATGCTCTGATACCCTCATTATTAAGCATTAGGAACGTGTACTTCAATACACATTTTCAGTCTCCTATACCTATTCTCATAACACAATTACGAATGGATATCCTTCCACAATATATGATCCTTTCTGAAGGTGAGTTAACTATTTTAGATGATTTTACCTCGTCTTGTTCCAACTGTGTACACTGCGGAAGTCCACTAAATGCTTACCTAAGACTAGTTGCGCAAATATTTTAATCATTAACCATCTAAATTCTAGAGATCATCTCGCAGACCTAGTTATTGGCCTCACATGATGATGAGTGTTACATCATATCATATTTGAACATCAAAATCAATTATTCCAATTGGCAAGTCTCATGGTTATGGGAAGCAAGACAAGAAACAATCAATAAAGAATTAAAAAAAACAAGCTTGACTAACCACATAGCTGGAAAGTCCGAGATAAAATGTTGCATGATGTAGGGTGAGCATTCTGTAATTACCATTATTGAATTTATCGAAATCACTGATTTTAACCATCTACTTTTATATCATTAAAAAAATATGTGTTATTATCAAACAATCTGGAAAAAATTTCCCGAACCAAAAAAAAATTACCATTACAATTACTAAAAACCAAATGCTGAAACGATTATTACTGAATCTATTGCTGTTACTAAATTTACATAACTGAATTTACCGATTTTTTCTGTAAAATTGATAAATTTGATTTTTATCATACTTTTGCTCACCCCTAGCATAAAGTGTTAACCAGCATGTTCCAAGGCAGGCCACATAAAGGACCCCAGTACATATAGACCTTTCAATCTAACCTAGTGTTTTAGTGTCATTATATATCGGGCATAAAGCCTAGTAGATAATGATCTAACGTTGTACTGTACACAGAACAAGTACTAGGAGTGAGCATTTGGTATTACCATTTACTGTATTTACCGAAATCTTTTACCAAATTTTCATGACCATTAGTTCGCCACCGGACTAAATTAAAAAACCAAACTCTTATAGAATCAAATTTACCAAATCAATTACCAATAATGCCAGTAAATTACTGATTTACAAATTTTAGTAGTCTCAAACTCAAACCAATATAAATATGTAGATGATGAATTATGGACTAATGGATTACTGCATTTGGATAACCCGGTAACACTAAAAGACTATTACTAATATGTAGTGTGTAACATATAAGAAGTGTGAAACAAGCAGTGCGCCAATTGCCTAGCGTGCAAGTGGGGTACTTCCAGCAATTTCAGTAAAATTATTGGACCCAAAAAAATATTATTACTGTTACCAAAAACCAAATGATAAAAAAATAAACCAATAATCAAATGATAAAAAATAATTATCATTACCAAATTTACCTAAGCAATATTACAAGCATTATCAGTAATTTAGTTATTAAAGAAAGACTCCTCATCCCTAATAAATACCAGCCTACTATATATATATATATATATATATATATATATATATATATATAATACCAGCCTACGCAATACCGACACATATCTATATGTATAGAACCATAATGGTTTAAGCAAATACAAGTACACTAGTATGGAGTTGTATTTTAAATCTTAATACTACCAACTAATATTAAACTTAACAACACCCACAATGAAGGTTTTAGATACTGATTTGTATTGGTATAGCCGTCCAATAGTACGTACCGCTCCCTATCGAGACATGGTACCAACAATATAAGTCGAAACCAATAACATATATATCAAGAAAAAAATACCAATCCAAACCGACTAGTATTTCTGATTTGTACATACCCAAGCTTGGACTAGTACACAAAGCAAGTCGGTTTAGACCGGTTAAAAAACCAACTGGTATCGTGTGTTGATACCAACCTGCATATACCAATCTAATAATGGACCAATAATAGTCCTATATTTTAAACCTTGATAAATAAATACATATATATACATATATATATATATAAAGTATATTCAGTACCAACTTTGTAAATAAGTCTACCATGCTGCCCATACCAAGCAATACAAGCTGGTTTTTAAATCTTTGCCTATAGAGAATGAGCTTCTTTTAGCCTCTAAGAAAATAAGTCAACCATGTGTAACATTTAAAAGGATTTTAGTCTTACAAATAAAGTAAAAAAATCTTAATAAAAATATACTTACAAGAGCTTAATCAGTAAAATAAAGATGTTAATCTCATTGAATTATGCAACTATTAATGTTAATAACAGGCGCAAAATGAGACAAAAAGTGAAATACTAGAAGGATTACAAGAAAAAAGCAACTCAACTGTGGTGATGGTAGTGAAAGTGGGATTTGATCGCAAGATTTTATTATCAACTAACAAACACCATTTATTGCCTTAAAGTCGTTTGACAATCAATAACTTCAGTAAAATGACAACTCAAAAGGCACGAAAGATAGAAAAAAGATCTTATACTAACTTATACATATCTGATGACAATTCCCTTGGCTGCTCATTAGAAAATGGATAAGGCATCTCCAAGTTCGGCACAATATTTGCATCCTTCATGTCCGTCTTAGGAGGTACCTACTTGCCATGTAAATTCATAGCATATTTGATCACAAAGACAAATCTCAGGTATCATTGGTTCTTAAAAGGACAATATCATAATTCAACTTTACATTTTTCAAATTCTGACCAAAAACGTGTAACAAGATAATATACTATGCAGAAATTACCATGTATGCATGAGATAACTGTTTCACTGAGGAACTTGGATGCTGAAGATTCTTATTAGCCAACAGATTATCAGGTTGATTTCCAATGAGATGGTTCATATCATCAAAATTAGCCTGCAATCAACAAAGAATTAATTAATAGTTGTATTCATTAAAGAAAACAAACAGAATACAACTAGTGACCATTGCCACCGTAAATGGTTATAAGAAATGACAACAAATTTAGCTAATTTCAAGCTTCAGTTTGCTATGTCAGAAAATTAAAAGGGCGTATTAGTTCCAACATTTTTATCAGATTAATAGTAGATTTAGTAATTTGGACCAGAAATGAACTGCTCCAGGTTAAACTAGATTGTTTAAGCTTGAAAATATCACCAAGTTATTATTCTACATTTCTCTTTAAAACAAATTGTTTATGGTAAACAAATTGACCCAAAACATTTTTAGGCTATTGAATATGTATCAATTCCTAAATATAATATATTTAGAACAAAGGTATAAATTGTCAATTGCACGTTGCCTGCATTCTTTTTTATTACATATATATTAACATTTGTCATCGTGCACGTAACTATTACCATTTCCAAGTTATTAGCAGCCCCAAAGTTTTGCATTCAACAAGGCATTACTTTATCAAATAACAAATTAGATAAACTCATCAATAGTTTGGATGATTATCAATCTGCACAACTATGGTTCAAAATATATCGTTTAACTCATTAGCACTAACTTCCATTATCAAATCAGTATTTAAGTTCGATTGCTACTATAAAATGAATTGAGTCAAGATTTAAGATATTTGTACAAATGGAATCCCAATTTAGTGCCACATGGAAAATGAAAAGAGAATTAAGGAATAAATTACCGGTCTGTACCGAACCAGCCTAACCTGACATACTGAGGCAGGACAAGGGCGGAAGCTACAAAGGCACTTTCACTCGCTATGGATGTTGACAGAACTTCACCTCAGTTTCATTTGGTATGGACTGGTGCATTCCGGTCCAAGAATACTAGTCCAAACCAAGGAACACAATGAACGCAGAACCGTTCTACCGATCCGCTCGGCATCCGGTCTTGGAATGGTGGTCGGAGCATGGCTCCGGGGCCGACGGTGGAGGAAGCAGTCAGGAGCTGAGAAGAGCTTTCGTTGCTCCGCTTGCTCACTTCTAGCACCGTGTTGCTATGACGCTTGCCCCGCTTCCGCTCAGAACTTTGGTACGGTACCGGTATCGTACCGGTCCGGCGCCATACTGGAACGGTATAGCGGACCGGTATTCTAATCCTTGGTCCAAACCAATTTTACAAATCTTGAAGAGAATTATAATGACATACAGAATCTAATGAACCTACTATTATTAACTTTGGTTTAACCATTTTTAATTTGGAAATATTCAAACCTACCAAGTTAAAAGGTAAGATTTTCATTAGGCAGGTTACAGCAAACAGTATTAATGCAATCCTAGTCCTAAGGATAGCAAGAGGAAATAGTATTAATGCGATCCTAGTCCTAAGGATAGCAAGAGGAAGAAGAAGATGGTTTGCTTGCATTTGCATCTGTCACTACCACTAGGTTTGTGTACCGCTCATCCGCTTGTCCTCCTCTTCTTCTTTTTCTCCTTCCTCTTCCACTCTCCCACTCAGTTCTGCCTACGTTTATGTCACTCTCCCACTTAGTTCCTCACTACTTCTTATCCTCCTCTTCTCTTCCTCTTTTTTCTCTCCTCTTCTACTCCACTGTTCCACTCCGCTTCACAAAGGCTCTGTGTACCTGTGTACTGGTCCCTAGTCCCTACTCAAGCCAATATAAACCGTCCATACCGCCTGGCACGGATCAATTTTTTAATCCTTGGAAATAACAAACATAAAAAATCACAATTCTTATCCTGTTGGTGGGATATTTTATACTAATAGCTCTAGGTATATCCAAAACAAATGACATCATTATAGCTTTATAAACAGAAGAACTGACATAAATCAATGTCAGTTTCATGAAACCTAAATTTATAACTCATTCAAGCCATGTGGTATTGGTATGTAGAATATCACATGTGGTATTGGTACATTACATACCACTAACAAATAGTTGTAGTATAAGATTTGCACAAGAATAGCTAAGACAGCGATGGAATAACCACTCACAATGAACAAGAATAGGCATCTTATATAGCCTTGGTAGCTTGGTTGGGACCAAGATGAGATAATTCCCAATTTGATACTAGGCAAGTTCAATATCATTATATCATCACAAGTGTTGTCGATACTTGGTAGATCTCTTCCATATTGGTCTGCTAACTTTCCCTCGGTACTATTTTTTGGAGCAGTAACCATGCTTATACAGCTATTCTAATATTTGTCTTGAGTGATATAGGTGAGTTGTTTTCATAGGTTTTATGATTAAGGGGTCATGTTGTGTTACTGAACACAAGTTTTCTTATCTCTCCCTCTATATTTGACATAATCAACATCTCCAGCTAAGCCATCTTGTGTCCTCATGATTGGGGTTTTAATATCAAACCGAAATCAGAGGATATAGTATGTATAAACAATATATATAATACCAATCTAGTACCACTGCGTGTGTAAGTTCAAGGGCGAACAAATATTCCTATAACTAAATCCATCTCTCACACTATTATCAACATCACTCAAGTAGTGGTAGGCTTCATGAGCAACTTGCATCGAAAGTGAGATAATCTAGTTATAATCTTGGGATTTCTCTTTATCAATTGAATCTGAGAGATCAACTTAAGATTTTCACTTTCTTGTGTCCCGGTTGACAGCTTCTTTCCGTATCATAGTCTTTCATAGCTTCGGCTTTAGCCTAGTTTAGCTGCTACTCAAGTCCGCGTCATACAATCCTCGGCTAGAATTAGGGCAATAATTGAGACTAGGCATAGTCAGCAAATTGAGATTATAATTGGGAATGAGAGACAAGCAAGCTATGATATACTTCTTGCTCTATCTTTTCATTATTTTCTGTTTCTTCTCTGCATTAGTTGTTGTGGCATGTGTCGTAAACTAGCCTTGTAATTATACTATTGAATAGTTGAGAAATGTACTACAATGGACATGATGGATATCTGCTTGTCGATAAGTATATCAACATCTATGACTTAAAAGCATCATTGTTTCAGTCAATCTTCTCCATATTGAACAAATGATGAGTTACATGAATCTATTTCTCAGTGCTTCTCCGATTAAAGAACTAGCAACTGAAGGTCATGTGTGTCATTCTGGGTTCAAAACTTTTCCAAAAGTATCATATTCTGAAGTGCTTTTGGACTTTTAGTAGTTCTTGTTGAAGCGTACCCAAGTTACAATTATTGCCACTTACGTAATATGCTAAATTGAAAATTATCATATTAGTTACAAAATTAGTTAATACAACCAAGTACAGAACAAATCCAAGTTTGTTGCAAAACGAATTTAGTGCCCCATTAATGGATGATACTTGTGTATTATTTGAATTTTGAACTTCATGAGGCTGGACAATAAAATAATGGTTTCTCTGTAAGCTTCGAGAATTGTGTGATAACCTTCACACATAATTGTTTCTCTATCAAGTAGATCTTACAAAAGATATCATCTAGAAACTCCAAGATGACTATAATCTCATGCTAAACTTCCTACAACGCAAACATGGCCCTCATCCAAAATTTCTGCCAATTAGAGACTCTAACCCAAAGAAGTGTGTGGCAAACATAGTTGTACCAGATGCTAAATCTCATTGCTTGAGAGTAAGCAAAGGGCACCTATTGATGATTATAGATAAACTAAATGAAGATTTGCACCATCTTCTTCACCATTTGGAGAGCATCAGTGCCCTTCGTCATGAAGCCAATGGCACACATTTTGCAAGAGCTCCAAAACAAATGGAGTAATCTTTAAATTTCTCCAAGTTGGCAATGAGAGGACTCGGTAGGAGCAATCTAGCTTGCTTGGCCTCATTGAGCAATAGCGCTTAGGACATAAGTAACTGAGATGAATCAAGGCACCTTACTGTACTACTAATGCCCAATCGAAGTTCGATTGCTTAGCATAGGCGCATAGCACCATCAATCTTCCACAAGGCATATCGAGAGCTCAAGCAACAGCTTTTATGTCAAGGCGTTTCTCAATTACAACTTTGTGTCCCTCGTAGACAAAGCGCTTTCTCGCTTGTCAATATTCTTACGATCAAGACTACACATTTTTCTTGATTTTATATTGTTAAGTTGCCCCTTAAACAACCATCAAACTTTGCTTGGGACATTGATGCATTTGATAATTCGGGATAGTCATTGTGATATGCTTCTTCAAACGTAATGTTGCTACTCTTGAAGCCACATTATAATGAATGCATTGACTAGCAATACCGTTAGTCCAACTGGTGGCCTTGTTGTGAGATCAACACGTGGTTTGTACAGATAGAACAATGATTATGAGACTTGTGAGAGATTGGACAGAGTTGGCAGAATTTAAAAGCTTAGAAATAGTTTGAGAGCTTAGGGAATGAAAAATTAAAATTGTGGAGGGTTTTATAGGCAAAAACAACAAAGAATATTCTAGTGTCAAAAAAAATTACTAGTGATCATTTGGAAAAGAAACAAATTGCTAAAAAAACGAACATTTAGATGTGTGTCAGAGAATACCTACAAACCAAGTATACAAAACAATATATTTTATCAACAACTCATTTTGGATTTTGGAGTCTTGTGATGCTATGTCCAAAATAAGCCCAAACAACTTGGAACATGCATGAGAACTTAATGAATAAGAGTGGTAGGATTTTTTATCCTACTCACACAAATTGTAGGATTTAGAAACCATTCCGATCTAATAAAATAGGTGACATAGTATTGAAATCAATTAGCTTCAACCCGTTAACTTGTTAATCACGAATCCAAGCTTCTAAGTTGCTTAAATGAGTAGAGATGCAAGATTTTTCTTTCATTCACTTGGCGTATTACTCTGTCTTCAATCAACAATGCCTTTAATGTTATCAACAAACTATCTTCAACTTTGTTAGAACGCCTATTATCAACCTCGATGATCCATCTCCTCTGATCAGCATCAGACTCATCCTATTGCAACATGTTGTTAACGACTTGACCTGATCTCTTTGATACTTGGGTTTATTGTTGTTGAAGACAAAACCAATAATACTTTTCTTTGATGGTATAACTATTGTACTTCAAGTAGATTCTTTCATTTATGAGTGTTTTAATTTATTATAATTTCAGGAAAATGCAAGCACTGAATAATAGACACAAACAAATTAGTGGATTTGTTACAACTTAATGAGCATTATACTATTATATAAGTATGTCTGTACTTTGTAGAATGTGTTCATAGTATATGAATATATTCATTTAAATATATTTTTAACTATTAGGAAGGATTTTTCAATCTTACACTGATCCCATGAAACCTTCACCATTTCAAGGTAGGAACTAGATCCTGTAAGCAATATAAATTGGGCATATCATGTGATTCGTACTAGTTTCAAACAGTAACTTAAATAGCCACAAACCAAAACGTAGCGTTCATGGATCATTGAGTAATTGTTTTAAATGGTTTATTTTTATGCTTTAGCCACTTCTTTTCACCCTTTTATTCTTCCCACCACACCTCTTTTTACTTTTATCTTTAAGTTTCTCCACCGATATACTGACCCAAATCTAACATGTGATCACATCCTCCGTCATCAAATATGTCATACAATATTATCATGCAATGTTTCATTTATTTTTTGGCCACATAAAATGAACTATGATTATAAGGCAATTCATTTCACAAATTGAAGAGGTTCCAAGAACATCATTCACGCCCCACCTCCTTTTTCTCATGCAATTCTGGAAGCCCTCTTTTCATAGAACCCTCCAATGGCCTCAGAACCCCTTCCGCCATTACTGACATCTCTGTTCTCTTGAACCACATCATTTTTTTTTTTGCACAGTATTCTTTCTATTTTACTACAATTGTTTGTGCTTTGGTATGAGTTATTCCAAGTTTAGAACTTATATCATAAAATAGAACTACACCATGGTATATCACCTGTTCATGTAATTCTCCTAATTGAAGTGGGATTTTGGCCATTGACCTTCGCCAGAGATCTTCAGGAACACCATTTTGGCTACCTGACAACTTACTCGCTCCCTCCACATCTGCCTCACAATCTATTCCATTTTGAATCCCATCATCATCTTCTCTTGCACACCAATATCTTCTTTTTGAATCCCACCCACCATCTTCTTGTCTGGAATACCATTATCTTCTTTTTTGGACATTACTAAGCCCTTTTAGCATGATTGGGGACTAGGCAGTAATCCTTTATCTCTGCTGCTTTTTGGTATGATAGAGGGCTTTATCAAAGGGGTCCATAGTCTTCCCCAGGGAGTAGCCCTTCTTGACAAAATACATAGGGAAGAAAGTGCATATAGATACAATGGCATCGCAACCTTCGTCACTCTCTCTCTCTCTCTCCCCCCATCAGCATCGAAACATGCAGCGAGATGTAAACAAAATTAAGAAAAACAGTTAGAGGTGTATAATTCATTTTATTGCTTGAAACTACTTTTAGGTGACAGAAACTGTAACCAGCTAACAATAATAACACAGCTGGGTTAAGTTATAGGTTTCAAACAACAAATGTACAAATTAAAAGACAATAAAACCACCTGTGGGCTTTTGTAATTTAATCTTTTTCGAATGAAGTAGGGAGCTACGTTTGATCAAAGCAATCAGAAAGGAATCTTGGCAATACTTGCTTCTACTTAAAACCACGTCAGGAGGACTTGGACAGAATAATTGATTTATTATCATAGTAAAAAAAGAAGGTATAAAAATTGATGAATATGGGAAAGAATGGTATTTAAGAAGCTGGTAGAATGCTTACATACGATCTAAGCTTCCACTGCATATGCTGGTATAATTGCTGAAAAAACCAATAAAAAGGCATCAGCTACATTCACACAGTTTACTATCTGCTGAATTTAATTCACAAATATGACACGGCAATAAGATTGAGTAAAAGATCTAGATCGGCATTTGCAACTGATATAATATTACGGCCTGTGTGGGCCCGCTTCAAAGCTAATTTTAAGCAACTTTTAAGTAGAAAGCAGTTAGAAAACTGTTTGGTAATGAAAAACAGAAGCAGAAAAAAGTAATAAAAAAGCAAAAATTGAGAAAGCTACAATTCGATGCTTTTACCGCTTCTGCTTCTCTAAGAAAATAATTTAGATAATTTTGTTTAAAATTTTAGGTATTATTATTTTAAATAATTTAAAATTTTAACACTAAAAGAAAATAAAATATATTATTATTTTAAATAATTTAAAATAATATATTTATTTATCATGTTAAATTTTGACCGTAATTAAAAAGTTATTAACCAAATATCTTATAAATTTTAAGAGTGCAGCACAATACAGTATAACACAGTTTAGCACAATTATAAAGTTATTAACAGCGGAGCCAAACAGACCCTTAGTATTGGTATAGCTTCTAGCATCAAGCCATGTATTTACACAAATGCACAAACAGGCTGTCACAACCGCTAGTAAGATTTCTTGCATAGTGTTACTACCATTGATCATAGGCTAAGACCTCAAGGCCCTGTTTACTTCCGTGGACGAAAATGTAGCGGAAAGGAAAAGCCACAAGGGATGAAAAAAGGGAGGGAAATAAAATGGATCACGTGACTTTCACATGTCTAGATTAGAAAGGGGAGCTCAATGACAGCGGAAGAGAAGAGGCATCGCTCGCGGGCGTGGCGAGCCGGCGAGCTGGTGTGGCAAGCGTCGATGAGTGGCGAGTGAGCGAGGAGGGAAGACTGGCGACGAGCGGGCGCGGCAAGCAAAGCAACAAGCAGTGAGCTTCGACGAGAAGCGAGCGGACGAGGAGGGAAGACAAGCAATGAGCGGGCGAGGAGGGAAGACGGGCAGCGAGCGGGTGATGAGGAAGATGGGCGGCAAGTGGGGGCGGCGAGAGAAGCAACGAGCAACGAGCGTCGACGAGTAGGAAAGACAATGGCAGCGAGCGGGCTGCGAGCTGGCGAGGAGGAAAGACGGGCTGCCAGCTGGTGAGGAGGGAGGAGGGAAGACAGGCGGCGAGTGAAGGAGGGAAGACGGGCAGCAAGCTGGCGAGGAGAGAAGACAGGCGGCGAGCAAAGCAGCAAGCAGTGAGTGGGTGACGAGTGGGGAAGACGACAGCGGCAAGCTGGCGAGCCCATGAGCAGTGGCGAACGAAGGATGATGGCAAATGTACAGCGTGACCGGAAAAAAAACTACGAAGCAACATTTATTTGGGCAAATTAAACACCAGAGGATTTTCATGAAATGTTCCATCCACTTTCCGTTCTTTTTTTCTGCCCATCCAAGTAAATGATGGAAAATTTTTCATCCTTTCCCTCTTATTTTCCTTACAAGTAAACAAGACCTAAGGCTGTGTTTCCTTGGACTGAAAACACGAGGGAACAGACAAAAAAAGGAATTTTCTGCTAGTTCCTTGGACCGATGGATTTGGAAGGACGAAAAAAGGGACGAATATGGTGCTCTTTTTTTATTCCATCTAATCGGGTGGAAAATGAATCCCTCGCCCTCGACACTCACCATCGGATGCCCTTGCCGCCCACCCTCGACGCCTGGGCCCCTCGACGTCCTGCGCCGACCTCTCTCAACTCGCTCGCGTTACCGATGCTCACCCAACGCTTCACTACTGGAGCCGTCCGCAACATCGCCCCCCTCCAGAGCTGCTGTCCGCAACTCAGTCCGTCGCCATCAATCACACAAAACACACATGTGAGTGTCTCGTGCCTCTATTTTTCCTCCCCTAGATTTTTTTTCCCTCCACTTCTCATTTTCCCTTCCTCCAAGGAAACACACCCTAAATGAGCAAAGCATACCACTCAAATTCAATGACTACAAAACAAGATCATGGTTTCAGGTCTCAATATGTGAAAAACGTTAACCCCAGTGTGCACCAGTCCTACCATGAACATGAACCCATGTATAGCAGAGTCCACTAATGCAAGGTTAGACTAGTACACACATGTTTGTACGCCTGGTAAGCGCAATTGGTATATAAGGTATGCACCAGTCCAAGTAATGACTGACATTCCTGCTCAGACATGTATATTGAAATCATGTCTCGTATAGTCCTCTCTCAGGTACCAAATGTACCGACATTGTAATACATTGATACCGACATCATCTCGAACTAATCCCCTGTACCAGACCGAAATGGTCTTTAATTCTTTGAGCAATAATACAGAGAGGTGATAATTCAAGATGGCAAGTAATAAATAGTTAGTATCGCCAACACATGCAGCTCATACAAGTAAAACTAAACACAACATATACATGAATAAAAGTCAACTGACGTGATCCACATAACCCATTTAAAATATAATCATATTAAAATAAATGCATACAATATAAATATAAAACATATATTAATCAGATATTGATGTATATGCGTTGACTATAATATTATATATATAACATAAAAGATAAATATATACATCATAAATAAGTTATTCAGGTAAACCCAGATCCAAATCAACCTGATTATGACATGTGTACACCCAACCAAAATCTTCCCAATTTCATGTCAATTTTGTGGTGTAAACGCCTGTCATTTTTTGTTAGCTCTAATAATAGGCTAACAAGTACTTCCTCAATCATTTTTCCAAACTAAAATGTTTTGCAGAACATCTTAGAAATAGTAAACTAACAAACATCATAATAAGTCAATAAACTATGTTCTTTGTTATTTTGGATGATAATAAGACATCAAAACCACATCTGACAAATGAAACCTCTTGGATAACTCAAATTCTGATAACCTACATGATAAATATAAAAATAAAATAAATAATTGCATTTCAAGTGAGGATTGAAAGACTAGTCTGAACCATGATTTAAGATACAGGTCCAGTACCGGAAGGTTTGTCTGGTTTGTATCGGTCTGATGGATAATTGGTCCCAAACCAGGCTGAAACCAAAGCCTTACTTATACTAACCAGTTTTTCAACGGGTACCCGTGCTCAGTGTTTACTTAGCACCCACCCACCCTTTAATAATGCCATCGACGAATTGTTGGTGGCAAATTAACTATATAATTAATATTTATTTATTTATTATATCTTAAATATTAATAATAATTAATTGCTAATAAGTGGGTGCCCTGTGCACTCATGAAGAAAGAGCAATCGATAGCACATAGGTGTCTTTGTTGATATATTAATAAAATATTATTTTTATATTTATTTATTTATTTAAAAATTACAAATAGGTCTCTTAACTCTAGTTCTTCTCACACCATTCCAATTTTAATTTTTAAAACTTTTGCTAAAATCTCTTTTCTCTAAACTTTTTTCATTCTCTCTTCCAATGGCACCAAAAAGAAATATTGATCTTGCGTGACATCATGCACATAAGATGTCAAATAATCGGCATCATTGGCAGTGATGTCAAAAAGTTTTCAAGGGTAGAGGTGCTATGAAGCAACATCTCGTCCAGAGCTTTCTTGACATTGCAAATTGTATGAAGGTGTGCAAGAGCTCTAAAGAGCTATAAAGGTGAATTTAGATTTGTACAAAATCACTAAGTATATTGCCAATGAACGCGAGAATTTCGACCGTTGTGCTACGGGGCCTACCGGGTATGATCCATACCAAGGTATGACGATGTTATATAACAAATGAAGATGGAGAAAGCTATGCGTGCCTCTACAACTCAATTTGCATATGAGGAAAATGTGTGGTCTGCTTCTATGTGCTTTGCTGAGTGACCTTATTACAAGGGCGAATCTGGGAGTGGGAATGGCCTAGGCGTTTGGAACCTACTCCACTATTGGGTCAAAGTGCTAGCATGCGTGGACTAGTACATACTCGTCTGCACCGATGGAACCAAGAAGAGCAGCAAAAGAAGAAGAAAGAAGAGGAGGATGAAGAAGAAAAAGAAGAAAAAGAAAGAGGTACAAAAGCCGTCCACCGCCCGCCGCGGCAGCGATATTCCTCTCCTTCTCTTTCTTTTTCTCCTTTTTCCTCTCCTCTTCTCCTTCTCCTTCTCCTTCCTCTTCCTCTTCCTCTTCCGCTGCATCTCGCTGTCTCTGCTGCTTGGTCCATTCCGGACCACCGCCGAACGGGTACCAACTGGCAAAACCAATTAGTTCAGATCGGTTCCTTGAACCTTGCTCCATACCAATATTTCAATCATGGTAAAAGTTTCAAAACACCATCTTGTAAAATACATCTTAAACTAAAATAAATCAAATTGTAAATTAACTATTTGATTTAAAAGTACATTGTTTGTCTCCTCATATATAAACTTTTATGAAAATTATAATTAATATTTTAATAATATCCAACTATTTGCTATATAAATATTTTAAATAAAATCAATATGTCAAAGCCGGGAATAAATTTAAGAGAAACTAGAAAATTGAGCAGAAAACATAGACAAAATTTAATTTGAGGAGTAAAATAGGTTCAAATAACCCTGAGGTTGCAATCCAATTATGAACTTAGGTAACTGAAATTGGCCATTCAAATAGCAGGTAATAGAAATTGAGAATTTGCCAAAAAAACACTAATCAACTACAACATGAATTGAAAGGCAAACAGATGTCAGATTTATACCTTGATACCATAACAAATTGTAGAAGAATTGATCTGAGGAGGCCGAATGTCATATTCCGCTAACAAACTAAGCAATGATGAAGTTAATATGTACACCTCTTCCTCTTCAATCTGGTAAACAACAAGATGTATTTATTCAATATAAATATTAAACAAGAAGAAAGGAAAATTTATAAAACAAAGCTAGATCTAATATGCATTTTCAATATAAAAATAAAAAAAATGAAAGCAAACTTAAAACATAAAATTCGATACTGGATGTATTTATTTGATCATTTTTAAACACTAACACTAAGAAATGGACGGTAACACTAATTGAAATTTTCAATTCAAGTGCAATAAAACAAATAAATTGTTATGGGATGTTGCAGAAAAAGGATTGACACGTGAGTCGAGGCATCATCACAATTATTTCAGTTCATGAGATGCTTGCGACAGTGACCAGATTACGGCTGAACTACGACTGCTACAGGAGATTTCTCTTTCGATTGTCTGGCTTGTGAAATTCTAATTCATAGCAAAATTCTCGTCCTTAGTTATCTTGTAAACATATCTTCTAGTGGCACTAATGACAGAACACCTTAATACCCAGTTCTTAGTTTCCTTTCGCTCTTCAGAAATGTAAACTTAGCACCAAATGCGTAGAAGAAGTCCTCTTTTTGAACAAATAAACCAGCTTAAGCACAGGCCCTTATTCAGATCAGCATCAAAAGTGAAATAGATCACAAGATATAATGGACAATTTTGGTGAGCTAAGAATTTTTGTGCTTTAATACTAAAACCAGACAAGCAGTTCAAACTTGGCTTCCAAGGTAATGGATTAGCAGTATATAAAACGATTGGGTGGACCTAAATTCAGGATATCAATGTACTTTGACATTTAATAGTTGGAATTTAGGTAATACTAGTTTCCTAAAGTGTTCGAGTTTCCTTAACCACGGGCCTGAAGAGTTTGAGCTCTCCCTGAAAAAGTTGTCTACAAACCTCTTTTTATCTTTTTTTTTCTCTTATAGTAGAACAGCAGGCACTTAAATCATCAAGGAGTGCAATTAAGTTGGAATATTTTTCAATCATACTAGTCTTCGTCCAACTTCCAAGAAATAACAAGATGAACAAAAACCTCTTGAATTCTCTCAGCATTGAAGATTTTGATTAATTTTAAGGCTTTACCTATTAAATTCTTGGTTTAGTAACCCAAGCTCAAATAATCTCAATCACAAAGGAAAATGCTTTATAATTCATGTCATTAACGATGCTATTGAAGAAGATATTTCTATTGGTTCATCTTATTAATGTCTTATCTAATAAACAAACAGTCCAATCTCGGGTAAATATTTAAAAGATTCTTGATAAATGAAGTGTCATGTTCATAAATCAGTAACATGAAGAACTACAGGAAAGACTTAAACTTAGTGTTACTCTTTTCCTGTCCCCTAGAATCCTACTATGTCGATAAAAATTTCTCGTCTTCTAATTAAAAATGTCGAGTTCATAAAGTGTCACTAATTTTCTGACTATTGTGATTTAAATGCCCACTTCATCAATGAACATGTAAAGAGAAGAAAAAAGAAAAGTGAGTAGTGCACCAGGCTCCCACCAATGCAATGTATGGTAAGAGCCAAACTATGCAGTTTACCCTTCTAAGATGGTCAAAGTAGTCTGTTATAAAGATGATGTTAAGACTCAGATAGAGTAATGAGTTAATAATTCATCATTATCAATAACTGGGCAGTTTTAGGCAGATACCTCCACATTTAGATTTTAAAAAACACCTCCAACATTAGGCATGGTGCTTGTATTCTTAGACTGCATTATTCAAATAGTAGTGGCTGCTCTTAGAACAATGATAGATCATATCAGAAACTAAATATAGAGAAGATACTAGAAAACGAAATAGATGAACTTACTGAAGCTTTAATCAAAAAATGTACAAAATTTTCAACCTATAGCATTACCTTAAGGTTGTTAACTAATCTTGAGTTCTCCTCAAAATAGCTTCTCTTTTTAGTCAATTCTTTCACGGCGCTAGATATTGCATCATCTTGTTTCTCATCAAGTGCCTATTGAACAAAAGATTTCTTCACAAGATTAACACAAGAAACATACTCATCAAAAATTTTATAGTTTCTCTGCTTACGTACTATCCGCAATTCACAAAGCTTCCTCTCCAAGATATGCTTCTCGTTTAGTAAGTGAAGCTCCTAAATTCAATAATAACAAATTTTAATGAAACTAAATGGAGCTCACTAAACTAAATGTCAAGTAATCGGCATCATACATTGATACAAGCATCAGTGACTTGCTTGCGAAGCAGCAGCATCTCTTCTTCCTGCATACGGGATCTGTAGTAAAGTTCCTGTAAAATAGATAATTTAATAAATATCAGACCAAGTACTTGTTATCAAAATGCAGAACCTGCAAAAGTGTCCAACAAAATGTTACCATGATTTCTGGATCCAAAAAACGGTTGTCAGATTCATCTGTTTTACTAGGAGCATGAGAATTTCGAAACTGATGCCTACAGAAAATTATGTATGTATGATGGAGACATAGTAGAAAGCTAAGCGTTACAAGACAAATATTAGTTAAAATAACCAAGCAAGAAGTTCTGGATTAATACCTCATTGAAGAATCTGATGTCTGAGCCAAGAAACCAGCATCACTTTTTCCAAGTATATATCCTGTCTTAGGTGGCATCACTTCAGGGGGCAAAACCTCACTTGGCAATCGATGATCAACATTAGCTAGATCTACTTTCACAAAAGAAGAATCATGCATGTTCCTTGTACAATTGCCCTGGCAAATAGCTACTTCCCATTAGCCAAATTCATCATCAAGGTGTATGTTTTAAAAAACTGAAAGTCCTCGAAGCGAATGATTAGGTTGAAATACAAGTACAAGACACTTTCCATAAACACTTGAACAGAATTGTTAGCATGTGCAGTAATTGTGTCAACAATCGGAGCATAATTAGAGAATAACATTGTTCCCTTTATTATTTGTGCTTTTCTGTGGCTGTGATTTTTGGTGCAAATGATATAACATTGTGGCTGTGATTTTTGGTGCAAATGATATAATTCTAGCTACCCCTTTCCGCTCAACCATGAAGAGAAATTGCGTAAATTACTTACACTTAATTGACATTAAACTGCAAGAGAGAATTTAGACTTTCTAACCTTAAGGAGTTGATGGAAAGTCAAGTTCTATCCTAGTCTCCACTTACTAATTTGAAGTTATGTATAGAGAATCAACCAAAAAATAGAAAATAAAAAGCATCAAATCAAGCCTCAGTATGGGCACGAACAACTGAGATATATAGGTCCTATAGTTTATTGGAATTTGGAGCCTGGTAGTATACTAGGTCATGACCATCAAAGTAGCGGTATTGCAACAAAAGTTGTGCAGGTCCAATAATTACCGAAACCAGTAAGATTTATTGCTCTTCAAGGAATCTTCTTAATTTCATATTCACTAGCATAAAAATACATAGTGAATAATATAGAAAGGCCAAAATGGTGAAAATCATTGCAAGTCATGTATACTGGATCTTTTATAACCAGCATTAAATGTTTTGTGCATAAGCCTTTGAGTAAAATTTGTGAGAAGTTATTATGTCTTCACATTACTACATTAATAAGCACAAGAAATATATCAATGAGAAACTACCATTTAAACGGAGCAAAAAAAATTAAACATTTTGTTTCTTTAAGTTTCATTAAATTATCATAAAAAGAAACATTATAGAAAGAGTGAAAGCAACAAAGAAACATAATCATATGTTGCATAAGAATAGTTTTCAACTATAGATCCTATACTTAAAGGTATAAATTTTTTCACTCTTTTTTCATCAACTATTACTTTACCCTCAAAGTACATACAATATATTTTTGCAAAAAACCCATTTGAAGGCTTAAAAAATGCCATCATTCTTTCAAATTATAGGGAATATTAGTTAACTTATTAATGTAGTGTAAAATTTAGCAAATATGTAAACAAATAATAATGCAGTTTAAAATATTCATATTACTGCAAAACATCTAAGAACAAATTATTATCATAGCTACAAGATATCGCCATCTGAAATTTTCTGGTCAAACAGGAACCAATCTCAAGCCAGCCGGATATAATTCGTGAAACATAACTGAAACCAAGCAAAAAACACACATAATAGAGAACAAAAAATAAGAGGATTAAGGAACAAATAGGAGAAAAGATTCAGATTACCATGGGCAAACATATGGATTAAGTATCATAGTCAATTGGCAGCCAATAACTCTCACAAGCAAGAGGGATATAATTTATGAACCTAATAAAAAAAGATTTTCCATGGTACAACGGACTTCAATTCAAAGCATGCTAAAGCAAAAGAGGGCATCGTATCCTCAAAACTGAGAACCACAATACATGAGTCATCCATCACCCATGGGTGACATTAGACTAGTAGGGGTGTCTTATCTCGAACCAAAACTATCAATTCGACAAATCGACAAACCATTCCCGAACCAAAAAATCGGTTAACCAGTTAATTGGTTTATTGGTTCGATTAACCTGTAATTTTATAGCCACTTGATTACTTACATGGTTCGGTTAACCACTTATTTTCAGTTAACCAGTAATTTTATACTCACTTGATTACTTACAAGAGAATTAGAAGTGACGTGGAGATGGCATGGGACTGAGGAACAGTCCGAGAGTTGCCGAAGAGTCGAACTCGAGCGAGAATATTGGAAGACTCATCAAGAGTTGAGTTGTTGAAGGAGATGGATGGCAAGCGTAGAGCTGTAGATGAAGGGAGAGCTCATAGGGCTGTGAATGAGGGTTGCATTCTGGGGCTACGGTCAAAGGGAGAGTAGATGAGGGCTGCAGAGTGCAAACAAGTGCCGCAAATGAGAGCTCAGAGGACATGCTCTATGAAGTGTGGCTCTAGAACTTGAGAAGTGGCAACTGGGGCCACGAGACCTGTTGGGCATGGGCAGGCGGTGTAGGGGTACAGGCGTTCAACAGTCCGGGCACCACCCAGGTAGCAACCAAAATTTATTAATATATATGTATGTATTTATTAGTTTGGGTAGTAAACCGTCGGTTCAACCCAGGGTCGAACCGGTCCTAAACCAAATAGTTCCATTAACCGCCCATTCGATTTGGTTCAATCAGTTAACCATGATTTAGCGGTTCACTAATTTTTTTAAACACCCCTATTGGCCGGCATGTCTAGCTTTAGTGCAGGGTATGTTAAATACAGACCAACAAGCAATAATTCGCACAAGGAGATCTGGATTATATTCTGCACAAGGGCAAATGGCAATTAAAAAATTATGCAAACCATCTGCTCACATAAAGTAAATTTTACAATTATGCATTTGCTCAAGGAAATTTTCAAATTACTTATTTACCCTTGCTACTGCCCAAATTGCAGTCCCTTGCTTGCCTCCTCATTCACTTCATTAACCCATTTATGCTTATCACCAACTCACCCCATGTTTAGTGTACTCCTACGCCAAGGCTGAGGACAGCTCACTCAAGCATCAATCCTTTGTGTTTGCTAGTTGACCTCTGCCTTTGTCATGATTCCTCTTGGTGTCACCACCCAAGTGATTCACAACTCTCTTGCTAAGGTTCTCAATTCCAAGGCTATGATTCTCATGTTCTATTTAACATGCTTCAAATTGAAATACTTCACAACACGGAAAACATTACTTTCTAATCATGCTTATAATTACAATCCTTACATGTGCAATAACCATTGGCGCTAAGTAAATTATGTTCCTTAATCGACATGACCCGAGGTAAACTAGTCAATCTCTTTTTTTTATTTATTCCTTAATCCTCCCATTGTTTGTCTATCATGACCCTCATGCTGTGTCGTTTCACATTTATTAAACATGTTACTTGAGTTGTGTTTCGCCAACCTATTTGTAAATGGGTCTTGCATGAGTTAGGTCCTTTGATCCAATTTATAAGTGGGTCTTGTTGGTTTACTTTTAGGTCACAGGTCACAAATGCAGAATTGCTAGTGTTACTTGTAGGGCTCAAAAACTATGCCAGGTATTTTAAATAATAGAGAATATTTGTTAATTTTTTAATGTAGAGTTTAAATTTACATACATTTTAATTCATTAATGCAGGTCTAGAATATTTGAATTATTTTGTAAAACATATTTGAGCACATTATTGTCACGACTACAAGAGATTTATTGTTGATAATTCTTGATCGGATATGAACCAAATCTTAGCTATATGGATACAATTCATGAAACACAGCCAAAACTATGCAAAACACACACACCAGATGATAGACAAACAATGGGAGGATTAAGGAATAAACAAAAGAAAGGGATTGACTAGTTTACCGGAGGGGCATGTGGATTAAGGAATATAATTTACTGGGCGTCAATGGTTATTGCACTCGTAAGGATTGTAATTTATAAGCATAATTAGAAGATAATGTTTTCCGTGTTGTGAAGTATTTCAATTTGAAGCATGCTAAATAGAAAATGGGAATCATAGCCTTGGAATTGAGAACCTTAGCAAGAGAGTTGCGAATCACTTGGGTGGTGACACCAAAAGGAATCATGACAAAGAGAGAGGTCAACTAGCAAACACAAAGGATTGATGCTTGAGTGAGCTGTCCTCAGCCTTGGCGTAGGAGTACACTAAATATGGGGTGATTTGGTGATAAGCATAAATGGGTTAATGAAGTGAATGAAGAGGCAAGAAGGGACTAAAATTTGGGCAATAGCAAGGCTAAATAGGTAATTTAAAAATTTACTTGAGCAAATGCATAATTGTAAAATTTACTTTATATGTGCAGATGGTTTGCACAATTTTTTAATTGTCATTTGCCCTTGTGCAAATTATAATCCAGATCTTCTTGTGCAAATTATTGCTTGTTGGCCTATATTTAACATACCCTGCACTAAAGCTATACATACCCAATAGGTCCCGTGGCCCCAGTTTCCCACTTCCCAAGTTCTAGAGTCACACTTCATAGAGCATATCCTCTAAGCTCTTATTTGCAGCACTTGTTTGCACTTCCCAAGTTCTAAAGTTTCCTTTCATTTTGAGAATGATGTTTTGAGTACTCTTTCAAATGATACCGCACTCCTCTATACGGTGTCATGAGCTAATTTTTTATTCCAAATCCAGCATCTCCTAAATAGTATTTACCTACAATAATAATATTTAATATTAAATGTTGAGTAGCAACTAATTTTTTTACATTGCTCTAAACAAAAATTACCTTCCGGAATATTTAACATAGCAGGTCTCCTGATGGCATTTTTTAGAATCCGTGAATCTGATGCCGTCCCTTCCCACTCGGATAAAACATAAGTAAACTTCATATCAAATGAACACGCTGCTAAAACATTTGTAGTTGGTCAATCTTTCTTCCCCTATATCTAAGTGCACTACTAGATGACTCTTTTACTCGAATATGTGTACTATCAATTGCACCTAGACAATCCTGCAATTTAATATAGTTGACTTAGCATTCGAAAAGGTTATTGTAATATATCAAATCTATTTGTAAAATAACATACCTTAAAATAAGGGTCGAATCTGATGCTATTGTACATCTCCAGTGCAACATCATCACCATCAAGTTGTTTGATAAATTGCTCACGTAAGCTAATGATAGCTCTTAATACCTTATGAAAGTGATAACTAATACTTCGAGAACCACGATGAAAAAAGAAGCATAGTTCTCGATATTTGACATTATGAGATACCAAATACAAGAACTTTGCAACTTTTTCTACAATTGAACAATTTTTGGTATCTCTCACTAGTCCTCTAGCTTTCAATAGCTCACACAAATGCACAAAGACATGTACTCCCATTCATAAGATGTTATGACATATCTCATCAGAAGAAGTTAAGTTTTTTAAAAGTTCCTTTCTCATTCTGAATTTATATTCATTACTATATGTCATTGGTTTGTCCACATACTCCTCAAAATGACTTTTCAAGGCATGTACTACACTATACACAGCCACACATATAACTTGGCAATTTCTACGATGGAGATTGTGCATTAATGCAAGTCTACTATCTTCATCACTTGATGGAGCCATAATGATAAGACCTATAAATGAATCTTTATTGAGTAAAGTAGTCTTGCGTAATAAAGGCATACATTATGCCAAATCATAATAGACAAACAATAGTACTTAAACATACATTATGCCAAATCATAATAGACAAACAATAGTACTTAAACGCATATGTAATCTAGTCATAGTGTTGTAGTTGTAAATTACTTTTTCATAGTTAAGTGTTTACTACAGTCGAATCCTAGATGCAACTTAGTCATAGTGTTGAAGGTGTAAATTACTAATAAGTTATGTAATGCAAATTCAAATAATTCTGATATGTAGTAGTCAATCATAATCTAATAAGTTTAGTTAACTGTTTTGAAAAAAAGCTCTAAAATATTTAATTCCAAGGTCATGGAAGATATAAAAAAACCTCTAACTACCACCAGAATCTCACACACTACTGTTTCAGGAATGACAGAAGAGTAGATTACTTCTTCAAATACTGGTCCCTAAGTTAGATTCCAACCTAAAATAATTAACAGTCTATTGATGAAGGGATTACTTGATCTTGACTAAAAAATGCTATCCAATCCTACATGCAGGTTCAAGTAATTTTGCATGCCATAGTGCCCTGCAATGCAATGAAGGCTCAAAAGCAGTGAGCCCTGTCTTAAGCTAGAGTACTCAAGAGTATTTGTCCTACACATTGGCTTCTTTCACAGCTCTAATTATGCCTAAACAGGGTGACTGCTATATTCACCCAAGCGAAGAATGTGAAGTTGAAAATAGGACTGCATTCTTATAATAAAAAGATGAAATAAGTACAACTAGATGATAGTGTCAAGATAAGCTGTCTCCCTCAAAGAAGAGCTGAAAATAAATTTCAAGAACATAATAGGTAGCACATCCACCTTCTACTAGCTCTACAAATAGTGAAGGCCAAATGTATAAGAACTCATAATCCCTTCATCTATCTATACAGTTAAGTAAACTATATTGTGTTGGCTTCTCAAAATTCCAGAATCAAGAATCACATCCCTGTGAGGTGTAACTCAAGTAAATAAAAATAAAAATCTTGTGTGTGCAGGATAGACAATGCTGATGCACATTCCTCTCTCATGACAAGGCATTCCAGCCAAAATTCCATAGTTATTTCAACATCATGCTAAAATATTTTGCATAGAAACTGATTCTAGTTTACATATTCAAATAAGGGGTTTAGGGCAAAAAAAAAAATTCCAGGTTCTAGTTTGCATATTCAGATAAGATGTTTAGGGTAAAAAAATAGGATCAGTGGCAAAAAAAAAAATCAATCTTACAGTCGGATCTGCAAGCAGTGACTTTTGGCCGAAGGAAATCTGGGGCGAGCAGCGGATCTGGGACGAGCAGCAGATTTAGGGCGAGCAGTGGATCTCAGCGGCGAGTTGTAGCAGAACTGGGCAGCGAGTGGGCGAGATGCGGCGGATCTGCGTCGGTGAACGGCGGCGAGTTACGGATTTGCAGTGGCGAGCGAGGGGCGGTGGATCTGTAGCGGCAAATGCGAGTGAGAGCCTCTTGCAGCGGATTTGGGCGGCGAGGAGGCGAGGAGGCGGCGAACTGCTAGTGGAGAAGAGGAGACGAGATGGGGGCGAAAGGCTGCTAGAGAAAGACACGAGATGAAGCTCGGGCGAAAAAATGACTTATTGGAGGAGACAGGCGAGGTCGGGCGAAAAACACCAGGTTTTTTTGCGAAGAGAGGTCGGGCGGAAAAATAATTTTTCACTAACTTTTCCGTTGAATTCGGACGGATTAATTTCGGTGAAAAAATTATAAATTTTATTTTTTCTACTTTTTTCGTCTTTTCCTCTCAAACTATCTATTGGTCTAAAAGAAAAAAAAAATTCTCTCTCTAATTTTCCTCCCAAAAAACATGGAGTCAAAGTTTCACATGGCTGAATAAAAATTTATGTCTAATTTATTTGAAAAATTTTTATTAAATTTTTAAATCACATAATAGTCATCCTATCTAAAATATAAAATATTTACTTGATAAATTTTTAGACTGTGATCTTATTTAGGGATCTTAGGCAAGGGTCACACTATGAAAAATTTGCACTTTTAATAAATCTAATAACTTAATATGAATAATTTTTTGAGGCATATGCCAAGTACAGATTTTAAAGCATGTTTATAATACGTTATTAGTATTATACAATAATTTATTAGTTTTATACAATATAAATATTATAAAAAATATATATGTGTTATATGATATTTTAACTAAGTTCATTATATCATAATATAAATATATTATATAAATGTGTAACAAATATGTATTTTTATTTAACACTTATATTATATAATATTAATGAATTATCGTATAATATCATATAACAATTATACTTTGAGATACGTGTCACGCAAATGCAATTACGCTGCCGCGATCTCTACCCAAAAAAAATTTTTCCTTCGTCAGTGCCCGAGCTCAAGATAGTGAAGTAGTGACAATTTTTTTGGAGCAAAATTTCTAGGTATGGGGCATACCTAGGATTTCTTAAATAGGGTGTTTCGTTTTTATAGTAAAAAAAATTTTTGAGAAAAAAATTATGAAGAAATAATTTATACATTTTAAGCTATCCAATGGTACTAATATTATCGTATAAAAAATTATGCATAGTATAAAATTATCATATAAGAAACTATATATAAATATATATAATTTTTTATATAATAATATTTTGCATAATTTTACACGATGCGTAATTTTTTATATAATAATATTGATATATCAAAAAATATTTTATATAATAATATTGATATATCAAAAAATATTTTTTTTACTATAAAAAAGAAACACCCTACTTAAAAAATCCTGGATAAATTTTGCTCATTTTTTTGTTCCAAATCCATCGCCGATGAATAATCCATTCGCACGATTTTCATAAATACTCAAATAAATATAGTAACATTTCTTTTACAACGACGACACAGCTGCTCGTAGATAACGCGATAATGCTTATTCTTAACCCATTTTAACGCACACTTAACTTAGTTCAAGTTCACATCTGGATTGGATTCCACGTACAATGCAAGGCATGATGCACCGTCCTCACGGGGTGTAAGTGTAGTAGCCGTCGCGGCCTTCGGCGTACCCGCCTCCGGCGCCGCCCCCGCTTCCTCCGCCAGCGCCATACCCTCCTGCTCCCCCGTAACCGGCGCCGCTTCCACCGCCGCTCCCTCCTCCACCGCCGTAGCCTCCGCCGTGCGCCCCACCGGCTCCGCCGGCGCCATAACCTTCACCGCCTCCGGATCCAGCACCACTCCCATAACCTCCGCCGTGCTCTCCCCCGGCTCCGACTCCATACCCCCCGCCGCCGCCGCTACCGCCGCCGCCGCCGGAGCCTCCCCCGTGCTCTCCCCCGGCGCCATATCCAGAACCTCCGCCGGAGCCACCGCCTTCTCCGTATCCTCCACCGTGCGCTCCTCCGGCGCCGTACCCGCCGCCGCCGCCACTCCCGCCGCCACCTCCTCCTCCATACCCTCCGCCGTGCTCGTCGCCGGAGCCGTAGCCACCTCCGCTACCGTGGCCGGCTCCACCCCCGTAGCCGCCTCCGTACTCGCCCCCGGCAGAGCCATAGCCTCCGCCTTCACCTCCTCCGCTACCACCCCCACCGCCATGTCCACCTCCGTGCTGCCCTCCGCCATACCCTTCTCCGGCGCCACTACCACCTCCGCTGCCATAGCCAACTCCGGCAGCCCCGTAGAGAGCTCTAGACGCGGAACATATCGTCAAGCTCAGTATCACCAGTAGCGCAACGCCAGCCACTCTGGTTTTGTTATCCATGATTCGGAACTGCATGTGTTGACAGATGCCGAAGAGGTCGGCTATTTATAGTAGTTGGGACCTTAACTTTGAGGAAGCATTAGTGCGTCACACTTAATTGTCACAAATAACCTTCATAGAAAAACTTTTTTTTTTTTTGGGAAGTTCAGGATCAATTTAGAATTTTTTTTAAAAAAAAATTAGAGTTAATTTAGGATTTTTTTAAATTTTTAAAATTCAGAGCATTATCATAAAATTACCAGCACAATAACTATTATCATTTAGATTAAAGTAAAAATCTATGATGCATTAAAAACTATGGATGAAATTCTTCTTCCAATACGAGGTTTAAGAAATGAAAAAGATTCTAAAAATCCACTCTAACCCTATCCCTAATACTATATTCTGTTAAATGAAATATACGGTGAAAATGATGAAAAGATCAACGAATCTAGATGTTAGACCTTGTTAGAGGGAAATGAAACAAATCTATCAGAAAAAGAAAAATGAATTATTATGGGTGTGCATAGCAGACGTAGATCACGTGTGTGCTTCATCCGTTTGCGTGCAGACGATGCGTGTGTGAAGATGGCGGCGTCCGGCTCCATTTCTATCTTTTCAAAGTATTTTTCTTTCTTTCCGCTATAAATTTCTTCCATGAAATACAGTTTTATAGCTTGTTTCCTCTGAACGAAATGGAAAGAAAAAGAAAGAAAAATAAAATTTTCTTTCATTTACATAGAAAAAAAAGATAGTAGAGGAAGAAAAAATATCTCTATTTTCCTTCTAATCACTATCCGGCTAAATTGGGCGGAAAGCGAGCGTCAACACATTTCGTCTTCCTCTCTATCCTCCTTTACGCTCGCTCCATCCGCCTCGCCACCCCACCAGCTAGCCCGCCTCATTGTCTGCTTTGCCACCAACTGCTTTGTCGTTGCCTACTTCACCGTCTGCCTCGCTTGCCCGCCTTGTCGTCTGCCACTCGCCTCACTTGCCTCATCACCCACTTGCCCCACTCGTCTTCCCAACTCGTCGGGCCTGGCTCGCCCCACCTACCTCATCGTATCTATCTCGCTGCCCGCCCGCTTTGATTCCTGTTGCCTGCCGCCTGCCGCCTGCCATCGCCCACCTTGACTCCAGTCTTGATGCTCGTTGCCTACCATCCACGCCCGCCTCAATACGTGCTGCACGCTCATTATATTTTTTTTCATATCTAAATTACGTGAATCACATTATCTATTTTTTTTCTCTTTTTTTCTTTCTTTTTTTCTCCGGTAAACACAGACTAATATTTTCTTTTTTAAAAAAAAAAAACTCAGTGGATGCATGGGAGGATCGAGCACATGGCTATGACCCACTACGTCCTCATTTCTGTTGATGATCTCCTCTATATTGCGCTGCTCTGGATTGCACATCCGGGTTGGGATATGATTTAATTATTATCTCTCTCTCTCTTTGTGGACTTAATTAGTCCCATCGCCACCTTCTCTTTTGCGATAATTACAGTGGCCACAGATGGCGACTCGCCCGCATCGTCTTCTCTCTCATAGTAGTAGATGATCACTGGCGACCAATCAGCGCACTCAGTTAAAGCTAGCTTTAGATTAAGCACTACTAGTGGACGCTATGATCTCTTGAAGTCTTGGTGAAGCATCATCGTTCTGGGGAAGGTTGCCATTAGGTGTCTTTGGATCAGTGTAGATAGATAACTAGCTATTTGGGAGTCTACAGCCTCCATGGTCATGGAGGTCTGCTTTTTGTTTGTGAAAGATTCAAGGGGCACTTCAATTTTCAGATGGATAGTGACATTTGGTATTCGAGTTACGCCACTTGCACCAGTAATGATATTCGTACGTCTGGATGAAGATCAAGTGAAAGTCAAGGCACCCAAAGTTGCCACATGGTGGAGTAGATTTAGGTTGGTGAGATGTTGACTAGGTGCCGTGTATCTTATAATTTACTTAATACGATCGGATTGGCTAGTTAATTTGTCAGCCTTTAGGCCCTCTTTAGTAGGGACGGGAAAGTAAAGGAAAAGAAAAAAAAAGCAAGAGATAGAAATTTGAGTCACATAAAATCATGTGACCCATTGAGATGAAGAGAGATCGGTGAGGCTAGCGATGTGAAACCATGGACACGGGCGAGAGCTCTCGCAAGGCAACGTGAGGCGAGGTCGGCAAGAGCTGGGCAAGGTCAGAGGGTGCTGGCAAGGTGGGCGAGAGCTAGGCGAGGTTAGATGCTTGTGATGTCGACGAGAGCTCATAGACATTGGCGAGGCGAGTTGGGCAAGGTCCGCGACAACTGGGCGACGTCGACGATGGCTGGGCGAGAGCTAGGTGAGGTCGGAGGCGTGCTAGCAAGGTGGGCAAGAGCTGTGTGAGGTCAAAGGGGTGCTGGCGAGGTTGGATGTTGCGAGGTCGGCAAGAGCTCACGGATGCTGGCAAGGCGAGCTAGGCAAGGGCGGTGAGAGTTGGGTGAGGTCAGAGGCATGCTGTCAAGGTGGGCGAGAGCTAGGTGAGGTCAGAGGCATGCTGTCAAGGTGGGCGAGAGCTGGGTGAGGTCAGAGGGATGCTGTCAAGGTGGGCAAGAGCTGGGCGAGGTCGGAGGCGTGCTAGCAAGGTTGGCGAGAGTTCATGGATGCTAGCGAGACAAGCTGGGGGAGGTCGGCGACTGCTAGGCAAGGTTAGCGATAGCTGGGTAAGCTCGGCAAGAGCTGGGAGGTCAGAGGCGTGTTGGCGAGGTGGGCAAGAGTTGTGCGAGGTCGCACGCTTGCGAGGTCGGCAAGGCGAGCTTGGTGAGGTGGGCAAGAGTTGGGCAAGGTCGGAGGCGTGTTAGCAAGGTGGGCAAGAGCTGGCAAGGTCAGAGGCGTGCTGGCAAGGTCAGACGCTGGCGAGGCGAGTTGGGTGAGGTCGATGATAGTTGGGTGAGAGCTGGGCAAGGTCGGAGGCGTGCTTGCTAGGCAAGCACAACATTTTCGCCCGATTTGGGCAGATCGAAAAAGGGCAAAAAATCACTCAATTTTCTTTCATTTAATCTATTTGCTCATTTCTATCTGCTCTAATAAATGATAAAAAGTTATTTTTTTCTATCATTTATATCCAGATTTTCGTCGTCGTAAACAAGGTTTAGGCCTGTTTGGCCCCACTGTGAATAGCTTTATAACTGTGTTAAACTGCATTGTACTGTACTGTGCTGCACTATCAAAATTTATAAGATGTTTGGTTAATAACTTTGTAACCACCGTCAAAATCTAAAATAATAAATAAATATATTTTTTAAAATTATTTAAAATAATAATATATTTTATTTTTCTTTTGTGTTCAAATTTAAAATTATTTAAAATAATAATACCTAAAATTTTAAATAAAATTATGTAAATAACTTTTTCGGAGAAGCAGAAGCTGTAAAAGCATCAAATTGTAGCTTTCACAACTTCTGCTTTTTTGCTGCTTCTGCTTTCAATTACCAAACAGTTTTCTAACTACTTTTTACTTAAAAACTTATCATAATCAGCTTCGAAGCGGGGCCAAACAGGCCCTTAGTTACATAATACAAAATGGTTCTAAAAAAATTGATTGGGGCTAGAAATACAAATAGGTCGAACAAAATCTAGAGGCGATGAAAGGGGCGGTTGGTGAGGATGCATCATGCATGGGAGAGAGAGTTGAATGGCGGGAGGTCACCTGTTACGGTCTTTGACCGGAGATCGTTGATTATCTCCCATTTTTCCTTTTCCTTGACCGTAAACGGCAAGCAAACGCCGCCTGTGCTCACCTCAGCCTCGCCACCAAAGGAGAAGCATCAAGATCACTGATGACGATGCCTTCTGCTCCCTTGCTCGACCACGCAGGGTCGAGGTTTGATTTCACAGCCTCACTACCCCACATTACCGCTTGGCCGGCCGGAAGAGCTCTGCTCGCCGCCTCACCTGAATGCACCCAACGGATCTAGTTGGGGAAGAAGCTCATCTTCACTTGATCGGAGACGTAGGAGAGATGAGTCCACAGAGAACCCAGGCCAAAGCCTTGTTCTCGCTAACCCGTCCTCCTGAGACCATCTCTCCGGGGCTAGAACCACACCAGCCTCTTGCACACTGCCGGCCGAATCTCTTTTTCTTCCAGCGTCTCTCTGAAGCTCGCCGAACTCCTCTCTTCTTTTCCTAGAAGTCCACTGGTCCCCCTTTGCTGCCATCTCCCTACCCTCCTTAAGTGTCCCATCCAAGTCCTTTGGCCATCATGCTTTAGATTTAACAAAGAAAGTTTCCCTCATCTCTGACTATCGTCATCGTTGTCGCCGGAACCAACAAGCTCTGATACCTTCTATTACAGCCGTTGACCACTTATTTCTTTTGGATGTAACTGACAGACGAACACACCTCCTTGCGCACACCTCAGCCTCACTCAAGGAGATGAAAGCAAAATGAAGAACAACAACAACAAGCTGATTGAAGATACTCGATGTATAAAATCAAATGCAACACAATCAGCCTAAACCCATTTCCTAACTCGCTCTCTGCTTGTAGCCACAGACAGCTCAAGCTCACATTCCCTCCCAGATCTTTCCACTCCTCAAATCAACAACAACAAAAGAAGGGAATTGGAGGAGGAAGAAAAAAATGTGATCCAACCAGATCTACCCGGACGCTGCATGAAGTGAGCGCCGCTCCCTTGCCAATGAGATCGTCGACCCCTTTGTCCGGTGGTTCACGGAGGAAGGGCAGAAGAAGATACCTATTGCTCTACCATGTTCTTTTGTTTGCATGCATCTCAAATCCTCTACTTTTCTCCTCCATCTATGTCCAGCATGTGTCCCGCCATGCATTCAACCATGTGACCCGTTCTCTCGTTCCAATTCCAATTGATCCAAGATTTGGCTCAATTTGAATTAATTCCAAACTTATTTGACCAGCCTTGGTCAAGGAGAAAATTGACTCGGGTGCACCCATTGTGGGCCGCCAAAACCCAGTCCACATAAATAAACTAACTAACAAATAAAGTTCGCAAACCCTTTTTAACTATTTCTCTCATGCGTAAGTCTGGTGTCGTTTAAGCACTGCTACACATTTGTATTACACTGTTCGCTCATGAACAACCCACGCACTCAAACTCCATGGCACGTGCACATACCAAGCGGAGTTGTGACGTGGTCCGATCGCTCGCTCGCAAATGCTCTACGCCCATGCAACAGACGCGCCACGTACATCAGCCTCACCCTCGCGTACTCGAGCAAAAAGTTCCGCATAAACCCTTCAATTCGTACCACTATCTCTGCGCCCCCGCAGATGATCAAAATATTGTACATCGCCCCCGATAATGCAATACTCAACCAGGAACGCCTGGGAGTACCACGCTCGCACGTCGCTCCCGACAGTGCGCTACGTACATCGCCCCCGACCTATGCTACTCAACTAGTAACGCCTGAGAGTACCACGCTCGCATGTCGCCCCCGAGAGTGTGCTATGTACGTCGCCCCTGACTGTACGCTACTCAACCAGTAACGCTTGAGAGTATCTAGGTTTGATTCTTGGGATCCGGATCCGTTGCCGTCACATCACCGGCGAGCTCATGCACCGATAAGTGAGGTGGGAGAGAGTGCTATGTTTTCTACTTTGAAGAAACAAAACATAGAAAGAAAATTTGATAGTTTTATTTCCTTTCTTTCTCTCGTCTCAAGAAAACGATAAAAAAATAGATTTATTTTCTTTCCTTTTCGTTTTTCTCACCTCCGTAGAACATGCTTGTCGGTCTATTTAGCCTAGCGTTTTTAGCAACTTTTAAAAAGAAAGTAAATAGAATATATTCATTTACGAAAAGCAAAATAAATCTAAAATAAGATATATTTCACTATAGTTTTTTCAATGCTCCCATTAGGTCATGTTATTATTTATGATAAAAATAATTGAAATATTATTTTATTTATAATATTGTATGAGCTTATATTTTTTAGATATATTAATTTAAATATCACATATTAGTTTAAATAAGCGTCCATATTTACTTCTATTAATAGTAGGTGCAACCTCTTATAATAGGAACTTGGATCCATACTAGTCAACAAATAAAGTCCACTTTTAGGGCCTATATTAATAGCTTTATAATTGTGGTATACTGTACTATGCTGCACTATTAAAATTTATAAAATGTTTAGTTAATAATTTTTTAATTGCTGTAAAAATTTAAAATAATAACATATTTTATTTTCTTTTAGTGTTAAAATTTTAAATTATTTAAAATAGTAATACTTAAAATTTTAAATAAAAATATGTAAATTACTTTTTTTGAGAAGGAGAAGCAAAACATTAAATTATAGCTTTCCAAACTTTTACTTTTTTACTATATTTTTCTGCTTCTACTTTTCATTACCAAACAGTTTTTCAACTGTTTTCTACTTAAAAGCTGTTTAAAATCAGCTTCGAAGTAGGAGCCAAATAGGACCCTTAGTTTTTTCTAGCCCAAGGAAGAGGACCAACTATAATTAGGGGTGTCAATGGGTACCCGACTTCTCGGGTACCCGACCCGACCCGTTTATGGCGGGTTCGGGTACCCCGATTAGCTAATCGGGTCGGTTCGGGTTTACTCCCATGGGTACCCGCGGGTACCCGATACCCGATTATATATAATAAAAAATATATTTTTATATTTATATATATATATATATATTTATTTATATAATAATATGCTTTTTTATAAATATATTTATTATTATTATTATTATTATATAGTTATATTTTAAAAATAAATATTTTAATTTAAAACGGGTACTTAGTCAGGCCCCGGTCGGATCAACCCCGGACCGGCATTTATCCGTTGCCTTAGGGTTATCCGGCGAAACACCGGAGCGCAGACTTCCTAGGGTTTCCGGCTAATTTTCCTCCCCAAATCCCTCTTAGTAAGCAAACTATTCATTAACTTAGTGAGCTAATTTGCAACGTGGCCCAATATATTAAAATGCTTAAGCCCAAGTTAACAATAGTAAGCCCACTAAGTCTTATATGTCATATAATGGTCCCTCCCACTTCCAATGTGGGACTAAACTTTAGCCTGGGCCACCATCCGGCCCACTGGGTTAGGCCTGCTAGGCTCTGAGCTGAACCGGGTGAACCGGGCCTAACAATTCTCCCCCACCTGATTTGAACATCGTCCTCGATGTTCGATGCGCGCTGAACACTGGCTCTCCAATGTTAAATACCCGACTCGGGTTTAACCAGGTTCGGATTTGGATCGGGTGGGGTCGGGGTCGGGGGTTCGAGTTTGGCCAAGGGTATCCGACCCGTTGACATCTCTAGTCTATAATATATCTCACTTATCACAACCACTCACCACTCTCACAACTGATCTCTTTCTTTTTTTGAAACATTAGTTTCGTACCTTATTCTAGTTGCCAATAATCCACTTTTAACTAGATAGAGAGTTGGCCATTACAACTAGAGTAAATTGTCTAAGCGCCCCCTGAGTGGGACACTCATATCTGTCGTCAATTTTTTTTTGAGATTCGTGCATATATGTACAACACATATCCCTATGTGCTTTTAAAAAGTAAAATTCCCTATTTTTCTACTTCTAAGCGCCCCCCTCCACTTAGAAGTTCTTTTCATACAAGTCTAGTAACGTTTGGGCCCAAACTAACTAGCTCGTCAAAACATTTGTTCATCAAATGCCACAATATTTTCGACACAACAGGAGGAGTATACCCTTCCTTTATCTCTCTGAGCACAAGTTTGTTATGTTAATGACATTATTAGTGCACTTCGACCCACTAAAATATATATTATGTGATTTTATCAGATACTAGAACATGCAGTAGAGGAGGGTAGGGCTTACAATGCTATCTCTTGATGGAGACACTTAAATTATTATTGTACTATTAACACACATCAATATCACCATTCAAAGGGCTGACAAAGAGAGCAATAACTTAAAAGGTACAACCAAGATAAAACTCTCTTAATTTGTAAACTTGTAATTTTATTTTAAATTATATTTATATAATAGTTACTTTAGCATTAATTTATGGGAATCTTTTGATAAAACATATTCTTTATCTAATATTTAATTAGATATGGGTACGGATATCTATACCATCAAACCCGAACAAAGCCCATCAAGGTAAATAGGCCCAATACTCCTCTTGCGATTTAACCCAAAATCCATATGCTACCAGCAAACACAGAACCAGCAAGTGTAAAGGCAACCATGAAATCCACTAAAGGTCTGTGTTTACTAGATTGAATGAAAAGAATGAAGGATGAAAAAAATTAGGAGGATAGAAAAGTTAGAAAGAAAAAGTAAAAAAAAAAATCTTCCTTGTATTTACTTAAAAGATGAAAAATAAGATAGATTGATATATATACTTGAATTTTATATTTGTACACTTGGCAGAATCTCTAGGTTAATCTTGTCTCATAAACATTATAATATAATTCAAATTACATTACACTTTTAATTAATTTAACTTGTGTTTTACAACCATGGTAACAGTATCCAAAAAATCTAGATAAGTTAGTTTTCGTCATCTTTACAAATAAATTTGTTTTGTAATATTTCACTACTCATGCATTAAGATGAGCTTAAAAAGTTCCTACTTACAATTTACAATGAGTGGCCAATCTCCACTATCATCTACATCGTTACATGCTAATGGAGAGAAAAATTGGGTTCATCTAGCTTCATAAGCTTCGGCAACTTTCATTGAGTTTGGAACCCTGCCTGGGGAACGCGGACTTTATGCTCGCCGCCGCCGCCTAGCTGAGCTGCCGACTCACCTTCTGATTCGCCCCTTTCTTTGTGTTCTTGGCAAACTTGGAAACCAAAATCGTCACGCCAAGATACATGAAATTGCCACCCAATTCCGCCTCCCTTGTAGCCAGCGCTATACCCATGGAGAAGAGGCGTCCAGCTCATCCTCAATCGCCTCCTCACAGTACAAGTACTCCTGCAAAGTGAGCTCCTTGGCCAGCTTCCGTTTCGTGTAACGCCGCCATGTGACCTGTATGAAGCACACACCCCACATCCGCCACTGGTGCAAGTAAAACCGGAATGCGTGCTGCAACTTCTTGCTATGGAGGCATTGGTGGTGGAGCCTTCGAGGTCGCCGCGGATGATGAAGGGCACCTCGTTGATGGGGTCGTTGATGTAGGGTGGAAATATGGAAGATGTTATAAATTTCTACGCTAGAATAAAATTATACTTTGTTACTGATTTCAGACAATGATAAAAATATTAGGAAAAAATTATACTATGTAGCGTGGAATTTCTGGACGAGGAAGGGTTGATGTGCGCGGCTGAGTTTCGGCAGGGAAAGGCGGTGAGTTGCAGAGGGGTGTCACGGGCGACGATGTTGGGAGGCGGTGACACACTTGCAGCGCAGGGGGATTGGGGTTCGAGGAAGAGGGCAGCGGCCGAATATCTGGTCGGAACGAGATGAAGACCAGACGATGCGACTGGGATTTTGGCGAACGGTGGAAAGTTGCAGGGACGATGGAAATCGGGAAGATGGCGGCTGATTTTCGGCAAGGAGAAATCGTGTGCGAGGTGGGGAGGAGGTTCAGGCTTAAGCGGCGACGGAAATTATGGACGTCGACGGGATTTCTGGACGTGGAAGGGACGTGTTTGATTGAGTTTTCGGTGGAGTCTTGGCAGAGCGGAGTGGTGGATTGGAGAGGCGTGAAGTTGGCGAAGACGAAAATCAGAACACTGAGTGAAACCTAGCCCTCACGGCCACACCCTCACGGTGTGAAGACGCTACGCCCAGATATAAGGAAATAAGAAATTTGCCAAAAGTTGATTGTTCCTAGGGATTACAATGTTTAAATAAATATCACACTTGCCAGATAAACCCTGCTTTCAACAGCTCATCGAGTTGTTTGCGGAGCTCGGTCAACTCTGCCGGCGGCATCCTATAAGGAGCCTTGGCTGGGAGAGTGGATCCTGCCACGAGGTCTATCCTGTGGTCGATCCCTCTTCTCGGCGGGAGATGCTTCGGTAACTCCGAATGCATCACATCCGCATATTCCTATAACACTCCTCGAACCATCAGGGGAGTCTCCCTCCTCTCTGAGGGATGCTCTACCCAGACAGCCATGAGTGTTAGATCGCCTTGGCGCAAACCGGCCGCTAAGGCATTTGCCGATAGAGGCTCTCCCCGAGAGTCTCTCTTCTTCCCCTTTTTTGCCCCCTTGCTACCGATGCAAGGGACAAAACAAGGAGATTCCTCGTCATTTATTTGTAATCCGTACAGATACGACATTATTGCTATCCTTGCCTTGACCAATAGCTCAAGGCCGAAGATAGCCTCGTAGTCCATGAGGTTAAGGATCTTCGCATGGCAACGCCCGTGCCAGCTACCAATCGAGATGTCCACATCGTAGGCCACTCCTACGACTTCAGGGTCTATTGCACCGACCGACCTCACTCGGTCTTGTGCTGGAGACGTCTTTAGTCCAATCCTTTTGGCTGTGGATTGTCCTCTGAAAAGGTGCGATGCACCTGTATCGATCATGGCATTCACATGTAGAGAGTTCACAAGACACTCAATATAGAGCAAAGTGGGTCTATCAGTAGATGTAGAAGTAGTGCCAAGTAAAATAGGGTTGAGGAGCGCCTCCTCACCCTTTACATTGCTCTCATCGGCTGCCACTAGGGCAGCGACCCACTCTCTCTTGGGGCAATCCCTCATCATATGGGGGCCCCTACATATATAACACTCCATAGTAGCACTTGTCCTCTTTGGCGCTGGAGTGGGTGGGCGGTCCCTGACCGACTTCATGGGCTTCGGCGTGGCAAGCCGGTTCTTCTTAGAAAAGGGCTTCTTGCCCCTCGCGGCGAATGGGCCTCTCACCCATGAGGTAGAAGCCCCAGCAGTGGTAGCAGCAGCAGCAGCGTGAGGGGCCTGTCCCCTCGGATCCCTGCGGTCCACTAAGGCATCGGCTGCTTGCATGGCCGCCTTCAGGGTCTTCACTTCCTGGCGACGCAGCTTCTCGCGGGCCCAGCCTTGGAGATGGTCCATGAAGGTGTAGAGTCGGTCTTCCTCCGACGTATCATCAATCTCCAGCATGAGCTGGGAGAACTACTGCACGTAGTCACGAATGTTCGCAGTGTGTCGGACTTTCTTGAGGGCGTCCCTCGCCGACCATGTCGACTTCCCCGGAAGGAACTGGGCCTTGATCTCATTTTTAAGCTCCTCCCAGGAGAGCTTATGGGTGGGATCTGCCTCGAGCAAGTTGGGAGCGGCCTGGGTCCGCCACCACAACTTCGCATCTCCGGAGAGATACGCTATACAGGCTTGGGTCTGCTCCCCCCTCGGGGATCTGGGCGTTCTGGAAATACATCTCCATATCCCAGAGGAAGTTCTCAACTTCCTTGGAGCAGCGCACCCCTTTAAAGGGGGCAGGCTCCGGGACGCGTCGTCGCACGACGGTCCCCTGGCCGGGATCGGCCGCAGTCGGTGTCAATGAAAAAGCTGTGAGGCGCTTGAGGAGCGCAATCTCCACCTGAGACGCCTCCAGCTCCCCGGTGAGCCGGGTCACCTGAGCCATGAGACGCTCGTTGGAGACGAGCAGCGTGGAGACCAACTCCACGAGGGTCTTGGGGGATAGGGACCCGTCCCCAACAATGTCCTCCAGCGAGGAAAGTCTACTGTCAGTGGTCATCACCATCTGCAAGTAGATAATAGGATAAGACATATAGTCGTACAACGCTTGTACAAGTTGGAACGCGCAGACCCTGGGCTCTGATACCAAGCTGCATGCCCACGTTTACCGTAACAAATTTTTAACTTAAATACATGTGAGTCAACGCTTGACTCAAATCTATACACGCCCACACAGGGGCACCACGGTCAGAACCGCGAGGTAGGGCATGACCAGCGGGAATGATTCCTCGAATCAATCCCCAGCTAGACCAGGGACTCGGCGTGGATCTCTGCCGTCCCAACCGAAGTCAGGTCAACGCTCGTTGACTACCTGAGACCGGAGTCAACAGACCAGACTTGAGTTGCCCACAACTGGTAGACTCGCCCAAAACCAAACTCGATAGGGCGGGGTCAATTTGAGCACGAACACGTTAGCCGAAGCGTGTGTGGCGAGAGCGTCGGAGACGCCCCACCGCCGCGTACGCTACAATTAGCGTATTCGTAAACCCAGGTCAACCAACGACCCAGTAGACGGACGCTGAAAGTGGGGACCCGCAACACCTTCGCGACGACAGGGAGGTCGCTGGCTACTGACGGCGGGCCGCCCATTCACCGGCACGCCAGAACCGGAGGAAGCCTTCCGCAGCAACCCCTCCTCGCGGGGAAACGAAGGCGGACAGTACGTCCGCACCAAGCCGACGAATGGCAGAGCTCGGAGAGGCCAGGTGGCGGCTTCGCGAATAGGCAGCTCCACAATCTGAGAAGACAAAGATGATGACGACGCAGCATCCCTCCCAGACGAGCAGGTCGACCACGAGGAGGAAGACGAGGTACTCCAGGGAGCCGCCAAGAGGAGATGAAGGGAAACCGCACGCAGGCGGTAGGGAGGCGGCCGACAGCCGGAAGAAGACAGCTCGCACGCAGGCGAGCCTATCCCGGCAGTTACCGCACGCAGGCGGTCCGGCGTTCACGAGGGAAGGGAGGAGAGGCGGAGGGCTCGCCTGAGGAGCTCGAAAGCACGGCCAATACAGGCATGAATACGTAGACAGCGAGAACGAAAACGGCGTCGCCGGGAGGACACGATCGACCAGGACGAAAGACGAGGGAAGGCGGGAGTGTACCTCGGCTACAAAAGCCGGCTCCGTCAAGTCGAGGAAGCGGATGCAGTAGCGCCTTCCGAGGCGGGCGGAGCAGCGTCACCGGCGGCTGGAAGCACCGGTTGCGGAGGAGATGACGAGAGTGAAGGGGAGGACACAAGGAGCTCAACGCGTTCCGTCCACCCACCCGCACCACCGGGACACGTTTGAGAGCTCGAGCGAGACCTTCGCCGAAGGTCAGCACTCCAGCCGACGAAGATCGGAGAGGAGTAGGAGAGGGGCGGCTGAGGAGGAGGCGATCGCGAGTCGAGTCTTCGAACAGAGTTCACACAGAAGAAAACCAAAAAAAAACCCTGTCTTCGTTTTCTTCCTTCTTTTTTTTTTTCAGCGCCTCGCCTCAAGCCTCGTGGACTGACCATAGTCAGCCACCTACGCGCTTGCGGACATGACTCATCCGCGTCAACTGCCCACTCCGCTTCACGAGACGAGCGTTCGTTCGTTTGATTTAAAGTGAAATCGGGTCACCGCCCGATTTTCCTTCGTTGACCCAGTCAACAAAAAGGGAAGCGGTTGGATAATTGGGCCTCAGATTGGGCCGCACCCAATTTGAGGCCTGTAGGCCTAACATTAGGGCATGAGGATAAAAACAATACGTGTGAATGCTTGTCCGTCAAATAATCCACCCAATTCGAGCAAATTCAAAATGGTCGATTTGTTTCCCTAAAATCCTTCCGACTAATATCCATTCATTGTCGGATATCCATTCATTCACTATAGTAAACGAGAGAAAATAGATATTAAAATCCTTCCGATTGATATCCATTCATTATCAGATATCCATTCATTCACTATAGTAAACGAGAGAGAATAGATATTGCTATCCTTTACCTCCTATTTTCTATTTTAGTAAGCACATAGGGCCAGTTTGGTTCAACTGGAGCTGGTTGGATAAAACAGCTTGTAGCTAGAGCTGGTTAACCAAGAAGAGTGTATGTGAATATCAATGGGGAAGCTTGGATGCAGGGGAAGCCTCGCCCACTCGAATCCAACGCCCGACCCGTTGATGAGTTTGGACCAAGCGCTGACGAGTTGGATGACTCGTCCATCACTCCACTTGCTTCGAGCAGGGGAAGCTTCTTCACGCGTGGCAATATGCACGCGCGGGGGAAGGGAAGCTTGGACGAAGCAAAAGCCTCGTCTCGCTCGAATCCAACGCTGGCGTGCTGGACGACCCGCCGACCTAGACGAACAAGACTTCTCGTCCCAACTAGGGACGCCACTGACCATAAATAAGTTACCTGGGGAGGACAAGGAGGCCTGGCGACTTGCAAGCGGCAGATCTGGAATGGGAGGAGGAAGCTGGCCGGGAGGAGCATGCCTGGGAAAAGACGCACACAACAATGGGTTTAGGATCTAGTCGGAGGAGGATGCAGGAGAAGATGCTGCGCTGCCGGGAGGAAAAACGCAGCACAGAGAGAAGACGCCGGAGTTCAGGGTGGAGTCGTCGGAGTTTAGGGAGGAGACGCCGGAGCACAGAGAGAAGACGCTGGAGTTCAAGGAGGAGTCGCCAGAGTTCAGGGAGGAGACGCCGGAGCACAGAGAGAAGACGCCGGAGGGGGACGGCGACGCCTCACTCGCAAGATCGGAGAGGCAAGTAGGAGAAGACAACGAGGGTGCACAACGGGCGAGACACGAGATGCGCGTGAAAAATCCTGACAAGCTGCAAAAGCTGTCTTTTTCCGCTTGCCGCTAATAGTGCAGCTTCTCAAGTTCTGGGAAGCTGCTTTCCCAAACGCCCTAGTTGACCAAAATCTGCAGGACGAACCAAACGGGCACATAATCAGGCATTCTACTTACTACAGGTAACATACTCCAGCGGCCCAGCCACAACTGGCTGTCGTATGAGGGCTAGAGGGAAATCCACAGTATGCTGAAGCCACAGTTTTTCAATGAAATGAAACGAAGACCAGCATAAAAGATAAGCTATGTTTTGCTAGAGAATGAATAGTAAGATTGCTTACACTAGCTATGCAATGTTTTATTACAATCTACAGATTCAGCATTCCACATAATTAAGGTTCAACGAGGCGCCACCTAACAGATTGAAATGCTACTCGATTCCTCGCACTAGTCATGCAATGTATATGTACATCACAGAACCAACACCACCTACAACACTTAAACTTGTAATAGGACATACTAAGCATTTTGCATGAACAAGGTCAAGTCATGCCTCTCCCTACGAGCAGCAGTCTTCGCCTCGCCTGTGGAAGTTACCACAATCTAATGCTCTACTCCAATAACAAATCACGACCCAACTCGCAGAGTTCAAATGAAATGACTAACAGAATTTATAGGTTTCGGAAGATCTAAACACCACCTTGCCACCATTAAAAGCCATCCGGGCACAAAATCCTTATCAAAACTTTCATCATCGCGTTAGCAATGGAAGTTTACCTACTGAGAGGTGGAGCTTCGGCAGTCAATCGAGAGTAGAGCGCGGCATTGAGCTGCTCCTGTGTGTACACACGGCTGGACATCTTGACTGTGGCCTGCTGGACCATGAGGTCCTTCACGACTGATACACTCGCGTAGTGCACTTCGAGGTCGAGCTCTTGAAGAACAGCCATCAGCCTTGCCGCCGGGTGATTCCGTCTTTGAGACTGTAATCGTATCATCGCCTCCAATCCAAGTATCTTCACTTCCATCTCCACCACATGCACCGGCCCGTGCCATTCATTGCCTTTGAACTGTAGTCTTGATGTGGTGGGACGAAGACGGACAGGGGCGGATGAACTCTCCTTCCTCACGGCCTCCACTTGTGCTTGCAGCTCCTCTTCTCGGTGTCCAAAGCTTGGACCTTTGATCGCAGTTCTTCGATGTACGAGACGGCATCTCCAAGGAGTGAGGCTTTGTCCATCTTGGACACATTGGGGACTACGGCACGGAGGGCGTAGAAGCGCTGGTTAAGCTTCTCGCGGCCGCTGGCGCTCTGCTTCAACGTGGGGTTTAGAGGCTCCTCCCGGCCGTTGGCAGGCTTCCGGCCGCGCTTCTTCGGTCGCTTCTCTGGCTCCACAACACGGCTGCTCTCCACCTCCCGCGCCGAGGCCTCGAGGTCAGATTGATCGGAATCGGGGCCATCCGGGATCCCACCGCCAACGGAAGGCTTCAATTGACTGTTGGATGGTTGTCTCGCCGGAGCAGATGAGAAGGAGAGCATCGCCTCATCATTGTTGGTTACGCTGGATATAGCCCCGGTGGATCTCTTGTTCTTCTTGTCGTCCATGGCAGGAGCGGCCACGACTTGATGGTTGAGGAAAAGGCTACCTGTAACAGGAGCTGGTGAGGAATTCCTCTTGTTAACCGGCGGAAATTTAGGATTTCCCCCGATTCCGGCTTGAACGGACTGAGTGGCAGCGGAGGAATTCGAGGGGAACTCTGTGAAATTTAACTCTTTGGAGAAGAAAGGCTGGTTCTGGGGGTTGCTGGAGCTGCTCTGGTGCTGGAGCTGCTGCTGGTGGCTGTGGATTTTTGGATTTGGATAGAAGAACTAGGGTTTTCGAAAAGGATGTCAGAATTAGGGCTGTTCTCTAATTGGATATGTGGTTTTAGTGACCGAAACGTCGGCCGGAGCTGAGGCGCCCGAGACTGAGTCCTTCATCTCGACCACGGGCGGATCTGTGAGCCAGAGCACAGACGGATCGGTTTCACCCTGGTCGGCGGGTAGGCGTCGCCTCAGCAGGTTGTGTTGTCAGCCAGGACGATGAGGCGGCAGTGGACGACGGAGGCGTCCGGAGAGCCGAAATTGAAGAGGGCGCGGATCTTACCCATGATGTCCGGGTTGGGGAAGATGGTGTCGGTGGAACCGAGCTCGAGCACTCCGGATCCGACAGGGACGCATACCATGGTCTGCAGGCCGAAGATCAGGGCCTGACGCGCTCGCTCGCAGGATGCCGCAGCGAGGCGGCCTGTGCCGGCGACCCAGGAGGGGAGTGGCCGGGAATAGAGGGCCTGGCCGGGGAGCCCGCTGCCGTTGACGAAGGACTGGGTCATGGAAACTAGGAAGAACCACTCGGTGTCAGTTACCTCTTCGTCGACCGCCTCATCCGTCCCCGACGAACCGCCGCCGGCGATGAGGGAGTTGAGCTCTCGCAGGACCCCGCTTCCGGTACGCCTGCTCGGCGACGGAGGCGGCAGGCGCCGACTGCTGCTTCCGTTTGTTCTCTTCGCAACCTTTATAATAACCGTCCCCCCATCCAAGGAACGAAACTCCAGTGGTCGAGTCCACCGACGACTGCCAGAAGATCCCATACGTCCAGCTCTCCCGTGCCCCGTCGATGATCGCCTGCAGCCGATGCTGGAGCGTCTCCTGGTTGAAGCACACGGGCGCAGGTGAAGGCCAGCGGCGGCGCCACGGTCTCAGAGGCGGAGATCAGCGGGCGTCGGGGTGAGAGGCGCTGCCCAGGAGAATCCCTGGAGGTCGGCGCCGGAGGAGGCCATAAAGGCGTCCATGACGCAAGCGTTATCGTCGGCCCACAAGTTCATCCTCAGTCGCCCGTTCTCCTTCCACCGCCACTCGAGTAGCGTTCGGATCACCTTCGGTGAGCGGAAGTCAGAAAAGCAGATGGGAAGGCAGCGCCGCGACTAGCCGTGTGGAAGCAGGAAATAGGGGCGAACGGCGAGGGGAAAAGAAGAAAAGTAAGGGTTGCCAAACAGTACGTGCGAGGCTTCAAGGAAGGCTTCCCACTCGGCCTTTACTCGTACAAGTACCATACTCGTTTTCGCTCACCGCGGTTTTCTTTTTCGTCGAACAATATCCAATGGGACAATTTTTATTCCAGGGTTTCGATATTTAATACAAAAAAAAAATTAAATCGCAATAAATCTTTTTCATTGGCAGTGATATTTTCCAGGAATTTGCGGCTGTGCCGTTCGATTCTCCATGAGTGAGAATCTTAGGGTCTTTTTTCTTAAAAAGAAAGTTAGATGGAAAAAAAAAAATTTCGGCTGTTTTTTTAGGTGAAAAGAAAAATTTTAATGGTAAAGTCAATTAAAAATTTTATAATTTGAATCAAACGAAAAAGTTAGAGAAAATATAATGTCACGTTGCTAGACCTTTGAAATTAATTATTTTTTATTTTATTTTTTTATAAAAAAAAATAAGATATAAATTTTTTTTTTCTCTAAAATTTTTTTTCTTTGCAATTTTTTGTTGCTTATATATTTTTTTTCATCATGAAAACAGGGGTTAAAGTCATGAAGTTTTCTTCGAGCCGGTCTACGCGTGGCAAGTGTCAACTATGGGATCCTTCCGGCTGCCTTCACTACTGCTTGTCTGATTTGATTGGCGAGTCGGACCGGAACAGGGGAAGAGTGGGTGGATGGAAGGGAAGATAGATTAGATTGGGCATATATTCGAAGGAGTGGCGCAGGGATCAGCACGTTTTCCTCGCCGGTGGCGCAACGAAAGCGACGTTTATGGTTCGCTTTTTACGTCATTGGGCTGCAGGCCGAAGCCTTCTCCATGTGATAGATAACGATGCATATTTTTTTAGACTAATAAAAAAAATAAATTATTAGGCGGCACTTAGCTGAAGCATCTGCTCTAATTAATTGCATGTCTTTCATCATTAGGCGGCACTAATTAATTGCATCTGCTCTAATAAATTATTGGGCGGCACTTAGCTCCAGGTAGGTTGATTTCACTAGATACCAAGTTCGACTTGATCATTTTACCAAGGGAAAAAATATACAAAAGACAGTCTAAAATTTGACCCGTAGAAGGTATGGTCCACGTTAGCATGATACTATCATACAGCGCCCAATAGGTCCTATTCTATTTCTTAAAGTTTTTAGGAAGAACGTTTTTTTATAAAAATTATAAAAAACTTCCTCTCCGAGACATAATATAGACAGCCATTTAGCTTATGATGAGAGATTCGATCAATCATAACTTCCGTGAGATAAATTTGAAGTGATTATGTAATACTCCGATTTAGTTATACAGTGAAAAAAAAATGTATAGTATATAAGTTTTAGTGAATTTATTATTACTAATATGAACTTAAATATTTTAATAAATTAGATCATATTCTTATTCCGGCTTATAAAGTTAATAAGTTAGTTTATGTGAATTATAAAAAATGATATCAGTATGAAACTTAGTATTAAGTATGGTGAGAAGCTAATAGTTAAAGTGCCACCCTTGATTAATGGATGGTTCTGAGATATGTGTTAAAACTTAGGCTTCACGATGACATTAAGGCCCTATTTTATTAGGGAGAAAACCATGAAGAAAGGAAAGAAAATAGTTTTTTCCTCTTGTTATGTCATATTTTGTATAAATTCATATGTTTACACAATCTAATTTTATTTATAGGTCTTATCTTAATAGCTCCATTGAGTAACAAAGGCAAAAGACTTGTGATAGTACACAACCATCACCGTAGAAATATGCAAGTTGTATGTGCATTTGTCACCCTTGGTAAAAGCAAAGAGAGTACACAAATCTTCTTTGCATCTCCAGAAGATATGCGGCTTGAGATCCGTATTGAGCTGATGGATGGATAAACTTATTGTACTTTTTTAGTGATGTTTATTTTGTCTTAACATTTAATCCTTGGTGTGTGGAACTTAGTATTATATCGCTAGATTGCTTATTTTGATGGTTGACACTATGTAGTGTTACAGTTATTGGTATTTTGATTTAACAATCTAAATTTGTAAGTTTTAATTGTTAGTTTGTATTTGATGAGATTGCAATCTTGCTAATGTTTTTATTTGCTTTGTAGGTACTTATTGTTTTTCTTTTGTTTTATATATTTTTGGAATTCATTCTGCTTCAGGCCTATCACAATTCTATCAAAATGATATTTGGTACAAGTGAATTGTTGTCGAGTGAGTTAAAAAACTTGGTTGCCGAGTAAAAAAAAATTGTTGCATTATTTGATTATTAGTTTGTATTTGTTTAGATTGTAATGTGGTATAATAAATTGATTTGATGCTAATATATTAATTTTATTAATAAAATATAATATATTAAAATAAATTATTTAATAAATAAAAAGATAATAAAAAGTAATTTTATATAAAAGGTATTATAAATAGATAAGATTGGAAATTAATAATCCTTTTTATTTTCTTTCCTCCCAATAAAACACATGAGGAGAAAATGGAACCAATGTTTCTATCCTTCTATATTTCTTTTCCATTTCAGTTTTCTTCCCTTCCTGTTTTCTTCCCTCCCAATAAAACAGTGCCTAAGTCTTAAGCTTTAATAGGTTTACTACTATTAATTTGAGCTTAAATATTTTAACAAATTGGGTCATATTGTCATTTCGACTCACCAATAGCTATCGAAAATGGTAGAGCCACCTTTAGGCTAACCTCATATGTTGTCGACTAATGATAGTTTTGATACATGTGACATGTGTTAAGACTAGTCCTTGATGAGGACATCAAGTCTTAAGTGAGGTAGATTATGGAAAAATTTTCTGTGCAGCCACCCTCACCAAGATAAACTTAAGCACAGTGGCCATTTGGCCATGAATTTTTTTTTCATGGATGGACATATCCACGACGATCTACATACTCTAAGCTATCCAATGATACCAATATTATCATGGATGAATGTATCCACGATGAGAAAACATGGACACAAGTATCGTGGATAGGATTTGGTGTTACTGTAGCAAACTCTATCCACGATATTTGTATCTATATTTTCTCATCGTAGATTCATCCATTCATGATAATATTGGTACCGTTGGATAGCTTATAGTGTTTAGATTTTTGTAAATATGTTCATTCATGAAAAAAAAAATTCTTGACCAAATGACCACTCTACTTAGGATTTCCTGGGCAAGCCTTCTGTCTAGGAAATTTTTTCGTACATTATAATATGTCAATTTTATCTCATATTAGATGTGGAAAAAATTATTGGGTTAGCCTCATATGATATGATGCTGACTAATAGATAATTCTAAGATATGTGATATGTGTTAAGCTTTGTCTTGACTAAGATCATTCTATAAATTATTATCCCTGGTCAGCATAAACCACGTGTACGAAAGAATAAAATACAAATGTTGAATCCATCTATCATTCTTTATGTTAATTAATTAATTAATTAATTTATCTTAATCATTAAATGGATAAATAAAAGTCCGGACCTTGTCTTAATTGCAACAATTGACTCAACGTGACCCTTTTTTTTTATAAAACGTGACCATTATAATAATACTCTTGCCTCGTTTGGCCCGTATTAACACGGCTTTCAAAGTAAAATGTACGAGAAATCATGATTTATAGTTTCTTACAGTTTCTGATTTTTAAACATCTTTATTGCCTTATAAATTGTGTTGAAGGAGAGCCAACCGAGGCCATGTCAGCAGATTAATTGTAGATAAGCCCTTGTAGGGAGACAAATTAACACGGACACTTTTATTTCTCAAATTTGCAAAAGTCGTTTCTAATTTGTTAAAAAAATATTTTAAATAACTTTTAGTTATGCAATCGAAAATATCGATGCAAATTCAATCATTCCTAACACCAACAAACATTTTTCTTGATCATTTTATTATTTTGTTTTGTAATTCAAACACAAGAAAGTTATTACTAAACTTTAGTTTTGAGTACGAGAGGGGGCTGATCGTAATTCGAGCCATGGCAGCGGATCTCTTTGCAATTAGATTTTTGCGGCCTCGCGGGAGTTGCGGCCCTGCGCATGTGAACATGACGTGCGATGATGTGCTTGTGCGGAGTGCGGACGGTGGCCCTCGCCATAATTCGGCGTAATTAAACGCATTCCTTTTCTAGCACGTGGTGCGATGCATGTGAACAAGTCGGCGCTTTTCTTGTCGTTCAGTTGAGTAGGCGTCGGCAGTCGCTGACCGAGGCGGGTCCCGCCTCCGTATGGCTTTTTGTGGCACCAGTGGGCGTACTTTATCCAGCGCTACCCGTTTCGCTTACCTGCGGGGTGAGTGGACAAGAGGCGTGGAGACCGCAACGTGCTCCCGAAACAGCGCGGCACGAGCGGCAGCGTAAAAGCGCAAGGGGCAGATCGCAATTGTGAAAAAAAAAAATTTTTTTGCACAATCATGTAGCGTAAAGGCCCTTAAAATCCTAAAAATTAAGGGAAGCACTAGCCGGAATTGGGATTTTTTTTAAAAAAAATAAATCAAAAACTAAATTATATTCTCATTCTAAACTAAAAAAAATATTTGAAAATTAATTACTTTTTAAGTATGACAAGATAAACTTTTTTACACGTGTAAACCATCGCGCTTCGAGACACTTTATGGTCTCGCCCTTGGAGATTCATCCTTTTTCACCAACTTCCCTAAATACACCAATCTTACTTTTCTGGACTTCTTTGACATGTTTGTTTTTCCGTTGAAATGAGTGACAATGGAAAAGGACGTTTCACTGAGGAAAAGCCTCAACAGTCTCATCATCTTTTATTTTTTTAAAAAAGAAAGCATTGCACGATGCCTCCACATTTGTACCTCTTATATTCTTTCTCTTACTACAACGTGGCATTTATTGTCATTAGGATTGACATTCGAATGCGTAAATTTGATAATTACTGATTTATCGATTTATTTATTAAATTTAGTTTAATTTAATTAATATCGATATCGGCAATATATTTTTTTACATTGATTATCAATTTTGATATTGGTTAATTTTTTCAATTTAGTAAAAAATTAATTTTACCGATTAAAATTAACATATTTAATTTTACTTATCCATTTATTAAATTTAATGAATTAATCAATAAATTCAGTTCAATAAAATAATTCTATTTGGTAGTTTAATTAGTAAAAATAAAAAATTAATTTTGTGGACAAAATTATCGACCATCGCACTCAAGCCCCTATTTCATGTAATAAATTATGAATTAGTGTATTTTTATGTAATTAAGTGTGACACCATATGTATATATATATATATATATATATATATATATATTTTTTTTGTATGTGGGTGTAATCTATCCTTTTATTAGTAAAAGGAAATTCCTTTAGGAATGGAGAGTTTCCAAAGGAGCCCACACTCCTGTTAATGGGCTAAATGGGATTCCTAATTCATTGCGGCTTAAAATCGAAAACGTAAAGCCCATTATTTCCTCACCAAGTACCAATACGCGCTCGATCGCTCCACTATTCATCACGATTCACGGCAGCGTCGAACGGGAAAACAATTAGGTTCCGTCAATCGATTAACATCACAATTACATTTTTTTAAATTTAAGCCTCGCTGTTTAGGAAGGAAATCCGCCGCGCACGTCGTGCGGCGTCGATGGCTCCCGCGGAACGAAACGGACGGCGGCAGTTAACGGCGGGCTTCCCCTGCGTACTTCCTCGCAACGTCTCCTTGCTAACTTTAGGCGAACACCTTCGGCCCTTTCCCCGGCCCTTTCCTTCCATTCGCCTCCTTCCATAATAAACGCATTGTGCTTTCCAGGCTCGCCCCTTCCAAATTTTCTTCCCTCTTTCCCTTCGATTTATCGCTCATCGATACGGCCACCGCGCTAGATCGGCATCCATGACGGTGAGTTCTGATGCATTCCTATAATCCTCGATCGGAGTTGTGCTTGCAGAGTCATTGGCGGGACTCTGGATTGCGTGTTTCTTTGTCAGAATTTTTGGACTTCTTTTTTTTGCTGCATATTCAGCGGTTTATATTAATCGATTGGCGGTAAAGATTGCGTGCGATTGTCGTCTAGAATAGATTCTTGTAGAGTTTACGAAGATTATTTTGGGAACGAGGTACATATTTTCGTGCACTCTACGATTGTTTAATTGATCTTTCGAGACTGATGCCATCAATGGGATTCGACTCTTTAAGAATTTATTATTTGGTTAACAATTCCGCTTTTAGAGTAAATGCCGTGAGATAACTTGAACAAGATCATCTATCTATGTCGTTTTATGCGTATTACATTTTGCTGATGATGTATGTCATGCTTGGTATAATGGTATCGTTGCTTTGTTGAATTATTTGTCCTCTTGGCATGATCTTTCACATCTGGGCATCGTTTTCGTGCTTTTGTAACGTTGACAATAACATCCCTGTTCTGTTTTAGTAGTATCACTACATTGTGGTTTTACACATGTTTTTGTGCGTCTGTGGAAAGGCAGAGGCAATCCATTTGTACTATATTAAAGAGAAGGAAACAGAAAAGGACACATTGCTTAATAACAACCAAGCCCCCAAGTTGCAGTGAAAGAAATATAACAAACATAGAGGATCACATCGCATTCTAGTGGAATTGTAGAAGCTACTACCTCATTTGGGTTTGGGTTGCATCTCAAGTAACAGATTAGTTGAATTCATTTGTTTATTTCTGAAAGTTCCTTTTTTGTTTCCTTTTCTGACCACATCAGCCTATACCTTGGCAGTATCATCCATCGGATTGTTGTAGCATCTGCCGGTCCTGGTGTAATGGCACTGGGAAAGAGATTGTGTTATGATTCATCAGCTTGCTGCCAATTGTGTTTGTCAGGAAATTTTGAATGCAGATAGTGATGCATCACAATCCATCCAAAAATTCATTTATTTTCTTCACCATTGTTATGCAATCAAGGAAACAAGATGCCATAACAACCTTGATTTAATCACGTCAGTGTCATGTAATGAATTTGAGTTATCTTTCATAAATCTACCAAATGAACATGCTATACATGCATCAAACCAGCTACTAGATATCAATGCATGACAGCATGAGTAAATCTTTTTTCTTTTTTTTTTTTTATCTTCATTTCTTTTTTTCCTCATCCTACGATCTATTCTTTAATATCCTTTTCTTTGTGGACCTTTTCCCTCTCTTTCTTGTTAATAGTCCATAACATGATGCAACTTGCTTCAATTTTTTTTTTCAAAAATAATGCTTCAGCAAAGAATATGCCACCTTCTCTTTTCCTTCTGTTTCTCCTATAACATCTAATAAATCTGCTATCGTTCTACTAACTTCAGAATTTATGTTGGGTCTCATGTCTCATGTTCATTCAAAATCTCAATCCCTTCTCTCTCTAAAAACCTAAAAAAGTATCATATCTCCCCTTCTCTTTTTAAAAGCCTATATATATCATATCTTGTTATAGCACTGCAGGAGCTAAAGGACAAAGATGTGGAGATAACAAAACTGTTGTAGTAATCTCTAAAATTATGTTATTGTAAATTGTCTAAATATTTTATAGCAGGGCTTCTCAAGGCCTCTCTATTAGTAACAACCAAGTAATGAGGCGTAATGCAGACGGCAACTATCAAACATTTAGAAAACTGAGTGAGGTCAGCATGTCTGATTCTCCTGGCACCTGTAATATTTAATAACCTAGCATCTAGTATCCTCAGTCTCATAAGCATTCTATTTCTTGCTTTTTGTGGTTTAATCCTTCTCTGATACTTGTTTAAGGACCTCTGCTACCTCATGTTGTGCTGATGAAAAACTCTTGTATGTCAATACCATACACATTTCTTATTCCTATTGCATATGCTAGATCCCCCTTTCCACCCATGTTTCTTCTGTTTCTTCTCATTAACTTAACATTTGGTATCTTGCACTCTCTTCTTTGAAATTTAGTTGTGCATTATGATCTACTAGTGGAGAAGGAAATCAATTGAAGCAACAGTACTTGCCTATGGAGTCACAAGGACAAGAAAGAATTCCCATGTTGCTCATCCAAATATTCATGAATAGATTTATCTCATGAAACTGGACTTGTATAACCTTGTTCAGAGATATTCAAATGCCTATTTAAATAAGGTTAAGATTCTAGGATAGAAACAACTGGAAGTGAGGTTGAATAACAATTATAAGTGGTACGTATATGTTCAAAATAAATGTAACAAAATAAAGAAATAATCATTACAGATTCATCTATCTTCGGAAAGAGACATATGGACATCAATAATGTTAGATGGATAATTTGTAGTAGAACTCAATGATGGTCGAATTATGGTGTAGGTCGAATTGGAGCATGAAAACGACAATGATGATAAGGTGGCAAAGTAGAATCACTGGAGATGTTAGGAGTTGATGGCATGTGAGTTTGGTGAATAGCAAAGATAAATGTGGATGACTTAGTGTTTAAAACACCTACTTGCTATGTCAAAAACTTGGCTCCAGTATCATTTGCTTGTCATGCACTTCTATATGTTATAATCAAAAAGGGAAAAGACCAGAGGATTTGATTTGCAGTAACCAAAATGGTTACCATTCCTGCCCAAAGCAGCAAGATCTAGTTCTTTTATTCAGTCTGTATGTATTATGCATGATTTGGTTGGTTACTACCGCAAAATAGCTCGCTTCGTTGTACACTGTGTGATATTATTGAGGTTTTTCAAATTTTACACACATAGCCAAAAATTAAATGTTCTTGGTTTTCAATATCTTAAATTGGACGATAGAGCAGGTATTTCTTCATTCAATTTCTTGGCATATACATTAATCATTTGTGAGAAAATGCATTCAGTGAAATTCCATATTTTTGCAGATAAGTACAGTGAAAATTAGCAATGTCTCTCTTCGTGCATCACTGCAAGAAATTAAGGAATTTTTTTCCTTCTCTGGTGACATTTTTTATGTCGAAATGCAAAGGTCTGTTGACTTTGTAGTGACATTTGAATATCATTTTTTTATACACTGGTATATATGAAAGTGATGTTTTTAGGGGAGATGAGTCTTCTCAAGTCGCATACGTTACTTTCAGAGATTCACAGGGTGCAGACACTGCACTTCTGCTCACTGTATGTATGATTAAAATTAAGATATTTTTGGGATGCCACTTTTTTTTCATTTAGCCTTTGTTCCTAGACTTATAAAATATAAAATATTGTCAAATTATTTACATAAATAATGTGAATGACTAGTGTTGTGTGAGTCTGAGCTTGATTGTGCAAGGAGAATTACTCTTTCCATATAAATTTCACAATTGACGCACTGCTTATCTAGAGTTGGTTCGTAACTACGGCTTGGTAGGATCTGCAGTAAAAAGCCGCAAAGGATTAATGGAAATTTACCTAGAAAGGCCATTCTTTTTTACAACTTAACCAGAAAGCGAAAGCCCCCTTATCTCATCATTTATGAAGGCCCTTGCATGTATATTAAATCATGAAGAGTTTATAAAGATAGGATCCTTTGCGGTAACAATGTAGTAAGGTCCTGTTTAGTAAATACCTAGAAAGAACAACCTTCCTACGTAAATTACAAAAGGATTAAAGAACGAAGCTTTCTTGTTCGCTTTTAAATTGACTACTGTAGGCGGGAATAAATTTTTAATCTTTGTTATTTGGTTTCATTTGATGTACAGGGTGCGAAAATCGTTGATCTAGCCATTGATATCACGCCAGATCCGACTTACAAACTTCCAGCTGATGTTACAGTTCCTGAGGCAGTACACTAAATCCACTTATCTTCTTTTCTTCTCCATCAGATGTAACTTATTTATCAGTCATTTTCTATTATGAGCCAAGTGCAGGCAAGTGATGTTGGAGAGACTGCCAGTGGGATTGGATTGGTTGTCGAAAAGGCGGAGTCTGTCGTCACTACTATGCTTGCCAAGGGCTTCGTACTAGGGAAAGATGCTCTAAACAAGGCAAAGTCTTTCGACGAGAAGCACCAGCTAACATCCACGGCTAGTGCAAAAGTTTCAGATTTTGACAAGAAGATTGGGCTGCGCGAGAAGATCAGCATGGGCACTGCTGCTGTCAATGGGAAGGTCATGGAGATGGATCAGAAATATCAGGTATCCGACAAGACTAAATCAGCCATTGCCGCTGCTGAGCAGAAAGTTAGCACAGCTAGCTCCGCAATCATGAACAACAGATATGTATTCAGTGGAGCAGCATGGGTGACTGGGGCACTGAATAAAGTCAGGGCTGCAAGTGATGCTGGATCGAAAACAACAGAGAAGACTGCTAGCGAGCAGGAATCCAGGGCTTCCAATGATGTTGGAACAATGGCAACAGAGAAGACTGTTACTGAGCAGAAAAATGGAGCTGGCACTGAAATTGAACTTAAGACCATTGACAAGGCTGTTGCCTTAATGGAACCGCAGAAAGATGGAGCTAGCACAGACATTGAACTTAAGGCCACTGACAAGGCTGTTACCCCAATGGAACCACACGAAGATGGAGCTGGCACAGACGTTGAACTTAAGGCCATGGACAAGGCTGTTACCCTAATGGAACCACACAACGATGGAACTGGCACTGACGTCGAACTTAGGGCAATTGACAAGACTGTTACCGTTATGGAACCACACAAAGATGGAGCTGGCACTGACGTCGAACTTAGGGCAATTGACAAGACTGTTACCGTTATGGAACCACACAAAGATGGAGCTGGCACTGACCTCGAACTTAAGCCAATTGACAAGGCTGTTACCGTAGTGGAACCACACAAAGATGAGGCTGAGTTGACCAAAGTTGACTGTGAGATCTCAAAAGATACATCGGCATCCAAGGAGCACGATGGCAAATCTGATACAGCCAAGGATTGATCCTGTAAATTATTATGCTTCCTGTGTATAGTCAAGAAGAACTGTAACATTAAGAAAGCCCATTGGTTTGATGGAATATTATGAAGATCTCAAGAATGGCCAAAAGTTGAGACATTTTTGTTTGTCTTTAAATTATGTTGTTTGACTATGAACCCCGAGAAGAGACACTATGCAAATGCTGACATGAATGACACATTGTTTTTCATTCCACTAATTTAAAAAACAATGATTTTGATATAGGCAAAATTAGACCATTTGGGCTAATTGCCAGCCAGCATAACTCAGACAATCTGATTCTAAATAGATTAACACGTGCTTGGCCCAGCTCATTTGCATCTGTTTCCTATGGTGATTAAGTGCCTTAGTCAGAGCCTTTTCTAGGGTTAAAGAGCTCTAGAGTTACATTAATTTTTTCTTAAGATGATCAAGTGTCCCTTTGACACTTTCCAAAGTGTCGAAGTTATGGATTCTTGGTCCAAATCATTCAACCAACTTTAGGATGATCAAGCCATTAACTTATAACATTTGATCATATATATCAGCTAAGTTTTAGATTTTTCATATCTGACTTGGACCTTGCCTCATAATAGTGTTTTTTTTTCCTCAAAATTTAATTTAATTATATTTTCTCATTAACGTTGGGTTGAAATGGCCAAACGTTGAATATGAGTATTTTTGTCGTACCTAATATACATAACCTATACAATTTTGCTTTTATTTACTAAATATCTTGAAGTGATTCATTTTGTATAGCAATTAAAAATTTTTCTTTTAAAATTTTATATACATGTATATATACACATATTAATACTTTAACACTATATGAAAAACTATATGCGCTGGGTAGAGGAAAAATGGCCTATATTAAATAAGGTAAAACTGAAATCGTTCCTATAAAATTTTCAATAATGTATTTTGGCCTTAACAGTTAAAAAAAAAAAATCATAGCCTGCCGACTAGTGTAAAAAAATTATTACTTTTCATCACAGATTAAACTAATAACTGTTATTTAACTATATAACCTAAATTAAATTTCATAAATTATAGAGATAGAACACAAAATAATCAGAACTGTACGTTGTTTCTCTACTTGGTTTTAATGTTAAATTATCCGTGCAATTTTAAATATTGTATATAAGATGATTGATTATTGAGCAATAAATTACATGATTCTTAGCAAAAAAATTAAACAGTAAAAAGATGGCTTAATGCAACCGCACCAACTTGGGGTTCATTGAATTGTGTTGGAATATTCAGATCCAATATGGATTCAGATTTTGGATCTCGTAATGACATGAACTTGAGGTCCCTAAATAAAATAAAACGATCAACATGATCTGTTTGCTCAACACCTCTAGTCCTCTACCCATAAAAATTCCAATTTTCGTTTTTTACTTATTTATCATTTATCGGAAATAGATAATATATTTTCTTTTATTGCGGATCTCATCTATAAAGCCTGTACCTTTCGATCCAAATAATCGGTCGGCGACGCCCCAATGTGGTGGTGACAAACCTGTTGGAAGGGAATTCCAGCAGGTGTCCACCGGGCTTTGATCGTTTGATTTCGGTTTTCTTCGGATTACCGTCGTTCGAGGTAGATAAGATGGATCGGGAAAACTGAAGGAGAAAATCATTCAGGAGAAATTCTGCAAGATTCAAAGAGGTAGAGGAAGGGGGCAGACCGGTTTCGAAGATGAGCGGCAGCGATTATGGCAGCGCCGGCATGAATCTGATGAAATTGGACGACGAGCAGCTGGCGGAGCTCCGCGAGATCTTCCGCTACTTCGACCGGAACAACGACGGCAGCATAACGCAGCTCGAGCTCGGCTCCCTCCTCCGTTCCGTCGGCCTCAACCCCGACCTCGATCAGCTGGAGACCCTGATCGAGAGGGCCGACGCCAGATCCAACGGCCTCGTCGGGTTCTCCGAATTCGTTGCCCTCGTCTCTCCTGATCTCACCACGGCCAAGTCACCCTACACCGACGAGCAGATCCGGCGGCTGTTCAGGCTGTTCGACCGCGACGGTAATGGGTATATCACCGCCGCCGGCCTCGCGCATGCCATGGCCAAGCTGGGGCACGCTCTCACCGCCACCGAGCTCATCGGCATGATCGAAGAGGCCGACCAAGATGGCGATGGCATCATCAGCTTCCAAGAATTCTCCCAGGCCATCGCCGACGCCGCCTATATCACTTCGTGACTCTGAATCAAATTGACCTCTCTAGGTCTCGATCCAATTCGTTTGGTAGATCTTGAATAATAATAAAAAAAATCCAATGTTCGCAATTTTTTCCATCTTATACAGAATTTTTTAAAAAAGTTTGCCTTGTATTTATTATGTACGATGATTTTGCCTGATTGGTGATGAACGGACGTTTGGATGAGAACATTTCCATTGGTACGGTGGTCTCTATTGTTTCTTAACCGCAAGGTCGATTTCATTGTGTTGATGCTTCGTATTGGATTGCCTTGCTAATTGGTTGTGGACTAAAAATGCTTTAGCTATTGCTGCTTTTTTTTATTTCCAATTCAACAGAACGATTTTGCCTTTTTTATCATATGATTATTTTAAATTTGATTATATGAATTGTAGTTCATATACATTGTATTAGCCTTACATTAATTTAGATTGAGTCATCTAAAGTCAGATTTAGAATGATATGTTTTCCAATTGACCAGGGTCATTTTTCTTGCTCTCTTCAGTTAATTTATAATGTTAATGGGTGTATGAAATTTTAACAAAGTGATGTTTCATATCTATAAATCATTTTGATCTCTCCTTCCCATGAGTCATCCACTCCTTTATAATATTTTTATGCATTTTTTTCTTTGAAAGAAACAAAAAGATTTTTTTTTTACATTTGTTTTATTGAACAAATAAGCTGGACGGAAGAACAATGGGCGAAAAATACACAAAGATTTCCTACTTTCCATCTAATTTGGTCAAAAATTATTTAAACCAATAAATTAATGTGTGGTGCAAGTGTGCAACTTAACAAAATAATAACGAATAACATAAATTATTATATATATTTTTTATATATCAATTAATACTCCCAACTTTTGTACAAGTCAACACAATTAAAATCAACGGAGCGAAATGTGATGAAAAAGAGGAACTATGTTTAATTAATTACTAGACAAAATTTTAGATTGTTATGAAGAAAATACTCATGTACTCAATAATTTATTTATTTAACATAACATTCATTATAATGTATATATATATATATATTTCATCTTAACTCTTTTAACTAGAGGAACGGTAAAAAAAAAATTTCCTCGTACCCTGCATACCAACTAAGCATAGAGGCCATTTGGCCACCAAATTTGCTTTTTTTTATAGACTAACATATTCTACATAAAACTATCCAACATTATTAATATTATCATGGATATATATATCCACGACGAAAAAAAAAGTTAATTTTTATTATCGTGAATCGATGGCATGTTACTATAGCACCATTTATCCAAGATAATAAAAACCTAATTTTCTCATTGTGGATACATCTATTTACAATAATATTTATACAATTGGATAGCTTAGAGTTTATAGATTATCATATATATATTGGTATATGAAAAAAAAATTTAATAGCCAAATGGCCACTGTGATTAAGATTTCCTAGGCAGGCCCTTACCTCGAAAAATTTCTGAAAAGGTATGTTGCCAAATATGATCAATATGTGCAATTACATAATATTTATATCCTTAGATAGCTTATAGTATATAGATTATCATGGATACGTGGATCTATGAATAAAAAAGTTTTTTAATGATTAAATAATTACTGTATTTAAGATTTTCTGAGCAGACCCTACGAGGAAAATTTTTCAGGTTTGCGGCCAAATATGGTCAATATGTGCAATTACATATTTTTCATGAAAAATTCACTTTGCTAAATTGGTACACTTGACTTTGTATTAATCTAATTATATTTTATTTTTTTAATAGCCTGATTGTGCTATATGTATTATTTTTCTTTTTTTTAAAAATCTATTTTTCACTAATTTTAAACATTATAGAATTTTATACCGTAAAAAATATTTTTTTTTGGGAAAAATGGAGAATTCTAGACAAATGTTTAGTTCGAGAATGAAGTAAAGAACTATCCATGTTTCATGAATTGTGATTATTTGAAGGGCTTGCCGTTGCGCAGGCCCCTCCATCATCCGATTGTTGTACCTTGGACGACGCAGCACAACGCCCCAACTCGTTCCGGCTTACGGCTATATGCCCGTAGCCCCGCGCGACATTAGGTAGGTCTGGTCGCTGTGTGTGCAACCGGGAGGATGGACATGGAGTCGGAGGAAGGGGAAGCCATACAGTTAGTCATCTCCCGCCTGAAGCCCTACTGTCTCGACCTCCTCGACCTACTCCGCAACCCCAAGAAGGACGTCAGCTTCCTGCGCGAGATGGCCGATTTCCTCCGGGGCGCACCTGCAGCTGCCTTGCAACCCTCGCTCGAGTAACTCCTCTCTGTCTCTCTCTCTGAAGAACGCTCGTTTTTCTGGGTTTTATAGCGCAATCGCTTGTGATGGAGCCCTCGTGTCGCTGGTCTCTGATCGAATGCTTGATCGTGTTGTTTCCTTTGCGTCCAGGTTTGCCTTGCTACCTTTTGGAATTTTGCTTGATGCGGCGGTGCAGTGTAGAAAAGAGAACAAGGTTGAACCGGAGGAGGGTTTTTGGGACGGCGGCGCTCCGTTTGGCGGGGCTAAGATCAGTGACGCTGCGGCAGAAGGCATGCTGCTGTGCCTCGAGGAGCTTTTGAAGAAATGTCCAATGCGATCCGTCGACCAGGTAGTTGTTCTTTTGTTTCTCTAGTAAATTTGGGTAAATTGAGCAGATATTGTGTATCGCAGTTCATTTTTTTTGTAAACAGAAAACCCTGTTTTCTTTCAAATGGGTCACCGACTATGATTATTGGTTTTGTTGAAATGCATTAATGTCTAACTGTTTACCTGATTGTGAGGCTGTTTTTTGTTGTATTTTTTAATATTTAACACAATCGCTTTATTAGCTATCCTAGTTATTCATCAAAATTCAGAGCAGATGCACTCGGTTGAAATACTTGCATAGTTCGTGAACTCAAATTGGAACAAGATAAAGTTTGTATTAAATTATTAGGCTATGTATCACTCGTGTAATTTTACACCAAATTTTTACCACTAGAAGCTCGTATACCAGTTTTTTATTGTTCTGCATTATGTTGCCAACTCATATTCATGGTAACCTGATGCTAAAGGTTGATATTTTTCAGTAAATTTTGACCACTGGAAACTAGCAGTTCATTATTGCTCCATGGCTTTGTGTTGCCAACTCATATCATCATTGTTCTAATAAGTAAACTGACCCATTAACTTGATGAACCTAAAGTAACGTAACACAATTTAAAATAATTAAGCCTAAGTTAATAGTAATAAGTTCACCAAACCTTATATACCATATGATATGTTCTCCTACTTCCTACGGGGGACTAAATCAGGGTATCACATTGTCGTATGAATTACTCGAATTTGACACTTTCAAATTATCAATCTAGTTTCTTGGCCCAAAGGCCCAAACTAAAATTATCATCGTGCGCTTAGTCAACACTACCAAACAAAATTTGTTTTAGTTGGTTCCTCACATTTCTATAATTTGCAATTTTCTTCCCTGCATTTTAGTTCCATATGTATTGCAATTTCTGGTTCATCTTTCTGTTTTTGTGGTATTTTATTTCTTAGTTATGAACTTTTTGCTTTAGTAATCTTTTCTTTTTCTTTTGGAAACTTGGTCCTTTCTTTGCATTGGGCTGGATGAGCTGTTGCTATGGCAAAGCTGTTCTTGCGTTATACTTTCACACCATTTTTTGTCTGTGTAAATTGAACCAGGAAAGTCAATAGTAATATAGACTATTCACGTATATCTTTTTTGAATCACCATGTTTTCTTTTAAGTTGTTACTTACACTTAATTTCATGTTGAGATTTCCACTTAAAGATATAATGTTTTAGATGGCTGTGGTGATAAAGAAACTCACGCATGGAGCTTTGCTTTCACCTTCTGAAGCATCGGAAGAATTCCGTGAAGGAATGATAAGATGTTTTAGAGCAATGCTTCTTGCTTTACAACCATGCTCTACTAGCTTCTGCCCATGTAAGCAACGATTTATCTTGCCTACAGTTGAGTCAATGGATACTTCATTTGTTCCACATAGTACACCTTTGAGCTACTCCAAACAGCCACAAGAATGTTTGCTTGCATTTCTCCAATCGCGACATGCTTCCGCTATGGTTGGGCATTGGCTATTTCTTCTTTTACAGGTAAGATATGCTTCCTTTTTTTCATTTTACACTATCTTTGGCTGCAATATTTTATTTATTTAAGTGATGTTTGTATCAATTTTAGACTTATTTTAAAATAGTTTACTTGCGGACAAGCACTAAATCCTCCATTAATTTCTTTTCTACTCTAAAGGCTGCTGATTTTGAGGCACTAAGGGGACATCGTGGAAGTGCAAATCTAAGGAAAGAAGCATTTCTTACTCTTCGAGTTCTTGTTTCCAAGGTGATATAAATATTAATCTTTTAGTAGTGATATAGTTTGAATATTTGTTTAGACTTAAGATGTGCTAGTCCCAAGATTTTAAATACTTGCCAATTGTTTGATCGGTATGTATAGATCTATACTGGCACACAATATTGATGGTACTCACAGATAGATATATATATGTATGCATGTATATATGTACATACATGGTATCAACTTTGTTCTAGTACTATTGTAAAATCAGACCGGCTATACCAGTTGGTATGGGCAATTTTATTAAACATTGTCACACTTAAATTTTGTGATTACTAACTCTTTATGGTTCGTGTGTTACAACCTAAGTGTCCTTTTATATTTTGGGATTTGTATGACATTAAATTTATACTGCAAAACCTTTCTCTCTTGTGCTTGATTTGTCATTACAAGGATGTATTGTGAAGTTCTGTACTTTGATAAAAACTATAAATGATCCTAGGGCTTGATGCTGAGGCAAATGGTGCTAGCATATGTCAAGGGCTAACATATTTCATTTACTCTAAACCAAGGAATTGAAAACCGGTCCAATACTGATCGGTTTGACCGGTTTGTACCGGTCTGATGAGGGAGCGGTTTCAGAACTATGGTAAACCGACGGTATTATAGAAAAATTAATATTTTATTTTGGTACCAGTATGTACCGATCGATTTTAATAGAGAAAATTTGATTTTGAATTGATACCTGTAGGGTATCGGTACGTATCAAGCCGTTTTGATAAAATATTTAATTATTATATTAAAAAAAATTAAAATTAGATTTTTTGGTTTACCACTTGTGCCGTACCGTACCGGTATCGGTCGGTATGTCCGGTACACCGGACCACCGGACTTACCAGTTTTCCGATCCTTGCTCTAAACATCAAGCAGCCATAGATGGCAAATAACCATTGGCCATCTGTTTATTATACTATAGGTGATCAAAAATTTTGTGAAGAACATATTATGTGCAGATGCAAGCTGTAGTGATATAGGCAATTATAGTATTAAATCAATGATAAGTAATATAAATGTGAAATATGTGTAGATCAAACTATATTTGTTAACGTTTATAATAACATTAATTCTAAAGGATATAGTCAAAAATACATTTGAAACTGTGTAGCAAGTGAAAATATAAATATGTTTGAACAATTGTAGTTACATAATGTTGCATATATAATAAATTAGATACACATCCTATCATTTAAGTGAACTAATCTAGAGGATGATATGACATGCCGTATAAAAGTTCAAAAATTTATCTAGGATTTTGACTATGAGAAAGGACACAGGAACATTTAGACTTTCTTCTTTTTCTTGTTCTTGAAATGATACAAAACAGAGTATTCATGTAATTTGAGATTTTCCTTAATCTGAAGCTAACTCCATTCTTTGTTATTATATCTAAGTAATTCAATTTATCATTCTCTTTTTGTGTTGATATTATTCCCTCTTGTTTTACTAGTGGGTGACAACGAACATTTGTTTATGAGATCGAATATCAAATAGAGTGATAAGTTCTTAAATAACTATAATGACTCTGGATGTTTCCGTTGGAATCAGACCTTAGGTCCATAGGTTTCTAAAGAGGGTTGGATAGCTGAGTCTGGAACACATTTTTGGGATTTTGGAAGATTTTAAATTGTTTTAGGAGATATTTTTTGGAAATGTGTTATCTGAGTATGACCCTTTTTTTATTGTATTTAGTTATAATTGCAGATATACATGATTGAGTTGAATATAAGTTTCTTTTGCTGATGATTTTTGTTTGTGTCGTTTGTCTTTTGGTCATTTATTCATTTTTTTTCAACAGACCAACAAAATTTTTATTTGGATAAAAATAATTTGCTACGTAATTCTACCCATATTAGACTATCTCTACCATGTAACCGTAGGACAATGGACAACCAACTAACAAAGCTGCATATCTAATCTAGTGTATATGCACACATGTAAATGTGTGTGTGAGTGTGTATGTGTGCACGTGTGTGCATGCATATGTGTGCGTGTATATATATTTAAATCCATATTGATCTAGTTAGTAATTCATTTTCTACTGCTTATTTGTATAAAACATTGAAAGCTATTACTTCTGTCTTTTTTGTTTTTAAATTTATTATTCTTATAGTTACTCTTTCAATTTCTTTGTAATATTACAGGCAATTCTACTTCTACATCCTCCATTCATTTTTTGGATGGTCTAAATTTGTTAACTTTATTAGCAGTTTAATGTTGTTGTATGATACAGTTTCATGATTATTCTAATTTTGCCTTTTTGTTCGAAATTGTACTTTATTGTTTCAAGACATAATTATTCAATTTGCTCTCATTCCGTTGTTATTATTGTTTTTTGTTCCTATTACTTGTTAATTAGGTCGGTACTGCTGATGCACTTGCCTTCTTTTTACCTGGTGTTGCAAGCGGTGTGGCAAAGGCCTTATATTTATCAAAGGATACAGTGTCTGGTGCTGCTGGAAGTACTGGAGCCCTTGAGCAGGCTCTTCGTGGTTTTACTGAGTTCTTGATTATTGTTTTAGACGATAAAGCAAATTCACATGCCATTGGGATGCCCATGAATGATGTTCTGACATCAAAACTGACAGAAAATAACTCTACCCAAACTGTTCTTGAAGCTCTCCGCAGCCTACCATTTAATTCCCGTGTGCAGTCAGTAAATATGATTGGTTGTTCATCTGATCAATCAGTCATAGTTTCTTCTTCCATGGATGATTATGGAGAAAAGATGAATGATAATGGTGATGGGAAAAGGAATTTATTCGTGAACCGTTCGAAGGAGTGGATTGTGGAAACTTCTTCTAAAATTGATAAATTTATCTCCGTTGCATTTCCACGTGTATGCACTTGCATCTTCCTTTTCATTTTCCATATTTTTTATTGTTTTCTGTGGTCTGTGAACCTGATATGATTTAATGTCTTTTTTAGCTTTGTGTTCATCCTGCAGAAAAAATTAGAAAAGCTCTTGTAGATGGCATAGGAGGGCTGTTGTCAAATTGCAGATGTACTTTGGAAAGAAGCAAATTAATGCTTTTAGTAAGTATATATTTTTTTTATTAATTCAGTTTTTTTTTTGCAATTGTTGTGCTGGAGCAGACAACATATCATTGTTCTGGACTAAAATTTTTGTAATTACGTCGTCTGTTAAGTCTTGAATTTGAGCTCTAACGGTATCTGGTTTTCAGAGTTGTAGCTTTCATTACTATGAATATCTGAGTCTGTGTTTTCCGATTGTCTCTATCTTTACATGTAGGTAAAGCTATTTTCTCTTATGCATTTATCATGTTTCGAACATCCTTTTAGTGACATTTCTTATTCACCTGGCTCATGTGCATCTCATGCCATGTCCACGACTTGTTGCTGTTCTTGTGTTTATTTCATTTTGTTTTGCATATGGATGCTTTATTTTCTTGTGAAAAGAAGTAAATTTCTGATTTCTTTTGTATTCTCAAGAGATTGATTTTCTGTTCCTTTTTTATCTTGTTATTAACATGTAATTCTTTCCCTTTAATTGTCTATTTAGGTCATTTGTGATAAAAATGCACTCTCTCATTAAGGTGGTATTCTAAGATTCACATACCATTTTAAACATGTTATGTGACCACATGATTTACTCTATCAGGGAGTAGGACTTACAATTGATTATGAGTTAGAGATTCATGATGAGTGACAAAATTTAGGGGAATAATTTAATCTGGACTAGTTTGAGAGGCTAGATAAATGAAGTCAGTGAGTTGTTTCCCCATTAACCTTTGATTTTTCTCCTTCCTTTTCTCTCTTTGACAGCCTCACCGTACCTTCGGTGGCTCTTGACTGTAGCAAGGAGACAGAAAGAGAGGCGTGAAGGGAAAGAGTGGAGCCAATATTTGGTTCCTTTTCGGTGAGAATTCCAGTGAGGGAGAAGAAAAAAACTAGGAGAATGCAATTCTTCAAAAAGGTAGGAAGTTTTTAGCCTAAATTCTGAGATTTTTATATTGCATTGCAGCGGTTTGATACTCTAGATATTAGGGCTTATGATTGGTTTTATACTTAGACTTTTGTTTGATGAAATTGTGATAAACATTGAAACTTTGAAGATTGATGTGGGTGTATGAAAGGGATAGTGCAACCCTATTGAAGCTGTTCTCTTGCTGAAATTTTTCCTAGGCTTTTGCTTTGGCACCAAATGATCTTTTTTTGATGAGTTCTTCATACCTATAAGAGTTGGTAATTGTTTATGCATGAAAGAATTTGAATAAGAAATCTTCAGGTCTTGTTTTGTATTACATTGTGAAATCACCGCTGCCCTAATTAGGAGAAGTGTGCCAAATTTATACTAATATTCTGAAAAAGATAAAATAAACCAATGAGTTCTCTTTGTTGTCCATAAACAGGATATCGAGTAGATGATAAATGAGGAATTCATTAGATACTTATTGCTAGTACATGACTGTGGGAATAATTAGATAGGATTGGCGTTATATTAACAAGTAGTTATATTAAGTTATTAACTGGTGTTAATATTTGATCATGGTGGTTGAAACGAGTAGTATTTTCTAAGGGCATAAGTATTGTGATTGTGAGCAAATGATGTGTCAATAAGGATATTGGTTTGGGAATTGAAATAAGTAGCCTGCCCACAAGGGCATGAGCATTTTGATTGAGAACAAGTGATAGGTTAAATAAGGTTTTAAATATTGGAGTATAATAGTCCAATGTACAGTGATGGTACTAGTCGGTAACAAGGATCACAAATCGGTCCGGTGAGCTACTGGACCGGTACGTAGGTGGTATGCCGGTGGTACCGATTGTGATCCTTGGCTTCATCTTCTCCCCTCCCGCTTCTTCTTCTCCGCTTCTCGTGCTTTGCTACCTACGGAAGTTCGAAGCTTCCTCTGCCGCGGAAGCGGCGTCCGCTCATACCAACGATATCTCAACATTCTGATACCGGTCACCGGAATGATACAAACAGGCAAAACCGGTCGGTACCGAATCGGTTTTGTGATGTACTACTAAAATGTATCATATATATATACACATATGGTACTGACTCTTTTGTACTGGTACAAAGTTTGATCTGCACATATTGCTCATACTGATTTTTCATACTATGATATCAGTGAGAGGTCTGTTTGAGAATGAACAATAGTCAATTAGGGCATCATTAATGTGATTGAAACAAGTAGCATGTGAATGATGATATGGTCATTGAAATTTAAATCAAGTGGTATGTCATTAATATATGGTATGCTATGATAAAAAAATAGTAATTTATAAATGTTGTCTATTGTATAAACATATTAATTTTGTGACTAGGACCTGGCTATGATATGTGGAGACTTGGCTGTAATTTTTTTTAAAAAAATTGGATTAGAGTACAAGTATGATAATATAGTGTTTTTATGAAAGATCTAAATTAGGAAAACAAGTTCTGAACCTTAATGTGAATTGATTAAGGCTAAATTGAGTCATAGTGTACAAGTGTGTTGCATTTTTCTAGTTGAAAATAAAGGTGTTAATGTGGTTTTGCATTAGGGTGAAAGATTTAAAATTATTGTTGACTTTATGGTTTTCAAATTTGGTCAGTTCCAGTGTACAAGTCCATGTTGGATTTCATGTATCGGTATGTAGTTATGTACTAATATATGGTATTGTCAAAATTGCTTAAAACATATTGTGTGTGTATATATAGTACTAGATTAGTGCCGACTTGTTTGGTATATGATTGATCTGAAACATAAGGTACCACCCATACTGGGCAAGACTAGTTTTTGGATCCATGGTCGACCTCAAATTTATTGTGGCAAATTGAAAATCATGCTTCAGTTGTTTTGGAGGGCAGGGGTTGTATTGCTTCATGTGACAAGATTGTATTCCTTGTTTGCTAAGGATTTTTTTAATGATCAAATGAGAAGTTTTTGGTGGTTCTAATTGTACATTCGATTTTGCAAACTTTAGAGAAGTTTTGGTCTTGTTTCTTTAGTTATGAAAGAACCGGAAATGTTTTCCAAACAGTTTGTTGAGTTACAGGTTACTACCTCATTTTGGACAATAAGAAAGCTAGTGTTATTGCCCAGTGTTGGACAGCAGGAAAAATTTGGGTTAATCAGTTTTGTATTTACTAGAAATGGACAACAATTCGTGAATTTTCTGCATAAATTCACACGACAACTAGGCTTCAAGTGGACTTCAGATGCTGTCTAGAAATTAACAACTGTTGGGCTGGATTTTATCCTTGGAAAACGTAGTGAAATGAACATTTCTGTGCCAAAATGAACATTAGTTACGGAATGTTTAGGAAATGGCAATAGTGAACTGAAAATGTTTTCTAGTTTTGGTCAACGTAGATTTGAAACTTTCTTCAGTTATGAGCACTTATGACTATTTAAGTGGAGACAATTTTGGACTACCATAAGAGATAAGGTTTATAAAACCAATCCAAACCACTATTATGCTGCATCGGTACCTTGTACTAGTACTAATATAAGGTCAGCACTATATATATAATGTCATTACAAAGTGGCAAGTATAGGTCCGATACAAACTGGTATGCATTGGTATGATGCAACCTAGTATTTAAAACCTTAATAAGAGTCAAAATGAATATTTTCTAGACATCACTATTATCATGTGTGCTAATTTTGTTAGATACGTATGACATTAGAAATAATAATTTATAAAATAGTGTATTGCAAGATTTGCAATTTCGGTATGAGACCTAGTGCAGGTCTAGCCTCGGACAGTAAGTACCAGATGGAAGAACTGAAGTGGAGAAGAGGAAGAAGAAGAAGAGGAAGAGAGGAGGAAGAAGAGGAAGAGAGAGGAAGACGAAGAAGAGGAGGAATAGAAAGAGGAAGAGGAAGAAGAATGCTCGCATCTGCCTCTACAAGCGAATCGTGTCCGCCTGCATGAGCAAATTGTGTCCACTCGCATCCACCGCATCCGCTCGTGTATGCCTAGCTCTTCCCCTCTTTGTTTTCTTCTTCTTTTCCTCTTCTTTCTTCTTCTCCGTCTTCCCCTCTCCTTTTTCTTTTTCATCTCTTTTTTTTCCTCCTTCTGTCTTCTTTTTTCTTTTTTCTTCTTTCCTCTTCCTCCGCATACTGGTCCTTGCTGGTACAAATTGGTCGTACTGCCTCGGTACAAACCAGTTTTTAAGACACTGGTGTATTGTACTTAAAAGGTGTATTGTACTTAAAAGGTACTCGAAGAAGGTAGTTTATAGATGTTATATTAGAGCATTATAAATATGACTCGGAAGACATGGCCTAATGATATGGTGGTGTAAGATAATGCCAAAGGTGGTTTATTAGGTATGTGATTGTGGACATAACCTAATGTTGAAGTGATGTCATCACAATTCATAATACCAAAAGTAGTTGCAAGCAAGGTTTTTAAAACCTGGCACGAGCGATATATATTGTCCAACTTTATATATATATATATATATATATATATATATTGACCGTTACTGATTGGTTGAACTAGTGGACTGGACTGCCGGTACGACCAGTACTTAAAGCCTTAATTGCAAACACTTTGTAATAATCATGCGATATGTTACTCGAAAAAAGAATAATATTGTATTTGAATGCTAGATTCTAATGATAAATTCTTAGATGTCTTTGGTTATATTTAATAGTTTACTGCATTACTTGTTGGAATTTGGAAGTAGAGCCCGGTTTTCTTATTTTGAATTCAACACTCCAATGGTAGTCATCAAAATTAGTAGATCCTGATTAGATATTGATATGTTTAGTTCTTTGTGTCATCGCAACATCAATTCTTAGAACATCATGTCAGTTTGTATGATGTGAGTTAGATTAATACTATATATATGTATATATGTAAACACATAAATGTATGCATATATGTGTGTATATGCCTGCATATATATGTGTATGTACACACATACATACATATATATGGACAAACAAACACATGCACACACATACACACACATGCATGCACAAACAAACACACATATATGTAGTGGTGTATGCCAAGTAATTATTTAGATTATGTGGTAATTCAAGTTTTTTGATATAGTGGTGTTTGTTATTAATCTTAAAGAGTAGTATAACAAGTTAGAACATTACTCTTCTTAGGGCGTAATTGGTTCTTATGAATGAAATGAATGACATCCATAATGAGGAGTTAGTGAATGAGGGATTTGATATGGCCAATGAGGACAATGGCCCTATGTGCAATGTGTGTTTTGATACTTGAAAGGAGTTCTATTGAGGTACTGCAAATGATATTTAGATCAAACATATATTCTTATTTTAGAGTTTAAAAAAGTGATAAATATATGATAATATATCAACAATCTATATATATGGTTAGATCATAAAATTTTGACAACTTTTCATTTTATTATTAGAAGTTATTATTTGTTGATCCCTTCTATGTTCTTTCTCCTAACACCGAACTGGCATTAAATGAAGATCATTAAATCAGTAGATGTAGAATAGATAGGGATTTTGGTCAGGTGTGAGTTTTCATCAACATTGTTTTATGTTGTTCTTTAGTAGGTGCAGTCACATTCTATCTTGTATATGGAACTTGTAACAATTTATTTATTATGGTTGTGATGTATTTCTAGTGTTATTATCTTATACTAGATTTTTAGATGATGAACTACTTATTTGTACTAGTAATTTTAAAAGTTTTGTCATGTTTGTACTTTTATTCTTTGCTTAAGTGATTCTCATATGATTATGAGGACTTGGTTAACGATGTTATTATGTATTGCCACAATATTTGATATTTGTGTTATTTATCTCACTTGGCCTTTTTATTGCATGAAGTTGTAAAATAAGAGTGCCCATTCAAGTCAAACCGAACTGGTGTGGATCAATTGAAAGTTTTTTATCGGAAAAATTTCAAACCAAAACCGATGTTGTACTGAACCAAATTTTTGGTTTCACTTTGGTTTAACTCGATTTTAAACCAACATCGATGGCTGCTCTGGCTAGAGATTTGGTGGACAGAGGCCAAGGATTTCGTAGGGCTGGAGGTGAAATAGAAGCTGCAGCTGTTGTATGAAGGGAAGCCCTAGCAGACGCAGGCTGTGTTGGAGTGAGGTGGGGGCATAGAGGAGAAGATGGCCAGTGGAGGATGAGGAGGTAGCAGCACCATCACCACCATCACCTTTGTTGCTATCTCCCCTTCTCACCTTGCCTTACTAAGAGAGAAGAGAAGAGGGAACTAGAGGAGAGTAGAGTTGTGCACGGTTCGGTTAACTGAACGGTGTGCCAAAAAACCAAACCGAACCGGTAGGATCGGTTCAGACCGATCACAGAAATTCTGAACCGATCCCGAACTATTTGTACCGGTTAATCGTATTATTTACATCTAAAAAAATATTTAAAATTATAAAATAATTTAAGATAAATAAATATAAATACTTTTGGTTAACCATCGGTTTTCGGTTAACCGTTGATTTTCGGCAGTTAGCCGTTGGTTTTCGATGGTTAACCGATTTAATTTTTATATAAAATATTTATTTTTATATATAAATAAATATTATATAACGGTTCGGTTAACCACGGTTCGGCCAAGTCCCGAACCATAATCGAACCGATAACCGGTCAGTGAGTAAAAACTCAACCAGTTAAGAACCGTTCGGTTCGGTTAACCGAAAAATCGGATCGGTTCGGTTCGGTTAACTGCGGTTCGATGGTTCGATGAGTTTTTTGCACACCCCTAGAGGAGAGGAAGGGGGTGACTGGGACAGGAGAAGGGGAGAGGGGAGGCAACATCACCAATGCCTTCATCTTTGTCTTCCTCTTCTAGCCTTGCCTTCATCGGGCAAATAGAGAGAAGAGAAGAGAGAATTAGAGGAGGGGAAGGGGGAGGTGGCAGCAATAGTGCCTTCTTTGTGGTCTCCTGAGAACCCATCTTGCCTAGCCTTCATTGGACGAATAGAGAGAATTAGAGGAGGGGAAGGGGGAGACGGGCGTTGAGGAGAAGGAGGGTGAGAAGAAGAAAGAGAGAGAGGGAGAGGCAGAAGCGGTGGTCACCCAACTTTCTTCAGCCTCGAATCGGTGAAGAAGGCGAAGGGGGAGGCCCTTCACCTCGATTTTGAGAGGGAGGCTCCTCGCCTTCATTGCTGACACGGTGATGCTTCATGACCTTCACCCTCGATGCAGACAGTAGCAACAAACTTTGTCTACATTGACTCTACAAACTTTTCTAACCTACATTGGTTCGGTTCAAGTTTTATAATTTTTATAACTAAATTCGAAATCGGACCGAAATAATTTCACACATCTTAAACTTGAAATGACATAAGGTGCTTGATGTTTAACTTGGATTGAACTGACTTATTGTAAAATGTTTGGTTTGGTTCGGTTGGGTTACCAGGTCAACCCAAATTTTGGACACCCCTATTGTAAAATGTTTATCAATCTTTATTTTTATGTAGTTTCTTTTAGTTATCTACAACGCTTTGTGACCATGTTAATTAGACTACTTGTGTTTTTAGTTTTCACATATATAATATGATTGATACTAGTGATAGTTTGTGTCATAAGTTTTCATTGGTTGTTGGCAATGATATTTTTTAAGATTTTAAAATTTGTTTTTTATTAGTGTACTAAAGTGTCAAACTTGTATATACCAACACATGCCATCGGCTGGTACTAGGTAGCAATGTTCGTAGTCCTGGTCCGACTGGATGTACCACGTCGGACGGACTTGTTACATACCGATCATACCGGACCAAAATCTGGTGGAACCAGCGGAGCAGCAGGCGAAGAAGTAGTAGAAGAAAAAAAAGAAGAAAAAAGAAGAGGAAGAAGAAGAAGAGAAAGAAGAAGGGGAACCAAAATCTGCTCACCGCTCGCTCCAGGCTTCCTCTCCTTCCTCTTCTCTTCTCCTCCTTCCTTCTTCTCCCGTTGCCGCTGCTCCGAACTGTTGGTCTGGTTTGAACCATAGTCTGCCTTCTTCTCCTTCCTCTTTTTCTTCCTCTCCTCTTCTCCTCGTTCTCCTTCTCCCGCTATCGCTCGTTTCGCCATTCCGTTTGCATGGTCTAGTCTGGACCTTCATTGGACCGGTCCGAATTGGAAAAACCGGTCAGTTCGGATTGGTTCCTTAAACCTTCCTCGGTAGTATAGCCTAAAACATATATTACATATAATTACATACATAAAGCTATAAATGCCTATATACATAAATTACATATATCCGATCTTATATTGGTACAAGGTTGAACCAGTATGTAGCGTGTGTCCGATTTTAAATCTATGTTGCTCGTTCATGTTGATGACATATAGATGTCATCATAATGGATATCATTTAATTTTAATGAAGTACATTGTAGCCGGTTGTAAGAGACCACACTAAAATTCTTATTTCCATTGAAGAAGTAGCTTAGTTGCCATGAGTATTCTCAGAATCCCCGTTAACCTAGTAATTTGTTTCAACAACATGGCTAATTCTTCTCTCCTACATATAATTGCAGGAGTGTTTATGTGTGCTGGTTTGCGATGATGCAGAGGTTGTGTCCATGTCTGCAGAAGAATCCCTCAATCTCTATTTGGTTTGGGTGAAAAATTTGTTACCAATGATGAAACTTCTGAGATGTTCATGAGGTTTGTGCTCTAATTCATAATTTCAAAGTCGCTTAATGCTTTGACTAATGCATTATCTTTTCAACATTTTGGCAGCCTCGTCAAAGGACTCCCCCGTGTGGTTCTTGGGAGTGAGGAGACAGTTGCTTTAGTTCATGCTAAGAAATTGCATTCTTTATTATATTATGCTGGTCCGGATCTATTAGTAAATAACATTTTTCACTCTTCTGTAAGTACATATGTTACTATGCAATTTTTGTTTCTGGAGAATGTAGTGAGGAAAAATTTTCTCTAGCGCTATGATCTTCCTGTATGAGTTGACATACAGTGTTTTGTTCTTGTCTCGTGAAAAAATGTACATATAGAATTATTTTTTCATCCACAAGTTTGGCTTTCAACTGCTAACAATTGTATGATGCACTATTTTTCTACTTCTACTGTTTCCTCTTCGTTTTAAATTCCTTTTCTTATTGCAATAATTACACTGAAGGAGAGCTATGAAGGAGGCAAATATAGCATATGTCAAGCATATTTTATATTTTCTTAAATGGCTCTATCCACTTTAATCATTTTTCAAGACATTATTTTTTGTTTTATGAGTCTGTTATGAAATTGAATTTTTTTGGTTATTTGCTGTTCATTTCATGGAGATGTGTACTTAAAGTTTCTTCAAGTTGTTTTTCTTTTTGTTTGTAGACATCCTTTCAGGATTGAAAATTACAAAATTTCCTCGGCCACAAATTAAATTTAACAAAAATAAAGGAGAACCATTCCAAATTGCAAATTTCAATTTAAAATAGAAATTGGTTGCTGATACTTGTGCTCATTTGGTATCGACAGGTGAATGCGCCTCATCTTTTGGAATGTTTGGAATTGTGCTTTAGTCAAAATTCACGGTTTGCAGGTTCCATGAACAAGATACTTTCCTCAAAACCACTTTCCACTGGATACCTGCTCTCCATTGTAGAACTGAAAGCTGGCAACCTCTTGACTTCACGTGGTCATTGTAGTAACGATGCTGATTTGGCATCACTACCAAAAGTCTCTATTTTGCAAAATCCTTCAGGAATTGTGGATAGTGTTTCAGAGTTCCCACACATGCCTCCTTGGTTTGGTCAAGTCGGCAGTCAGAAATTATACCTAACGCTTGCTGGGATTCTTAGACTTATTGGGCGATCCTTGATTTCAAGTAAGACATTGGCTCCTAGTCCTTTTTATTATTGTGTATTATAGTATTTTAATGATTTGCTGTAGTAAATTACCTATAAGCACTGCTTGTTGATCAACTGATTACTAAAATATTTTCCATTTCTTCTGTCGGTGATTGCCAGGACACGAGAATTACACATCTTTGTCAGTTGTTGTTGATCAACTTCTAGATAATTTTCGCCGGTTAATATCTGAACTTCGCACTAAAGAATATGGTAAAGAAGATTGGAGAAGTTGGTATCATCGAAATGGTTCAGGCCAGTTACTAAGAAGGACAAGTGTTGCAGTTTGCATGTTAAATGAGATTATATATGGATTATCTGAACAATCAGTTTGTTCGTATTCAGAATTGTTTAAAAAGTCTAGCAAACACCTGGAAGAAAAGACGTTTGCTTATAATGATGGTTGGTCCAGAGGTCACAAATGTCAAAGTTCAACTTGGAAGATTAGAGTGGGAAAGGATGGTAGTGACCACATAGTTCTTTCTATCGGCAAAATTTTGCATGAATACCTGTCATCTGTAGTGTGGGACATTCCATTGGATCAGCATGAACTGCTATTAGATGAAGTCGATTCAGATTTGCCACTGCATTTCTTCCGTGATACCATAATGTTGCACCAGGAAATACAGTGTTACTGATTTAGTTTTTGACTCAGAATCTAGTTTGTTCTCCTACCTATGATATTGATTTTGTTTTAATTGATTGCTGGCGCAGGTGATATTAGATGGAATAGGCATCTTTGGTATACTTCTGGGGAAAGAATTTGTACGTAGCGGCCTTTTGCAATCTTCCCTTTATTTATTACTAAGAAACTTGATTTGTTCCAATAGTGAGATAAGAACTGCATCAGATGCTGTCCTAAGAGTGCTTTCTGTTTCTTCTGGCTATGCCACCGTAAGTGCTAAAAGAACTCTCTTCACAAGTATAGATATAAGTTTTCACAGGTTGATGTTTCATTATTTCCACAGGTTGGGGAATTTGTTGTTGCAAATGCTGATTATATTATTGACTCCCTATGTCATCAGTTGCGGTATTTAGATATAAATTTTCATGTTCCTGATGTGCTTGCTGCAATGCTATCCTATATTGGAGCTGCCCATGATATTCTACCTTTGTTGGAGGAGCCGGTATGCTTGCTAAATGGTTGCTACTAGTTTCATTTCTTTGGTAATACCATGGTGCAATGTTCAAAGTATCGGTCCGACCAATTATACCGGTCGGTGGTCGGACCGGTACGTATTAGTCAAACTCCTAGTTGAATCGGGTGGAGCAGCGGGAGAAAGAAGGAAAAAGAAGCAAGGAAGAAGAAGAGGAAGAGTGCCACGTCCATCACTTGCCCGTCGCACAGGACTCTCCGGTTGCACCGCATCCACCGCTTGCCCATTTGTTGGACGCGACTTGCGAGGAAGACCTCTCCTCTTCTCCTCCTCCTTCTTCTTCTCCTTCTTTTCCTTCTCCCGCTCGCTCCGCCTGCTCCACCCTGAAAATTGTTCATTCCTTCGATCAGTCAGAGGAAAAACTAGCCGGTTCAGACCGGTACTTTGAACCTTTCCATGGTGCTTTTTACTGCTTGAAAGAATGCTCTTGGACTTGATTGGATTCATATGGAAAGATGAAAGCCTTGTGCCTGAGGCCTTGTTTATTTATTACTTTATTGTTTGGAAATTTTAGTGAGCTTTGCCATTCCTACTCACAAGTAAAGTAGATTATTTGACTCCCTGTATGTCTGATGAGTGGAACTGAAATCTGTTTTTTTCCTGTCACACATTAGGTTGCAAGGTTATGTGATTACCCTCCTATTCTTGGACATTGATAGTTTTCTAATGTATTGTGTTGGTGTTGCAGTTGTAGGTAATTAATTATATTGGGGCCAATTAGTTGGTAGTTAACTAGGAACAAGTAGTGCTTTTAATGGGTGGCTAAATTAGTCTTAGTAGGTATTATATTTGGGTGTAGATTAAAGCCTAAAGGCGTTTGAATCTAACAAAGACGATAATTTTTTATCAATGAATTATTTAAGTTATTTCCCTTTGTATCTCTTCTCTCCCTCTTCTTCTCCCTTCAACCTTTCTTTCTAGGGATGTTATTAATGATGTTACTCTTATATATGCTCCAACCGGTGTGTATAAGTGTATACATATTAGTGCATTTTTTTTTCTTATCATAGGATAATGTATTTTGTGGGACTAGTGTAATGGATGCATTCTATGAGACTATTACTTAGGTAGGAGAATATTTGGGTTGCATAGTGTGTTGCGGGGTGGCATTGTGTAAATCATGTTCCTCTTTTAACTTTTAGGTTGCCTTTAGGGCATTATAAGCCTTCTTATATATTGGAATGTCATGATTGGTGAGCAGTGGGTTAAGTTGAATATTTGAGTTTGTTCATGTTTAAAACTGAAGCCTTTTTGCTCTCATCCTTTTAGATCCTTGTGATTGTTCCATCCTAGGTTTAGAATTTTAGTCCATGCTAATGACCAGTACGTAGACCTATAAGTACTGCTCATACCAAACAGTACAAACCAGTTTTCATTCCAGCATAAATTTGCTCTTCGTAGCTGATATCAAAGCAAGTTGGGTGATCCAAAAGCTTGCAACCAATGATTGCCCAATTTTGAAGGGAGGTGTAGGATACACCATAGGCCAAATGATGTTCCACAAGGAAAGGCAGATGCTTACAAACATTTAGATTCAAGGTTCTAAAATCACATTGCGATTGTGGGGACCATGATGCCAAGGGGCGTGAGAACTATTTTTTTTCTATATTTTAAAATAGTATTTTAAAGTGACCCAACTTGAAACCTAAGAATTTAGGGTGTTAATAGGAATTTGGTATTTGTCAAGAGATGCCAAACTTTGGTGGCAACACAGAAATGCTGATATGTATTAAAGGAGATTTGTACATTAAATAAAGAGTTGAAGACTTAATTCTTACCAAAAAAAAAGTTGATACATTTGCACAAAGAAAGTTGAGGTAGCTTCAAGTCTTCAACACACTTTTATTCGGGAACATGTAAAACACTTTGTTGCTATAATGTTGGACATCCAAAACATGTCCTTGATTGATAAACTCTGTTGCTTTCAAATGGTTTGCAACAATGAGCACAACATAAATTGAATAGATGGAATGTTGTGGATTTGGTATCTATGGAAGCAGTAGTAGACCAGCATGTAAACTTTATTCCATCCAAGGAAAAAAAGAAAAGTAGGTGCACCATTTAGGATAACCGATTCACTTGTAGAGAATAATGTTGGAAATTGCTTCAATGGACTACAATTTAGATGCTTATTTGTGTAAACTTGAATGAGTTCGCCTCATCTATGGTTCACTGGGTCCAAAAGGGAAAGAAGACCGTGAACTCATTGCCAAGCGACATGACCCATAGGACTCTTACTTCATTGAGTCATATGGCTAAGTGATTTTGTGTATATCTTGTGCGCAAGAAAGAAATTATGAATTGGCTAGAAAAATAAATATTATTTTTGTGTAAACCTTTTCTAGTTTGATTCATGTGGTGATTATTCATTGCATGAAATTTATGAATTGGCTAGAAAAATAAATATTTAAAAGTACAAAATAACTAAATACATAATATTTACATAGTAACTAAAGAGAAATGGCATTGTGCTCTACTAGAAAAAAATATCGTTAGAAAAATAAATATTTTAAAGTACAAAATAACTAAATACATAATATTTACATAGTAACTAAAGAGATATGGCATTGTGCTCTACTAGAAAAAAATATCTTTAACAAAAAAATATTTTCATGTATTACATCATGATGTAGATATTTGATCAATTGAAATGATGAGGCATGAACTATTTGAGACTTTTAAGGAAATCAACCCCAATTTATTAGTTTAGGCTTTAGCAAGCCCCTACCCTTCTACAAGTGCAAAGGAAATATTGCGATCTCCCTCGTGATAAACAACCAGAGCTCAGACGGAACACAATAATTTGGAAATTAGAGGGAATAACCAGATACAAGAGAAGTATGAAAAGCTTTAATGATTATGATGTTGTGTTGTGTACCAAGCCAATTATGACTTCTTAATTTTTGCTATTGATTTTCCATTTAAGTTGTTACTAAAAATGTGTTGACAAATATTTTTGACATTTAAGAAGGATTTTCCCATTGCATTATACATGTCAAAGAATTGAATCTGAAAATTCTACCACACGAACCTTCTGTTTTATGAACAGACTAAATTTGTGTAGTCCATTGCTGCAGATGCGAGCTGTATCCTCTGAGTTGGAGGTCCTGGGTAGGCATCAGCATCCAAAATTAACTATTCCATTTCTCAAGGTTAGGCTAGTTTTTCTTCCCTGTCTTCACGTTCTTTTTCTTCATATTTCAGCTGGAACTTCTACATGTGAACCAATAATTTAGTTGTGTTTAATGAATATAGGCATTGCAATTCCATGTTCAGAATCTTGATCTAGTCCTATTAAATCATTACATTTGTTTGCTGCTGTCACATGTAGTATATTCTCTTCTATGGCTATATTCAATTACTGTGTGCTTATCTTGCTGTACACTGGCTTGCTGTGGACTATTTGATGCTTTTACATTAGTATTTTAGTTCAGCATTTGGAACCATCACAGCACTGTTGGAGCCATTCCTATACCTCGTTGCCGTTTCTATACCCTTGGAGTCATACAGCATTTGGAATCTTGATCTTTGTAACTTCATTTATGATAATATCTGCTAAAGTCAGTTCACAATATCTCTTGGAAATCCATACCCTAATGGCAGAACCTCTCAGTAGTCTTATCACTCTGTTTGGGTCATTCGAGTACTATTTGAATGATTGAAGCAAGAGTTATCAACTCCTACTCAGATCACTCAGGTTCTATCCGAGTGATCAAGCTCTGCTGCCCGGGTCATATAGGCAAGAGACCATACTCTGCAGCTCCACATGGTTCTCCTCTGGTTTTTATTTGATATTTAAGCCTCTTAGTTTGCAATTTAATGTGTTAGTATTGTTTAACAGGTTTTGAATGCATGTCTACTACTGAACTAGAATCTCACTAGATCTTCACACTATATAAAATGCTGTTTATATGTTCTTTCTAGTATGCTTTCACTGTACAATCTAAATGCTGCACTCTATTTCCATGTTTCAATATTCATAAATCTCTATTTAGTATTTATATAACCAGTTGTTTTAATCTATTTATCGCCCTCCTGAGCTTTGTGCACGATTTTAATATTTTTCCAATTATTGAAATCCTTGCTATCAGGCAGTGCATGAAATTTCCAAGGCATCAAAAACTGAAGCATCTTCGTTGCCAGATCAGGCAGAATCATTTTATACAGATGTCAGAACCAAGGTTCTTACGATGCAACGTTGGATAAATGAGAATCATGTGGATAGTAGCTTCTTGTGTGACAAATCATTATTAGGTAATTATAGTTGTGTTTTTAGATTTTCTCATTATTCTTATAGACCTCAAAATATTCTTGCATATTATATCTAATAATTGATTTGGTTATAAGATTTATTCAGTTTCCATATCATTCCTAGCAAATCATGGTTATAAAAACAATTCCATTGTGACTAGTATCAAAGCACTATATCGTAACGATCATTGCCAGTACAAGCATATATTGGTATGCTTAGCATATATCGTGTGATATTGGTCCAATAAATTGGTATGGACTGAGAATAGAAACCTTATGGTAAATATTAACAGACCACACAATAATCTAATTCAAATAGTTAAGACTTGCATATCTTAACTCCTAGTCCATAGTAAGATATTAAAATTTGATTCCTACTGCACAGAATGAGTTGCATGTACCCGTTTGTACAGGTGCACAATATGGGGTTGGTATCCTCTGTTCAAAGTAGTTAGGTCTATATACTAAATCTAAGAAAATGAAAAATGCTCTATTCTTTGAAGATGCTTGGCATTTTTTCTTTGTAGACTGTAATTGTTTGCGTTGCCACAGTAATATGATTTTTACAAGTTTTTTCTATTTCTTGCAATCTTTTCAATATGTATTTTTACTTTGAATTTATGAATGGAATCAGAAAAGGGATCCGTTAATTTTGATAACATTGCTCTTCGCGTCGAATATTGGGAGGAACTAATGTTCAGGCTGAATGAAATGAAAAGGCACAGAAGAATGGTTGGGTCTCTTGTTGACTCATGCTTAAAAGCTGCAACTCCTCTCATTTCTTCACATACAGAATCAGCCTGTTTGTTGGCCCTTGACATTATTGAGGTACTTTCTTGAGAAGTTTTTGAATAGATCATTTCCATAAATAGGTGCAAGCATTGTATTGTATTTGCATATACTTCTGAGTTCTGATACCCCATTCTAGTCTCATGGAGGGAGGAAAATTATCATTGACATATGTGGCTAAAGAATTTACTATCATTTATTAGGTTTAAGTTATTTTTAGCAAATGCAAGTGTATGGTATATTAATCGAATATGAAAAGAAAATTCAAGGTACAATTTTAAAACCACACATACTCTTAATCATGTTGATAATAAGCATGGGATACACGTTACATTACTCCATTTGTATAATCTATTATGAGCGGAGAATTTTTCATGAAATAGTGTCAAAGTGAGGAATGAAAAACATGAGATACACCACTTATACCAAACCATGTGAGTCGAAGTTATATCCTAGGTTGAACAACCTCATAATTTGATTTGAAATAAAATTATCCTATATCTCATGGGTCCAGCTCACCACTCATCTAGCTCCATCTCTATTTGAATAGTAATATTATATTTATCTGAATACATTGGAATTAAAGTGGTGAACCTTGTGTGTAAGATATGCCATCTTCCATTTTGAATAAGGTTTGAGACGAGTGACTGCTTACCTAGAGGATTCACAAAGGCAAAGTCTTCCACAAAGTCATAGATTTAGGTGTCAATAGTCGAAGCATATTCTAGTCTTTGTTTTTTTGAGTGTAGATTTTTTAAAAGATTTAGAGAAACTTCTTGATATGCTTTTCTGAATTAAACCTTTTCTAGAATAGTATTGAAGTAGGAATGCATATAAAGATTTGTCTTTTGTTTGCCGGAATATGGATCCATTTATGGCATTTGCTCCTTAACTTTTATAATCTAAGCTGTGTTGTATAATAATCTAGAACAACAAGAATTTGTGAATCAAGATGAAGAGTCTTAACAATATCTCCAATTTGATACTTCGGTTTAGTCTCATACAAGTAGTGAGGAGATCTATCATGATATATAAGGACTTAATATGATAGTTTTCTTGTTAGGTAAATTGTAACAAATGGTATTGAAGTAGATTTAATTTTAGGCATAGTGAGGATCTGATAGGGAAGGTGATAGAACCTCAGTAGTCACCGGCGAGAAATCATGCAAAGCATGTCCGAATATTAGAATACAAAATACTTGGATACCCTAACTCTAACCCTAAGCACTTATTTATAGAACTTCATTACTTAGCGAATCGGATATGACATACTAACCCAGATCCGCTTTATTATTAACCTACTAACAATATTACGCCCATAACAATTGCCCCTTCTCTAACTAGCCTTGAGGACAAGGCTATAAACTTTATCTTCAGCTTTCTCCAGGATCTCAAATTGCTCGATAAGTTGTTGAATCATAAACACCAAACATTGCAGCCTCAAGCTTAACAGCTTTATTTGCTTTTGTTTGTAAGTATTAATTTTTCTTTTTGCTTGTGCTCGTCAACTTTAGCTTCCAACTTTCTAATTTCTTTAGAAGTTTCAATAGCTGAAGTAGAAGTGATACAAACACCTGGGACTAGTTTACATACCTTTGTTATTAAGTTTTAGAATCTTCTACTTTCATTTCCTCAATAGCTCCAAATAGGTATTTATACTAATTTTATTTGAGGCCACGGAGGCGTCCGGGGAGCCGAAATTGAAGAGGGCGCGGATCTTACCCATGATGTCCTGGTTGGGGAAGATGGTGTCGGTGGAACCGAGCTCGACCACTCCGGATCCGACAGGGACGTATACCATGGTCTGCAGGCCGAAGATCAGGGCCTGGCGCGCTCGCTCGCAGGATGCCGCAGCGAGGCGGCCTGCGCCGGCGACCCAGGAGGGAGTGCCGGAATAGCGGGCCTGGCCGGGGAGCTTGCTGCCGTTGACGAAGGACTTGGTCATGGAAACTAGGAAGAACCACTCGGTGTCAGTTACCTCTTCGTCGACCGCCTCATCCGTCCCCGACGAACCGCCGCCGACGACGAGGGAGTAGAGCTCTCGCAGGACCCGCTTCCGGTACTCCTGCTCGGCGACGGAGGCGGCAGGCGCCGACTGCTGCTTCCGTTTGTTCTCTTCGCAACCTTTATAATAACCGTCCCCCCATCGAAGGAACGAAACTCCAGTGGTCGAGTCCACCGACGACTGCCAGAAGATCCCATACGTCCAGCTCTCCCGCGCCCCGTCGATGAGCGCCTGCAGCCGATGCTGGAGCGTCTCCTGGTTGAAGCACACGGGCGCAGGTGAGGCCAGCGGCGGCGCCACGGTCTCAGAGGCGGAGATCAGCGGCGTCGGGGTGAGAGGCGCTGCCCAGGAGAATCCCTGGAGGTCGGCGCCGGAGGAGGCCATAAAGGCGTCCATGACGCAAGCGTTATCGTCGGCCCACAAGTTCATCCTCAGTCGCCCGTTCTCCTTCCACCGCCACTCGAGTAGCGTTCGGATCACCTTCGGTGAGCGGAAGTCAGAAAAGCAGATGGGAAGGCAGCGCCGCGACTAGCCGTGTGGAAGCAGGAAATAGGGGCGAACGGCGAGGGGAAAAGATGAAAAGTAAGGGTTGCCAAACAGTACGTGCGAGGCTTCAAGGAAGGCTTCCCACTCGGCCTTTACTCGTACAAGTACCATACTCGTTTTCGCTCAGCGCGGTTTTCTTTTTCGTCGAACAATATCCAATGGGACAATTTTTATTCCAGGGTTTCGATATTTAATACAAAAAAAATTAAATCGCAATAAATCTTTTTCATTGGCAGTGATATTTTCGAGGAATTTGCGGCTGTGCCGTTCGATTCTCCGTGAGTGAGAATCTTAGGGTCTTTTTCCTTAAAAAGGAAAATTAGAAGAAAAAAAAAATCGGCTGTTTTTTTAGGCGGAAAGAAAAAATTGAATGGCAAAGTCGATGAAAAATTTTGCAACTTGAATCGAACGAAAAAATTAAAGAAAACACAACATCACTTCGCTGAACCTTTAAAATTATTTTTATTTTATTTTATTTTTTTTAAAAAAATAGAATATAAATTTTTTTCTTTCCCTAACATTTTTTTCTTTGTAATTTTTTATTTCTTATAATTTTTTTTCATCATGAAAACAGGGGTTAAAGTCATGAAGTTTTCTTCGAGCCGGTCTACGCGTGGCAAGTGTCAACTATGTGTCAGGCCCCGGTTTAGTTGGTTCGGCCTAAGCCCAAGCCCATACGAGAAGAAGGGAAACGGAGGCCCAAGCCCACAAATAGAACAGGGAATGCGAGGTCAAAATTGGGGCGTTGACCCCAAAAGCGCGAACACGGTGTCCACGCACGTGTCCTCACGCGTTGCCACGGCGCCTTCACCGAAGGGCTCGGACGCGAGCTCGTTGGCGGGGCTCCCAGACGCGGTCGACGACGAAGGACTCGGACACGGCGTCGTTGGCAGCGTCTCCACGAGACCCGGACGCAAACGGGACAAGGTCTTCGGAGGCTTCAAGGCGACGCAGTCGCGGGCGAAATCCTCGGCTTGGACGATGCAGAGCTTCGGCCGACGCGAGCGCAGGAAGCGGGCGATGGACACCCGATTTGGAGCGAAGGACGCGGCAGCAGGCGCAGATTTCGGGCGCGGCCGCTCTAGAGAACGCGAGACGGGGTCTCGACGCGGGTGAAGCGGGCACAGGCGAGTCTTCTGGATGGGATTGTAAGGCGGCGTCGCCTCCTCTACAAATCGAAGAGGCGAGCAGCAGCGAAAAAGAGGTTGGATCATCGAGCGTGAGGATCGAGAGCTGGGAGATCGGAGACTGAAGCAGAGAGAGAGCCGTGAGTCATGTGAGTCGGCGGCGAGAGCTACCGCCGACGGGAGTGTGAGCGGCGAGTAAGGAAAGAGTTTTTGTAATCTTTACCGAGTAAAGAGGAAATTTTTCCTATCTTTGAGTTTCTCTGTTTCTTCCGAGCTCTTCCCTGCCGGACGACGGCAGAAGGCTGCCGGGTGGTCGGCGGCGAGGCCAAGGACCGGGCGAACGACTTCCTTCCCCGGCGAAGACATTCTCTTCTCCGGCGACGGTAGCGTCGAACGCAGGCGCGCGTTCGACGCGTGAGGACGACGGCTTCGAACGCGTCGGGCGTTTGAAACGAGGCGGACGAAACACGGGTCAACGGTCAATTCGGGTAACGGGATTTCGATTTCGGTTGACGCCAGCCGACGTTAGCGAAATCGAAATCTGATCGGTGAATCCGATTTCGGGCGGCTGACGCAACGACGCCGTCAGCATCCGGAGATTTCGATTTGGCGAGAGGAGGATTTTGACTTCGGTCAAAATCGAGATATTATTTAAGTTGCGGTTTGATTTCCGGATTTCTTGACTAGGGTTAGGGTTTGTTGAGTGCAATTTGTAATTTGGGGATTAAAAGTGAGCGGGGAACTGGGGTTTCGAATTTGGGGACGAGATTCGGTCCGAAAACCCTAGCGCGATCACATTCCGGTGTTCCGCCGGACGGCTCCAGGAAGCGTATAAGTTCTCTTTTTAGACCGTTTTGACTGGGGCGTGATACTATGGGATCCTTCCAGCTGCCTTTACTACTGCTTGTCTGATTTGATTGGCGAGTCGGACCGGAACAGGGGAAGAGTGGGTTGATGGAAGGAAAGATAGATTAGATTGGGCATATATTCCAAGGAGTGGCGCAGGGTTCAGCACGTTTTCCTCGCCGCTGGCGCAACGAAAGCGACGTTTATGGTTCGATTTTTACGTCATTGGGCTGCAGGCCGAAGCCTTCTCCATGTGATAGATAACGATGCATATTTTTTTAGTCTAATAAAAAAAATAAATTATTAGGCGGCACTTAGCTGAAGCATCTGCTCTAATTAATTGCATGTCTTTCATCAGGTAGGTTGATTTCACTAGATACCAGTTCGACTTGATCATTTTACCAAGGGAAAAAATATACAAAAGACAGTCTAAAATTTGACCCGTAGAAGGTATGGTCCACGTTAGCATGATACTATCATACAGCGCCCAATAGGTCCTATTCTATTTCTTAAAGTTTTTAGGAAGAACGTTTTTTTATAAAAATTATAAAAAACTTCCTCTCCGAGACATAATATAGACAGCCATTTAGCTTATGATGAGAGATTCGATCAATCATAACTTCCCTTGTACGAAGGATGTGAGATAAATTTGAAGTGATTATGTAATACTCCGATTTAGTTATACAGTAAAAAAAAATGTATAGTACATAAGATTTAGTGAATTTATTATTATTAATATGAACTTAAATATTTTAATAAATTAGATCATTTTCTCATTTTGGCTTATAAAGTTAATAAGTTAGTTTACGTGAGTTATAACAAATGATATCAGTGTGAAACTTAGTATTAAGTATGGTGAGAAGCTAATAGTTAAAGTGCCACCCTTGATTAATGGATGGTTCTAAGATATGTGTTAAGACTTAGGTTTCACGATGACATTAAGGCCCTATTTTATTGGGGAGAAAACCATGAAGAAAGGAAAGAAAATAGTTTTTTCCTCTTGCTATGTCATATTTTGTATAAATTCATATGTTTACACAATCTAATTTTATTTATAGATCTTATCTTAATAGCTCCATTGAGTAACAAAGGCAAAAGACTTGTGATAATAGTACACAACCATTATCGTAGAAATATGCAAGTTGTATGTGCATTTGTCACCCTTGGTAAAAGCAAAGAGAGTACACAAATCTTCTTTGCATCTCCAGAAGATATGCGGCTTGAGATCTGTACTGAGCTGATGGATGGATAAACTTATTGTACTTTTTTAGTGATGTTTACTTTGTCTTAACATTTAATCCTTGGTGTGTGGAACTTAGTATTATATCGCTAGATTGCTTATTTTGATGGTTGACACTATGTAGTGTTACAATTATTGATATTTTGATTTAACAATCTAAATTTGTAAGTTTTAATTGTTAGTTTATATTTGATGAGATTGCAATCTTGCTAATGTTTTTATTTGCTTTAGGTACTTATTGTTTTTCTTTTGTTTTATATATTTTTGGAATTCATTCTTCAGGCCTATCACAATTCTATCAAAATGATATTTGGTACAAGTGAATTGTTGCCGAGTGAGTTAAAAAAACTTGGTTGCCTGAGTCAAAAAAAATTGTTGCATTATCTGATTATTAGTTTGTATTTGTTTAGATTGTAATGTGGTATAATAAATTGATTTGATGTTAATATATTAATTTTATTAATAAAATATAATATATTAAAATAAATTATTTAATAAATAAAAAGATAATAAAAAGTAATTTTATATAAAAGGTGTTATAAATAGATAAGATTGGAAATTAATAATCCTCTTTATTTTCTTTCCTCCCAATAAAACACACGAGGAGAAACCAATGTTTTTATCCTTTTATATTTTTTTTCCATTTTAGTTTTCTTCTCTTCTTATTTTTTTTCTTCCCAATAAAATAGGGCCTTAAGTCTTAAACTTTAATAAGTTTACTACTATTAATTTGAATTTAAATATTTTAATAAATTAGGTGATGTTGTGATTTCGAGCAGCGGATCGTAATTAGAGCCCTGGCAGCGGATCTCTTTGCAATTAGATTTTTGCGGCCTCGCGGCAGTTGCGGCCCTGCGAATGTGAACATGACGTGCGATGGTGTGCTTGTGCGGACTGCGGACGGTGGCCCTCGCCATAATTCGGCGTAATTAAACGCATTCCTTTTCTAGCACGTGGTGCGATGCATGTGAACAAGTCGGCGCTTTTCTTGTCGTTCAGTTGAGTAGGCGTCGGCAATCGCTGACCAAGGCGGGTCCCGCCCCCGTATGGCTTTTTGTGGCCCCAGCGGTCGTACTTTATCCAGCACTACCCGTTTCGCTTACCTGCGGGGTGAGTGGACAAGAGGCGTGGAGACCGCAACGTGCTCCCGAAACAGCGAGGCACGAGCGGCAGCGTAAAAGCGCAAAGGGGCAGATCGCAATTGTGAAAATTTTTTTTTTTTTTGCACAATCATGTAGCGTAAAGGCCCTTAAAATCCTAAAAATTAAGGGCAGCACTAGCCGGAATTGGGATTTTTTTTAAAAAAAAAATCAAAAACTAAATTATATTCTCATTCTAAACTAAAAAAAATATTTGAAAATTAATTACTTTTTAAGTATGACAAGATAAACTTTTTTACACGTGTAAACCATCGCGCTTCGAGACACTTTGGCTCCGTTTGGGGGTAGCTTTTAAGGAGCGTTTGCATTTGCGGGTAGCTAAAAGCCAAAAGCAAACGCGTTTGGGGAGCAGCTTCTCAGTCTGGAATTGAGAAGCTACACTGTTAAAGGAAAACCGTTCAGAGGTAGCTTTTCGATTTAACAAGCGGCTGCGAGGCTACAGTAACGGCAGCCGCTCGTGTTTTCGTCCTTGCCCTCCGTTCATCCTCGCCAGTTTTCATCACCATCTCCGGCCGTCGCCGCCTCCGGCCATCGTCGCTATCCCTTACTCCCGTCGCCGCCTCCTATCCCGCAGCTGCAGCCTCCTTCCGTTGTCGCGTCCTCTCCCGCAGCCGCTGCCTCCTTCCGTTGTCGCCTCCTCTCCAGTCTCCGGCTCCTCTCTCGCATCCACCTCCATTCTGTTGCCGCTCCTCTCGTCGATGCCTCCTCCCTCTTTTCCCCTGCAACCGAGCGTCGTCGCCTCCTTCCTGTTGCTGCGTCCTCTCCCGCATTATGGCCACCGCCGCTGCTCACGTCGAGGCGACGAAGACGACGAGCGTCGTCGTCCCCTTCTTCGAAATCTCAATCCCTCGTGGTGACGAGGGATTTGAGATTTTTTTGTTTTTTTTACCAACTAGAGGTATTAAGAAAAATAAAAAAAAATTATATCTAATATTCTTCCACTTAGAAAATTTTTTCACTACAAATTAAATATAAAATTAGATATATTAATCTTTTTTATTTTTAAGACTATTTTTTTAATTTTATATATTATATATGTAGGAATATGCATTTAGAGAATTCTTAAAAAAAAAATTTAAGGTTAGTCACTTTTAAGATGAAATTCACATAATATATAATAATTAAAAAAATATATTTATTATTGTATTAAATTATTTTAAATTATATATATATATATATATATATATGTGTGTGTGAATGGGAAAAATTTATTTTTATTACAAATTATAAAATTTATTTATAATAGTTTAAAAATTATTCATTGTTGTGTAAAGTAATTTTAAATTTTAAGAATAAATTTTAAAAATTTTTTTTAATATAACTGAACAGCACAGCACAACAGCTCACAGTTGCTTATTAGACCAATTAATGCACCCAAACAGCATCAGCTTTTTAGACCAGCTCTACTTAGATCAGTTCTACTCAGATCAGCCACCAGCCAGAAGCTCCAGCCACCCCAAATGGAGCTATCGCCCTTGGAGATTCATCCTTTTTCATCTTAGTTTTCTGGACTTCTTTGACATGTTTGTTTTTCCGTTGAAATGAGTGACAATGGAAAAGGACGTTTCACTGAGGAAAAGCCCCAACACTGTCTCATCATCTTTTATTTTTTAAAAAAGAAAGCAATGCACGATGCCTCCACATTTGTACCTCTTATATTCTTTCTCTTACTACAACGTGGCATTTATTGTCATTAGGATTGACATTCGAATGCGTAAATTTGATAATTACTGAATGATTACTGTGTTTAAGATTTTCTGAGCAGACCTTACAAGAAAATTTTTTCAAAAAAGATTTGCGGCCAAATATGGTCAATATGTGCAATTACATATTTTTCATGAAAAATTCACTTTGCTAAATTGGTACACTTGACTTTGAATTAATCTAATTATATTTTATTTTTTTAATAGCCTGATAGTGCTATATGTATTATTTTTCGTTTTTTTAAAATCTATTTTTCACTAATTTTAAACATTATAGAATTTTATACCGTAAAAAATATTTTTTTTTGGGAAAAATGGAGAATTCTAGACAAATGTTTAGTTCGAGAATGAAGTAAAGAACTATCCATGTTTCATGAATTGTGATTATTTGAAGGGCTTGCCGTTGCGCAGGCCCCTCCATCATCCGATTGTTGTACCTTGGACGACGCAGCACAACGCCCCAACTCGTTCCGGCTTACGGCTATATGCCCGTAGCCCCGCGCGACATTAGGTAGGTCTGGTCGCTGTGTGTGCAACCGGGAGGATGGACATGGAGTCGGAGGAAGGGGAAGCCATACAGTTAGTCATCTCCCGCCTGAAGCCCTACTGTCTCGACCTCCTCGACCTACTCCGCAACCCCAAGAAGGACGTCAGCTTCCTGCGCGAGATGGCCGATTTCCTCCGGGGCGCACCTGCAGCTGCCTTGCAACCCTCGCTCGAGTAACTCCTCTCTGTCTCTCTCTCTGAAGAACGCTCGTTTTTCTGGGTTTTATAGCGCAATCGCTTGTGATGGAGCCCTCGTGTCGCTGGTCTCTGATCGAATGCTTGATCGTGTTGTTTCCTTTGCGTCCAGGTTTGCCTTGCTACCTTTTGGAATTTTGCTTGATGCGGCGGTGCAGTGTAGAAAAGAGAACAAGGTTGAACCGGAGGAGGGTTTTTGGGACGGCGGCGCTCCGTTTGGCGGGGCTAAGATCAGTGACGCTGCGGCAGAAGGCATGCTGCTGTGCCTCGAGGAGCTTTTGAAGAAATGTCCAATGCGATCCGTCGACCAGGTAGTTGTTCTTTTGTTTCTCTAGTAAATTTGGGTAAATTGAGCAGATATTGTGTATCGCAGTTCATTTTTTTTGTAAACAGAAAACCCTGTTTTCTTTCAAATGGGTCACCGACTATGATTATTGGTTTTGTTGAAATGCATTAATGTCTAACTGTTTACCTGATTGTGAGGCTGTTTTTTGTTGTATTTTTTAATATTTAACACAATCGCTTTATTAGCTATCCTAGTTATTCATCAAAATTCAGAGCAGATGCACTCGGTTGAAATACTTGCATAGTTCGTGTACTCAAATTGGAACAAGATAAAGTTTGTATTAAATTATTAGGCTATGTATCACTCGTGTAATTTTACACCAAATTTTTACCACTAGAAGCTCGTATACCAGTTTTTTATTGTTCTGCATTATGTTGCCAACTCATATTCATGGTAACCTGATGCTAAAGGTTGATATTTTTCAGTAAATTTTGACCACTGGAAACTAGCAGTTCATTATTGCTCCATGGCTTTGTGTTGCCAACTCATATCATCATTGTTCTAATAAGTAAACTGACCCATTAACTTGATGAACCTAAAGTAACGTAACACAATTTAAAATAATTAAGCCTAAGTTAATAGTAATAAGTTCACCAAGCCTTATATACCATATGATATGTTCTTCCACTTCCTACGGGGGACTAAATCAGGGTATCACATTGTCATATGAATTACTCGAATTTGACACTTTCAAATTAGCAATCTAGTTTCTTGGCCCAAAGGCCCAAACTAAAATTATCATCGTGCGCTTAGTCAACACTACCAAACAAAATTTGTTTTAGTTGGTTCCTCACATTTCTATAATTTGCAATTTTCTTCCCTGCATTTTAGTTCCATATGTATTGCAATTTCTGGTTCATCTTTCTGTTTTTGTGGTATTTTATTTCTCAGTTATGAACTTTTTGCTTTAGTAATCTTTTCTTTTTCTTTTGGAAACTTGGTCCTTTCTTTGCATTGGGCTGGATGAGCTGTTGCTATGGCAAAGCTGTTCTTGCGTTATACTTTCACACCATTTTTTGTCCGTGTAAATTGAACCAGGCAAGTCAATAGTAATATAGACTATTCACGTATATCTTTTTTGAATCACCATGTTTTCTTTTAAGTTGTTACTTACACTTAATTTCATGTTGAGATTTCCACTTAAAGATATAATGTTTTAGATGGCTGTGGTGATAAAGAAACTCACGCATGGAGCTTTGCTTTCACCTTCTGAAGCATCGGAAGAATTCCGTGAAGGAATGATAAGATGTTTTAGAGCAATGCTTCTTGCTTTACAACCATGCTCTACTAGCTTCTGCCCATGTAAGCAACGATTTATCTTGCCTACAGTTGAGTCAATGGATACTTCATTTGTTCCACATAGTACACCTTTGAGCTACTCCAAACAGCCACAAGAATGTTTGCTTGCATTTCTCCAATCGCGACATGCTTCCGCTATGGTTGGGCATTGGCTATTTCTTCTTTTACAGGTAAGATATGCTTCCTTTTTTTCATTTGACACTATCTTTGGCTGCAATATTTTATTTATTTAAGTGATGTTTGTATCAATTTTAGACTTATTTTAAAATAGTTTACTTGCGGACAAGCACTAAATCCTCCATTAATTTCTTTTCTACTCTAAAGGCTGCTGATTTTGAGGCACTAAGGGGACATCGTGGAAGTGCAAATCTAAGGAAAGAAGCATTTCTTACTCTTCGAGTTCTTGTTTCCAAGGTGATATAAATATTAATCTTTTAGTAGTGATATAGTTTGAATATTTGTTTAGACTTAAGATGTGCTAGTCCCAAGATTTTAAATACCTGCCAATTGTTTGATCGGTATGTATAGATCTATACTGGCACACAATATTGATGGTACTCACAGATAGATATATATATGTATGCATGTATATATGTACATGCATGGTATCAACTTTGTTCTTGTACTATTGTAAAATCAGACCGGCTATACCAGTTGGTATGGGCAATTTTATTAAACATTGTCACACTTAAATTTTGTGATTACTAACTCTTTATGGTTCGTGTGTTACAACCTAAGTGTCCTTTTATATTTTGGGATTTGTATGACATTAAATTTATAATGCAAAACCTTTCTCTCTTGTGCTTGATTTGTCATTACAAGGATGTATTGTGAAGTTCTGTACTTTGATAAAAACTATAAATGATCCTAGGGCTTGATGCTGAGGCAAATGGTGCTAGCATATGTCAAGGGCTAACATATTTCATTTACTCTAAACCAAGGAATTGAAAACCGGTCCAATACTGATTGGTTTGACCGGTTTGTACCGGTCTGATGAGGGAGCGGTTTTGGAACTATGGTAAACCGACGGTATTATAGGAAAATTAATATTTTATTTTGGTACCAGTATGTACCGATCGATTTTAATAGAGAAAATTTGATTTTGAATTGATACCTGTAGGGTATCGGTACGTATCAAGCCGTTTTGATAAAATTTTAATTATTATATTAAAAAAAATTAAAATTAGATTTTTTGGTTTACCACTGGTGCCGTACCGTACTGGTATCAGTCGGTATGTCCGGTACACCGGACCACCGGACGTACCAGTTTTCCGATCCTTGCTCTAAACATCAAGCAGCCATAGATGGCAAATAACCATTGGCCATCTGTTTATTATACTATAGGTGATCAAAAATTTTGTGAAGAACATATTATGTGCAGATGCAAGCTGTAGTGATATTGGCAATTATAGTATTAAATCAATGATAAGTAATATAAATGTGAAATATGTGTAGATCAAACTATATTTGTTAAAGTTTATAATAACATTAATTCTAAAGGATATAGTCAAAAATACATTTGAAACTGTGTAGCAAGTGAAAATATAAATATGTTTGAACAATTGTAGTTACATAATGTTGCATATATAATAAATTAGATACACATCCTATCATTTAAGTGAACTAATCTAGAGGATGATATGACATGCCGTATAAAAGTTCAAAAATTTATCTAGGATTTTGACTATGAGAAAGGACACAGGAACATTTAGACTTTCTTCTTTTTCTTGTTCTTGAAATGATACAAAACAGAGTATTCATGTAATTTGAGATTTTCCTTAATCTGAAGCTAACTCCATTCTTTGTTATTATATCTAAGTAATTCAATTTATCATTCTCTTTTTGTGTTGATATTATTCCCTCTTGTTTTACTAGTGGGTGACAACGAACATTTGTTTATGAGATCGAATATCAAATAGAGTGATAAGTTCTTAAATAACTATAATGACTCTGGATGTTTCCGTTGGAATCAGACCTTAGGTCCATAGGTTTCTAAAGAGGGTTGGATAGCTGAGTCTGGAACACATTTTTGGGATTTTGGAAGATTTTAAATTGTTTTAGGAGATATTTTTTGGAAATGTGTTATCTGAGTATGACCCTTTTTTTATTGTATTTAGTTATAATTGCAGATATACATGATTGAGTTGAATATAAGTTTCTTTTGCTGATGATTTTTGTTTGTGTCGTTTGTCTTTTGGTCATTTATTCATTTTTTTTCAACAGACCAACAAAATTTTTATTTGGATAAAAATAATTTGCTACGTAATTCTACCCAGATTAGACTATCTCTACCATGTAACCGTAGGACAATGGACAACCAACTAACAAAGCTGCATATCTAATCTAGTGTATATGCACACATGTAAATGTGTGTGTGAGTGTGTATGTGTGCACGTGTGTGCATGCATATGTGTGCGTGTATATATATTTAAATCCATATTGATCTAGTTAGTAATTCATTTTCTACTGCTTATTTGTATAAAACATTGAAAGCTATTACTTCTGTCTTTTTTGTTTTTAAATTTATTATTCTAATAGTTACTCTTTCAATTTCTTTGTAATATTACAGGCAATTCTACTTCTACATCCTCCATTCATTTTTTGGATGGTCTAAATTTGTTAACTTTATTAGCAGTTTAATGTTGTTGTATGATACAGTTTCATGATTATTCTAATTTTGCCTTTTTGTTCGAAATTGTACTTTATTGTTTCAAGACATAATTATTCAATTTGCTCTCATTCCGTTGTTATTATTGTTTTTTGTTCCTATTACTTGTTAATTAGGTCGGTACTGCTGATGCACTTGCCTTCTTTTTACCTGGTGTTGCAAGCGGTGTGGCAAAGGCCTTATATTTATCAAAGGATACAGTGTCTGGTGCTGCTGGAAGTACTGGAGCCCTTGAGCAGGCTCTTCGTGGTTTTACTGAGTTCTTGATTATTGTTTTAGACGATAAAGCAAATTCACATGCCATTGGGATGCCCATGAATGATGTTCTGACATCAAAACTGACAGAAAATAACTCTACCCAAACTGTTCTTGAAGCTCTCCGCAGCCTACCATTTAATTCCCGTGTGCAGTCAGTAAATATGATTGGTTGTTCATCTGATCAGTCAGTCATAGTTTCTTCTTCCATGGATGATTATGGAGAAAAGATGAATGATAATGGTGATGGGAAAAGGAATTTATTCGTGAACCGTTCGAAGGAGTGGATTGTGGAAACTTCTTCTAAAATTGATAAATTTATCTCCGTTGCATTTCCACGTGTATGCACTTGCATCTTCCTTTTCATTTTCCATATTTTTTTATTGTTTTCTGTGGTCTGTGAACCTGATATGATTTAATGTCTTTTTTAGCTTTGTGTTCATCCTGCAGAAAAAATTAGAAAAGCTCTTGTAGATGGCATAGGAGGGCTGTTGTCAAATTGCAGATGTACTTTGGAAAGAAGCAAATTAATGCTTTTAGTAAGTATATTTTTTTTTTATTAATTCAGTTTTTTTTTGCAATTGTTGTGCTGGAGCAGACAACACATCATTGTTCTGAACTAAAATTTTTGTAATTATGTCGTCTGTTAAGTCTTGAATTTGAGCTCTAACGGTATCTGGTTTTCAGAGTTGTAGCTTTCATTACTATGAATATCTGAGTCTGTGTTTTCCGATTGTCTCTATCTTTACATGTAGGTAAAGCTATTTTCTCTTATGCATTTATCATGTTTCGAACATCCTTTTAGTGACATTTCTTATTCACCTGGCTCATGTGCATCTCATGCCATGTCCACGACTTGTTGCTGTTCTTGTGTTTATTTCATTTTGTTTTGCATATGGATGCTTTATTTTCTTGTGAAAAGAAGTAAATTTCTGATTTCTTTTGTATTCTCAAGAGATTGATTTTCTGTTCCTTTTTTATCTTGTTATTAACATGTAATTCTTTCCCTTTAATTGTCTATTTAGGTCATTTGTGATAAAAATGCACTCTCTCATTAAGGTGGTTATTCTAAGATTCACATACCATTTTAAACATGTTATGTGACCACATGATTTACTCTATCAGGGAGTAGGACTTACAATTGATTATGAGTTAGAGATTCATGATGAGTGACAAAATTTAGGGGAATAAGTCTAGATTCTTTGTTCAATTTAATCTGGACTAGTTTGAGAGGCTAGATAAATGAAGTCAGTGAGTTGTTTCCCCATTAACCTTTGATTTTTCTCCTTCCTTTTCTCTCTTTGACAGCCTCACCGTACCTTCGGTGGCTCTTGACTGTAGCAAGGAGACAGAAAGAGAGGCGTGAAGGGAAAGAGTGGAGCCAATATTTGGTTCCTTTTCGGTGAGAATTCCAGTGAGGGAGAAGAAAAAAACTAGGAGAATGCAATTCTTCAAAAAGGTAGGAAGTTTTTAGCCTAAATTCTGAGATTTTTATATTGCATTGCAGCGGTTTGATACTCTAGATATTAGGGCTTATGATTGGTTTTATACTTAGACTTTTGTTTGATGAAATTGTGATAAACATTGAAACTTTGAAGATTGATGTGGGTGTATGAAAGGGATAGTGCAACCCTATTGAAGCTGTTCTCTTGCTGAAATTTTTCCTAGGCTTTTGCTTTGGCACCAAATGATCTTTTTTTGATGAGTTCTTCATACCTATAAGAGTTGGTAATTGTTTATGCATGAAAGAATTTGAATAAGAAATCTTCAGGTCTTGTTTTGTATTACATTGTGAAATCACCGCTGCCCTAATTAGGAGAAGTGTGCCAAATTTATACTAATATTCTGAAAAAGATAAAATAAACCAATGAGTTCTCTTTGTTGTCCATAAACAGGATATCGAGTAGATGATAAATGAGGAATTCATTAGATACTTATTGATAGTACATGACTGTGGGAATAATTAGATAGGATTGGCGTTATATTAACAAGTAGTTATATTAAGTTATTAACTGGTGTTAATATTTGATCATGGTGGTTGAAACGAGTAGTATTTTGTAAGGGCATAAGTATTGTGATTGTGAGCAAATGATGTGTCAATAAGGATATTGGTTTGGGAATTGAAATAAGTAGCCTGCCCACAAGGGCATGAGCATTTTGATTGAGAACAAGTGATAGGTTAAATAAGGTTTTAAATATTGGAGTATAATAGTCCAATGTACAGTGATGGTACTAGTCGGTAACAAGGATCACAAATCGGTCCGGTGAGCTACTGGACCGGTACGTAGGTGGTATGCCGGTGGTACCAATTGTGATCCTTGGCTTCATCTTCTCCCCTCCCGCTTCCTCTTCTCCGCTTCTCGTGCTTTGCTGCCTGCGGAAGTTCGAAGCTTCCTTTGCCGCGGAAGCGGCGTCCACTCATACCAACGATATCTCAACATTCTGATACCGGTCACCGGACTGATACAAACAGGCAAAACCGGTCGGTACCGAATCGGTTTTGTGATGTACTACTAAAATGTATCATATATATATACACATATGGTACTGACTCTTTTGTACTGGTACAAGGTTTGATCTGCACATATTGCTCATACTGATTTTTCATACTATGATATCAGTGAGAGGTCTGTTTGAGAATGAACAATAGTCAATTAGGGCATCATTAATGTGATTGAAACAAGTAGCATGTGAATGAGGATATGGTCATTGAAATTTAAATCAAGTGGTATGTCATTAATATATGGTATGCGATGATAAAAAAATAGTAATTTATAAATGTTGTCTATTGTATAAACATATTAATTTTGTGACTAGGACCTGGCTATGATATGTGGAGACTTGGCTGTAATTTTTTTTAAAAAAATTGGATTAGAGTACAAGTATGATAATATAGTGTTTTTATGAAAGATCTAAATTAGGAAAACAAGTTCTGAACCTTAATGTGAATTGATTAAGGCTAAATTGAGTCATAGTGTACAAGTGTGTTGCATTTTTCTAGTTGAAAATAAAGGTGTAAATGTGGTTTTGCATTAGGGTGAAAGATTTAAAATTATTGTTGACTTTATGGTTTTCAAATTTGGTCAGTGCCAGTGTACAAGTCCATGTTGGATTTCATGTATCGGTATGTAGTTATGTACTAATATATGGTATTGTCAAAATTGCTTAAAACATATTGTGTGTGTATATATAATACTAGATTAGTGCCGACTTGTTTGGTATATGATTGATCTGAAACATAAGGTACCACCCATACTGGGCAAGACTAGTTTTTGGATCCATGGTCGACCTCAAATTTATTGTGGCAAATTGAAAATCATGCTTCAGTTGTTTTGGAGGGCGGGGGTTGTATTGCTTCATGTGACAAGATTGTATTCCTTGTTTGCTAAGGATTTTTTTAATGATCAAATGAGAAGTTTTTGGTGGCTCTAATTGTACATTCGATTTTGCAAACTTTAGAGAAGTTTTGGTCTTGTTTCTTTAGTTATGAAAGAACCGGAAATGTTTTCCAAACAGTTTGTTGAGTTACAGGTTACTACCTCATTTTGGACAATAAGAAAGCTAGTGTTATTGCCCAGTGTTGGACAGCAGGAAAAATTTGGGTTAATCAGTTTTGGATAGTGAATAAAATGTGCACACTTACTAGAAATGGACAACAATTCGTGAATTTTCTGCATAAATTCACACGACAACTAGGCTTCAAGTGGACTTCAGATGCTGTCTAGAAATGAACAACTGTTGGGCTGGATTTTATCCTTGGAAAACGTAGTGAAATGAACATTTCTGTGCCAAAATGAACATTAGTTACGGAATGTTTAGGAAATGGCAACAGTGAACTGAAAATGTTTTCTAGTTTTGGTCAACGTAGATTTGAAACTTTTTTCAGTTATGAGCACTTATGACTATTTAAGTGGAGACAATTTTGGACTACCATAAGAGATAAGGTTTATAAAACCAATCCAAACCACTATTATGCTGCATCGGTACCTTGTACTAGTACTAATATAAGGTCAGCACTATATATATAATGTCATTACAAAGTGGCACGTATAGGTCCGATACAAACTGGTATGCATTGGTATGATGCAACCTAGTATTTAAAACCTTAATAAGAGTCAAAATGAATATTTTCTAGACATCACTATTATCATGTGTGCTAATTTTGTTAGATACGTATGACATTAGAAATAATAATTTATAAAATAGTGTATTGCAAGATTTGCAATTTCGGTATGAGACCTAGTGCAGGTCTAGCCTCGGACAGTAAGTACCAGATGGAAGAACTGAAGTGGAGAAGAGGAAGAAGAAGAAGAGGAAGAGAGAGGAGGAAGAAGAGGAAGAGAGAGGAAGAAGAAGAAGAGGAGGAATAGAAAGAGGAAGAGGAAGAAGAATGCTCGCATCTGCCTCTACAAGCAAATCGGGTCCGCCTGCATGAGCAAATTGTGTCCACTCGCATCCACCGCATCCGCTCGTGTATGCCTAGCTCTTCCCCTCTTTGTTTTCTTCTTCTTCTTTTCCTCTTCTTTCTTCTTCTCCGTCTTCCCCTCTCCTTTTTCTTTTTCATCTCTTTTTTTTTCTCCTTCTTCTGTCTTCTTTTTTCTTCTTTTCTCTTCCTCCGCATACTGGTCCTTGCTGGTACAAATTGGTCATACTGCCTCGGTACAAACCAGTTTTTAAGACACTGGTGTATTGTACTTAAAAGGTACTCGAAGAAGGTAGTTTATAGATGTTATATTAGAGCATTATAGATATGACTCGGAAGACATGGCCTAATGATATGGTGGTGTAAGATAACGCCAAAGGTGGTTTTAGTAGGTATGTGATTGTGGACATAACCTAATGTTGAGGTGATGTCATCACAATTCACAATACCAAAAGTAGTTGCAAGAAAGCTTTTTAAAACCTGATATATATATATTTTGTCCAACTTTTTATATATATATATATTGACCGTTACTGATTGGTTGAACTAGTGGACTGGACCGCTGGTACGACCAGTACTTAAAGCCTTACTTGCAAACACTTTGTAATAATCATGCGATATGTTACTCGAAAAGAGAATAATATTGTATTTGAATGCTAGATTCTAATGATAAATTCTTAGATGTCTTCGGTTATATTTAATAATTTACTGCATTACTTGTTGGAATTTGGAAGTAGAGCCCGGTTTTCTTATTTTGAATTCAACACTCCAATGGTAGTCATCAAAATTAGTAGATCCTGATTAGATATTGATATGTTTAGTTCTTTGTGTCATCGCAACATCAATTCTTAGAACATCATGTCAGTTTGTATGATGTGAGTTAGATTAATACTATATATATGTATATATGTAAACACATAAATGTATGCATATATGTGTGTATATGCCTGCATATATATGTGTATGTACACACATACATACTTATATATGGACAAACAAACACATGCACACACATACACACACATGCATGCACAAACAAACACACATATATGTAGTGGTGTATGCCAAGTAATTATTTAGATTATGTGGTAATTCAAGTTTTTTGATATAGTGGTGTTTGTTATTAATCTTAAAGAGTAGTATAACAAGTTAGAACATTACTCTTCTTAGGGCGTAATTGGTTCTTATGAATGAAATGAATGACATCCATAATGAGGAGTTAGTGAATGAGGGATTTGATATGGCCAATGAGGACAATGGCCATATGTGCAAGGTGTGTTTTGATACTTGAAAGGAGTTCTATTGAGGTACTGCAAATGATATTTAGATCAAACATATATTCTTATTTTAGAGTTTAAAAAAGTGATAAATATATGATAATATATCAACAATCTATATATATGGTTAGATCACAAAATTTTGACAACTTTTCATTTTATTATTAGAAGTTATTATTTGTTGATCCCTTCTATGTTCTTTCTCCTAACACCGAACTGGCATTAAATGAAGATCATTAAATCAGTAGATGTAGAATAGATAGGGATTTTGGTCAGGTGTGAGTTTTCATCAACATTGTTTTATGTTGTTCTTTAGTAGGTGCAGTCACATTCTATCTTGTATATGGAACTTGTAACAATTTATTTATTATTGTTGTGATGTATTTCTAGTGTTATTATCTTATACTAGATTTTTAGATGATGAACTACTTATTTGTACTAGTAATTTTAAAAGTTTTGTCATGTTTGTACTTTTATTCTTTGCTTAAGTGATTCTCATATGATTATGAGGGCTTGGTTAACGGTGTTATTATGTATTGCCACAATATTTGATATTTGTGTTATTTATCTCACTTGGCCTTTTATTGCATGAAGTTGTAAAATAAGAGTGTCCATTCAAGTCAAACCGAACTGGTGTGGATCAATTGAAAGTTTTTTATCGGAAAAATTTCAAACCAAAACCGATGTTGTACTGAACCAAATTTTTGGTTTCACTTTGGTTTAACTCGATTTTAAACCAACATCGATGGCTGCTCTGGCTGGAGATTTGGTGGACGGAGGCCAAGGATTTGTTGTATGAAGGGAAGCCCTAGCAGACGCGGGCTGTGTTGGAGTGAGGTGGGGGCATAGAGGAGAAGATGGCCAGTGGAGGATGAGGAGGTAGCAGCACCATCACCACCATCACCTTTGTTGCTATCTCCCCCTTCTCACCTTGCCTTACTAAGAGAGAAGAGGAGGGAACTAGAGGAGAGTAGGGGTGTGCACGGTTCGGTTAACTGAACGGTGTGCCAAAAAATCAAACCGAACCGGTAGGATCGGTTCAGAGAAATTCTGAACCGATCCCGAACTATTTGTACCGGTTAATCGTATTATTTACATCTAAAAAAATATTTAAAATTATAAAATAATTTAAGATAAATAAATATAAATACTTTTGGTTAACCGTCGGTTTTCGGTTAACCGTTGATTTTCGGCAGTTAGCCGTTGGTTTTCGATGGTTAACCGATTTAATTTTTATATAAAATATTTATTTTTATATATAAATAAATATTATATAACGATTCGGTTCGGTTAACCACGGTTCGGCCAAGTCCCGAACCATAATCGAACCGATAATCGGTCAGTGAGTAAAAACTCGACCAGTTAAGAACCGTTCGGTTCGGTTAACCGAAAAATCGGATCAGTTCGGTTCGGTTAACTGCGGTTCGATGGTTCGATGGGGTTTTTTGCACACCCCTAGAGGAGAGGAAGGGGGCGACTGGGACAGGAGAAGGGGAGAGGGGAGACAACATCACCAATGCCTTCATCTTTGTCTTCCTCTTCTAGCCTTGCCTTAATCGGGTGAATAGAGAGAAGAGAAGAGAGAATTAGAGGAGGGGAAGGGGAGGTGGCAGCAATAGTGCCTTCTTTGTGGTCTCCTGAGAACCCATCTTGCCTAGCCTTCATTGGACGAATAGAGAGAATTAGAGGAGGGGAAGGGGGAGATGGGCGTTGAGGAGAAGGAGGGTGAGAAGAAGAAAGAGAGAGAGGGAGAGGCAGAAGCGGTGGTCACCCAACTTTCTTCAGCCTCGAATCGGTGAAGAAGTCGAAGGGGGAGGCCCTTCACCTCGATTTTGAGTGGGAGGCTCCTCGCCTTCATTGCTGACATGGTGATGCTTCATGATCTTCACCTACATTGGTTCGGTTCAAGTTTTATAATTTTTATAACTAAATTCAAAACCGAACCGAAATAATTTCACACATCTTAAACTTGAAATGACATAAGGTGCTTGATGTTTAACTTGGACTGAACTGACTTATTGTAAAATGTTTGGTTTGGTTCGGTTGGGTTACCAGGTCAACCCAAATTTTGGACACCCCTATTGTAAAATGTTTATCAATCTTTATTTTTTTGTAGTTTCTTTTAGTTATCTACAAAGCTTTGTGACCATGTTAATTAGACTACTTGTGTTTTTAGTTTTCACATATATAATATGATTGATACTAGTGATAGTTTGTGTCATAAGTTTTCATTGGTTGTTGGCAATGATATTTTTTAAGATTTTAAAATTTGGTTTTTATTAGTGTACTAAAGTGTCAAACTTGTATATACCAACACATGCCATCGGCTGGTACTAGGTAGCAATGTTCGTAGTTCTGGTCCGACTGGATGTACCACGTCGGTCGGACTTGTTACATACCGATCATACCGGACCAAAAAACTTCATCCGCCATGCTCACCGCTCGCTCTAGGCTTCCTCTCCTTCCTCTCCTCTTCTCCTCCTTCCTTCTCCTTCTCCCATTGCCGCTGCTCCGAACTGCTGGTCTGGTTCGAACCATAGTCTGCCTTCTTCTCCTTCCTCTTTTTCTTCCTCTCCTCTTCTCCTCGTTCTCCTTCTCCCGCTATCGCTCGTTTCGCCATTCCGTTTGCATGGTCTAGTCTGGACCTTCATTGGACCGGTCCGAATTGGAAAAACCGGTCAGTTCGGATTGGTTCCTTAAACCTTCCTCGGTAGTATAGCCTAAAACATATATTACATATAATTACATATATAAAGCTATAAATGCCGATACACATAAATTACATATATCCGATCTTATATTGGTACAAGGTTGAACCAGTATGTAGCGTGTGTCCGATTTTAAATCTATGTTGCTCGTTCATGTTGATGACATATAGATGTCATCATAATGGATATCATTTAATTTTAATGAAGTACATTGTAGCCGGTTGTAAGAGACCACACTAAAATTCTTATTTCCATTGAAGAAGTAGCTTAGTTGCCATGAGTATTCTCAGAATCCCCGTTAACCTAGTAATTTGTTTCAACAACATGGCTAATTCTTCTCTCCTACATATAATTGCAGGAGTGTTTATGTGTGCTGGTTTGCGATGATGCAGAGGTTGTGTCCATGTCTGCAGAAGAATCCCTCGAATCTCTATTTGGTTTGGGTGAAAAATTTGTTACCAATGATGAAACTTCTGAGATATTCATGAGGTTTGTGCTCTAATTCATAATTTCAAAGTCGCTTAATGCTCTGACTAATGCATTATCTTTTCAACATTTTGGCAGCCTCGTCAAAGGACTCCCCCGTGTGGTTCTTGGGAGTGAGGAGACAGTTGCTTTAGTTCATGCTAAGAAATTGCATTCTTTATTATATTATGCTGGTCCGGATCTATTAGTAAATAACATTTTTCACTCTTCTGTAAGTACATATGTTACTATGCAATTTTTGTTTCTGGAGAATGTAGTGAGGAAAAATTTTCTCTAGCGCTATGATCTTCCTGTATGAGTTGACATACAGTGTTTTGTTCTTGTCTCGTGAAAAAATGTACATATAGAATTATTTTTTCATCCACAAGTTTGGCTTTCAACTGCTAACAATTGTATGATGCACTATTTTTCTACTTCTACTGTTTCCTCTTCGTTTTAAATTCCTTTTTTTATTGCAATAATTACACTGAAGGAGAGCTATGAAGGAGGCAAATATAGCATATGTCAAGCATATTTTATATTTTCTTCAATGGCTCTATCCACTTTAATCATTTTTCAAGACATTATTTTTTGTTTTATGAGTCTGTTATGAAATTGAATTTTTTTGGTTATTTGCTGTTCATTTCATGGAGATGTGTACTTAAAGTTTCTTCAAGTTGTTTTTCTTTTTGTTTGTAGACATCCTTTCAGGATTGAAAATTACAAAATTTCCTCGGCCACAAATTAAATTTAACAAAAATAAAGGAGAACCATTCCAAATTGCAAATTTCAATTTAAAATAGAAATTGGTTGCTGATACTTGTGCTCATTTGGTATCGACAGGTGAATGCGCCTCATCTTTTGGAATGTTTGGAATTGTGCTTTAGTCAAAATTCACGGTTTGCAGGTTCCATGAACAAGATACTTTCCTCAAAACCACTTTCCACTGGATACCTGCTCTCCATTGTAGAACTGAAAGCTGGCAACCTCTTGACTTCACGTGGTCATTGTAGTAACGATGCTGATTTGGCATCACTACCAAAAGTCTCTATTTTGCAAAATCCTTCAGGAATTGTGGATAGTGTTTCAGAGTTCCCACACATGCCTCCTTGGTTTGGTCAAGTCGGCAGTCAGAAATTATACCTAACGCTTGCTGGGATTCTTAGACTTATTGGGCGATCCTTGATTTCAAGTAAGACATTGGCTCCTAGTCCTTTTTATTATTGTATATTATAGTATTTTAATGATTTGCTGTAGTAAATTACCTATAAGCACTGCTTGTTGATCAACTGATTACTAAAATATTTTCCATTTCTTCTGTCGGTGATTGCCAGGACACGAGAATTACACATCTTTGTCAGTTGTTGTTGATCAACTTCTAGATAATTTTCGCCTGTTGATATCTGAACTTCGTACTAAAGAATATGGTAAAGAAGATTGGAGAAGTTGGTATCATCGAAATGGTTCAGGCCAGTTACTAAGAAGGACAAGTGTTGCAGTTTGCATGTTAAATGAGATTATATATGGATTATCTGAACAATCAGTTTGTTCGTATTCAGAATTGTTTAAAAAGTCTAGCAAACACCTGGAAGAAAAGACGTTTGCTTATAATGATGGTTGGTCCAGAGGTCACAAATGTCAAAGTTCAACTTGGAAGATTAGAGTGGGAAAGGATGGTAGTGACCACATAGTTCTTTCTATCGGCAAAATTTTGCATGAATACCTGTCATCTGTAGTGTGGGACATTCCATTGGATCAGCATGAACTGCTATTAGATGAAGTCGATTCAGATTTGCCACTGCATTTCTTCCGTGATACCATAATGTTGCACCAGGAAATACAGTGTTACTGATTTAGTTTTTGACTCAGAATCTAGTTTGTTCTCCTACCTATGATATTGATTTTGTTTTAATTGATTGCTGGCGCAGGTGATATTAGATGGACTAGGCATCTTTGGTATACTTCTGGGGAAAGAATTTGTACGTAGCGGCCTTTTGCAATCTTCCCTTTATTTATTACTAAGAAACTTGATTTGTTCCAATAGTGAGATAAGAACTGCATCAGATGCTGTCCTAAGAGTGCTTTCTGTTTCTTCTGGCTATGCCACCGTAAGTGCTAAAAGAACTCTCTTCACAAGTATAGATATAAGTTTTCACAGGTTGATGTTTCATTATTTCCACAGGTTGGGGAATTTGTTGTTGCAAATGCTGATTATATTATTGACTCCCTATGTCATCAGTTGCGGTATTTAGATATAAATTTTCATGTTCCTGATGTGCTTGCTGCAATGCTATCCTATATTGGAGCTGCCCATGATATTCTACCTTTGTTGGAGGAGCCGGTATGCTTGCTAAATGGTTGCTACTAGTTTCATTTCTTTGGTAATACCATGGTGCAATGTTCAAAGTATCGGTCCGACCAATTCTACCGGTCGGTGGTCGGACCGGTACGTATTAGTCAAACTCCTAGTTGAATCGGGTGGAGCAGTGGGAGAAAGAAGAAAAAAGAAGCAAGGAAGAAGAAGAGGAAGAGTGCCACGTCCATCACTTGCCCTCGCACAGGACTCTCCGGTTGCACCGCATCCACTGCTTGCCCATTTGTTGGATGCGACTTGTGAGGAAGACCTCTCCTCTTCTCCTCCTCCTTCCTTCTCCTTCTTCTTCTCCTTCTTTTCCTTCTCCCGCTCGCTCCGCCTGCTCCACCCTGAAAATCGTTCATTCCTTCGATCAGTCAGAGGAAAAACTAGCCGGTTCAGACCGGTACTTTGAACCTTTCCATGGTGCTTTTTACTGCTTGAAAGAAAGCTCTTGGACTTGATTGGATTCATATGGAAAGATGAAAGCCTTGTGCCTGAGGCCTTGTTTATTTATTACTTTATTGTTTGGAAATTTTAGTGAGCTTTGCCATTCCTACTCACAAGTAAAGTAGATTATTTGACTCCCTGTATGTCTGATGAGTGGAACTGAAATCTGTTTTTTTCCTGTCACACATTAGGTTGCAAGGTTATGTGATTACCCTCCTATTCTTGGACATTGATAGTTTTCTAATGTATTGTGTTGGTGTTGCAGTTGTAGGTAATTAATTATAT